>JARBXR010000002.1:0-573123 GCA_029100535.1 Stemphylium beticola | reverse complement strand
CGCTGTTAATCCCTGGTCACCAGCTTCGATGCTGAGCCTTGTGCAGCCAACGGGAACTGCGAAGTGGCTAGCAGGTGAACCAAGATATGAAGCCGCTCGAAGGCGATTCATGCACCATCCGATACACACACTAAGAACATCACGTTTCAATGCTTCATGAAGTTTACCAGCTGTGGACGACTTAGCGCCCACGCCGGCAACTGTTAATGAAGCCACCTGCAGCTCTCGCTACGATTGCAGCTGTCGTCAACACTGTCCTTCGTCTGCCCGGTGCTTGACTGTGAGCTTCGGTCAACTCTCTGCTTTAAGTCGACGGCGGCCCAGGGCCATGGTTACTGCGGGACCAGTGGATTACTTCTAGGATTATCCTCCATTACCAGTATTAGAGGCGAATTGGCCTTGTTACTGCGACGCTACTTTAACACACTATATCCTCTCGCCTTTACCTTGCTCCGTAGCCTGGCTCGAAGCTATCCGAGCCTGCACTTTAATACCTAGTCGACATATCCCACCCGTTCGAGCACATCCCCTCGCACACCTTTATCGCCTCTCCGCCCCCCTCCTCCTCGCGCTGCTCACATCCATCCCCCTTTGGTCTTTTCAACATCGACATCGACGGCTTATCACAAACACTTCCCAACATAACTGGCTTTTGCTCATCCCTGCTTGCTGGTCTGTGTTCAGCTCAGCCGTTCATCTCGGAACGACGCAGTTTTGCCGTTAGTTCGACCCCATTCTTATTGGATGTTCCGCGGCGCCCACGACTCGCTAAAGACGCATTCCCCCGCTCTCACGCAACCTACCGTGCGATCGCTTGAGGCATCAGGAGCGGACCGCTTGGACCCTCCTACGACACGCTGCTCGTCTTCCGCTGGAACCGTTGCCGCACCGTTCCACAACCTGTGCTGTTCAGCTTAGCATTGAACGGCGGGAGTACAGTACAACTCCCAGTCACCACTTGTTGCATTCCGCCCTGCCCGGATCCAGACGCATACCAGTGAGCTGATTCCTACTTGTGTGGTCATCCGCGCGCAGAACGGACTGGACGTCCAATGCGCGCCTCTCCCCGCCAATAATTCCCCAACGTCCTCGACTCTGGACCGAATGATCTCGACCAGTACCTTCGGCCCTTCGCCGCCAGGCGCGCACACCCGTTTGAGCACGAGCTCATCGCCACAGCCCTCAATGTCTTCCGCAAGCGACTCCCCGTTTACCACGCCCAACTACGACTCCAACGTCTTCACCATCTCAGACACACAATCAGAAGAGAGGACAGATGAGCGGACGGGCTCTCATGAAGTAGTACCCAAGGTGGAAGAGACGGAACTCCAATTAGCCGATGTAAAGGAGGAGCCGTCTCCGGAAGACACACCCATCTCCCCGACGGAACCAGTGCGAATACGCCGCGCCCGTGGCAGACCAAGGATACACCCTCCTCGCTCACCCACTACACTTGCTAAGCAGGCCAAAGCTCGATCAAAAACTGGTTGCACCACATGTCGAAAGCGGAAGAAGAAGTGTGACGAGACCAAGCCATTCTGTAACCCCGCCTTAAGCCCGATGCCACAAAGTTTGTGCTAACCATGACTAGGTTTGTCTTGTCAGAAGAACAACATACATTGCGAGGGCTACAAGCCTGTCGAGATATGGAAGAGTGGAAAGGAGCGTGCCGCAGAAGGTATGTTGCCTTGTTCGTCTGCTTTTCTTTTTGACGGTGGACCAAGCTAACAGTCCCACAGCCCGGAAGCGAAGCCAGGACGTCAAATTCGAGTTGCCTCCGCTCATGGAAGGCGTTGAGAACGATCTCGATCGTAACCTTCTGCAGCATTTCGTCAGCAGAGCCAGCGCTGTCCTCACTTTGCACGGAGACAAGTCGACAAACCCCTTCACCAAGATCTTATTGCCCATGGCCCTTCAACATGAAGGTTTAATGCACTCGGTACTATGCCTGTCGGCTTCTCACATGTACTCTGTGAACCCACTACAAGAGTACGAAGATAGGCAGGCTTTCCACCGAGGCAAAGCCTTGCAGCTTCTCAAGCACGATCTTGAACGCCAAAAGGCCGGCGAGGGGGGTGTCATGGTCTACGAAGACTCTAACGTGGCTCAGATCCTACTTCATCTTCTACATTCGATTTGCGATGGCAATACGTCGGGTGAGTACAGAATGCATATGATCGCCGCAAAGCAGATCGCAATGAACCAGAAGTCGTCCAACCCGGAGTTCCAGACCCTCTTCGACGAATTCTTCTACTACCACTGGATCGCCAGCCAGATCACCTCCCTCGATGGCAGCGAAGTCCCCATGATGGACGACTTCAACCTTCCTTTCAAGATCAGCCCAGAGACTGCTGGGTTGATTGGCGTGTCTGACGGCCTGTTCGGCTTCATCTCCAAGATCAGCAATCTACGACGCAAGATTCGCACACGCATTGATGAGAAGATAGAGCCAATCATGGACTACGAAGCCCTGTTATCCGCACATGCTATCGACAGTGGCCTTCGTCAATGGGTATGTCCTCATACACCAGGATCTTCTCGCTATACCATCTCGATGCTGTATCGCCAAGCAACATGGGTCTATCTCTATCGCACAACAAAGGACTCGAAGCCGCATCCCTTCATCAAGAATGCTGTCGACAACGGCATTCAGTACATCAACGAGCTACCTGCCGAGGGTTGGGTCCAGAGCAACGTCCTCCTTCCCCTCTTTTTGATTGGGTGTGCAGCGTTTGAGGAAGAGCAGCGCGTTGAGATCAACCGTGCGTTCGCCGGCCTAATTGCCTGCACTGGCTTAGGCAACATCGGTTTCGCGAAAGAGGTGGTTGATCAAGTTTGGGAGCTCATGAGCTCAGAGGACCCCGAAGTACAGAAAGAGAGCTGGGACTGGGAGCGTCTCATCAACGCTCGTGGATGGGATTTCCTTGCTACGTGATTGGGATCGGAGATGCCTTTGCCATTCTGCGCCCCTCAGCAAGGGCGCTGCTCCTGGAGGCGTCGCAATACGCTCGGCGCATCACCTACGACATCCACCCCTGGATGACCCTCTCGCTGTGTTTACAGTGTGGGTCAGGATGAGGTAGCCGGCGTTGAAGAGGGTCTCTTCTGGTGCACGGCTCTCATGGCGATGAGAACGCTGCACTGTGACGCAACGTCTCGGCAGTAAATTCGGCTTTCAAGGTTTCTTATTCAAACGGTGGTTCTATCGGCGCGAAATGGAGTCATAATATTCTTGGTGGACCGGTTGCGTGGTTCCTTCGTGGTTCCAACGAGGCCCGGACCGGCAACGATGCACTACGGCCTCAGGACCAGGTTGCATTGGTTGTGGGTACGTACAGTTCCCCTATAACACACGGCGGTATTGTGTTACTGTAACGGGAAAAACGGCACTGCATGTCTTTGAGTTTTTTTTTTCTTTCTCTTCGCTATCTCTATTCCTGTTTCGCTTTCGCTTTATCTTCAAGGATTTCACTTTTTGTTGGTCGGTAGCGGGTCAATTGCAGGCGGATTTTCGCGCATCACAGCATTGGGCTTTGGGCGGCGCGCACGTCGGTTCGGATGCATACAGACACCAAAAAAACCCTGCATTGGCGAGGCAAACTCGTACACATGGCATTGCAGCACTTGTCGGATTAGGACCGACTGCAACTGGCAGGCATTCGGATTTTTCTTTCGTTGCAATGACGACACGTATGTATGCATAGGAGGGCAAGGTATATAGCTTCATCGCGCGGCACAGCAACATGCATGCCGGTATCTCCACTCTGGCTCACTTAATTCTGTAACGCAGACTCCGTTGATCGCTCGCTACGCTATGCGTTCCTTGCGATCTGCCTCGGTGAAGAAGTGAGGCACAGGTGTGCTCTGCTCAGCCGCTGCTGCTGCTGGCTGGCTGGCTGACTGGCTGTAGACTGCCAGCACTGAACCGTGCCACAGCATCTAGACTCTCCACTATCTGCGGGGACATAGTTCTTTCTTCCTCCAATCCGCGCATGTACTAGCAATCAAACGCCTTCGCAAGCTTCCTTCGCGTGTTTCGCTGGAACAAACACATGCGTTGCACGCGTATTGGCGCACGACTGCCATGACTCGGGAACTGCTCAGCTATGCAGCCACGACTTCTCAAAGCGCTCTCGTGCATTTAACCGGGTGAAGATCGCGAGGAACAGCGTTGGAAGCGACACTTCCCCCAGGACCCAAGATCAACAACTGTCAAAGTTTGTCTCCCGTGCGGACTTTTGCATGCCAGGGAGAGCGAGCCACGAGACGAGGGTAACTTGCCGTTAGGCAGATCGGCCCAGGGTACCAGGTTCAATTTCCGGCACGCGCGTGGGGGGGGGGGGGGAGAGGGAAGCAAATACGCCCGGTCGCGCGTCCTGTGCTCGCGGTTGGCCTTGAACGGACGGGGCTGTTCGCGGCTAAGTTCTCGTCCGGTCCCTGGCGCATCCGAAGCGTCCGGTATACCTTCCTGGGTAGCAAAACTATGACGAAATTCCCAATACTAGCGACATGAATATCATAAAAGACAAACAAAAAGAAATCGGTCCTTTGCTTGGACGATCACCCTTGAAATACAATGTACATGCAGCCCCCCCACGCCTTTCAAGCAAAGCTGGGGGGCTTGGACATTCCGCAAGATCCGGTGGTGAGGTAGACATATAGCCTGATTCAAGTGAACCGCGATTTCGATCGCGTACCTGGGTGCCTGGCATTAGGCATGAATTGGTGAGTTTGCAGAAGCATTATGCTAATATTATAATTATTGTGTAATATTGCAGCGATACGGATCATGGTTTCGTAATCATGGACCAGCAATCGTGGTTCACTTCGCGAAGACGTTTTGAGCCGAAGAGGGGGTGGGTGGTATCGTACTGCTCCTTGCTAACGTCGCGGGGCGGCCGCTTTTGCATTCCAACCTGGCAAATGTCGCGATGCACGCACACCTAACGACCCGAATTTGTCTCCAGAAAATATCCTCATCAATCTCCGCAATCCCGGAAACGCCCGATAAGTATAACTTCCTTTTTCATATCAGGGCGACTACATATACCAGCACCGATAATAGTAGCTTTCTGGTGTAGTATCGGAAAGAGCCCTCCTGTGATCCAACCGACAAAAGATCGCCCCGTCATCCGCTCCCTCTCAAATAGTAACAAGGGAAAATTATTTCCGCACGACCGTTTACACATCGTATCCACTAGTCCACCCCTCGTGATGTAGATAAAGGGCATGAAAACGGGAAATACCGTTGGGGTTCTCAAAGCAGTATCCCGCATTTGCAACCCTTCGCCCGGATCTGGACAATACGCCGTTCTCTGATCTTGCATATGTCAATGATGGCAAATGCGAACGATTGCGCATCACCGTTTCGCATCGGTTCGATCCTTCAACGGCTTTTCTCTTGCTTTGCTGGCTCATTTGGTGCTGCGAACATATGCTGTGCCTGCATATCGTCAACCGATTATTCCTCACCGTGCATAGAATAATCCACCGTACAACGTTGCCGGTTGTACGCTGTACCTTGCTTACCGTCTAAAGATAACGCAGGTTGACGACGCCTTCCCAGATTCTAGAATGCGGTCTTTTTTCTGCGAGGCTGGCGCAGCGGGAACGTTGCTATCGTACGCCATCGACATACGCAATACATTGCTATACACGTGCACATATGCCGGCGCGCCGTTGTTCGACTTGTTGCTGGGCTTACACCGATGTAAGCCGTATGTGGCTAAACTGCCCACCCCAGCGTCCGAGCATGCTCAAAAGCAAGCCATAACGAAATATTCCTGGTCTAGTCGGTGTGATTGTGTATCTGGTGGAAAACGTGACTGGAATTCGATGCGAACTAGATGTTCTAGATAGAGGGGTCATACGTGAGGCGGCCTTTGTCGCCTTCCAATGCACCTGCAGCTGACATGCAAGAAACGAGGGTTGTGTCAGCATTCCCATGCACTGCGCGTGGCTTCAAGTCGGGGTAGCCAGTCGGTATTGGGCGGCAGGACGATGATAGGTAGGGCTGACCTGGGCTGCCTAAATGTCAGGTCACATCAAGTTGTCGTAGTCATAGTCATAGTCGTAGTCGTAGCCGTAGTCGTCAACCTTGATCGGAGGCCGCCGCGGCTTGCCCATGTTCCGGGCGCTGTAAAGTATCGGCGTTGCAAAAGCTGGGTATTGGACCAAAAGGCCCAGGGTGAATGGCGATCATACCAGTTGCCTGCTCGTGAGCCGCAACGAGACCATGTCTAAAGTTTGTGACAGACCCTTGGCCGCGCAATAAAAAGGTTGGTCCAAGTACATGTCGCTGCGATGGAGGGTGCCCACAAAATCTAATAGGTTGGGAGCCCCATCCGCAACCCAACCTAACCTACACGTCCAATATTGCCCAACCTCAAGGATTCCGCGGAACTTACTTTCTTGTGTATGTGACTGTCTATACCCTTTCAGTATATATCTCAATATCGTCATGGATCATGAATTGGCAACCCTTAAGACATGCTCATAGATCATCTGCGAAGAGGGCAGCCAGGATATCGGCTCTTGTGGCCGTAGTCTCAACCGTTAGTGCATACGCACAACACAGCCACGAGACGATGCAACGTCGAAGCAGGAGGACCATCTCCCGCTTTGTTTCTAGCCATCCCACCTTTTCATGGCGTGCTTAGCTGCACAACACCTGGCAATGCAGATGTATGATGGCATATGGGAAAGAAGTGAGGCAAAACGGAGACTGGGGAACTTGTGGGAATTCCGCGATTCCGCGATTCCGCGATCGGTCCTACTATTTTGGCCATTGAGAAAAACACCTCTCTTTTTCTTCTTCTCCCTGCGTCTCTCCCTGCTTCTCTCCCTCTCCCTCTCCCTCTCCCTCTCCCGGATTACCCTTGCCATCTCAACGGCTTTCTTCCCCGACGGCAAATCACGACGTCGACGATTATTGTGGAGGCGAAATGGTTGGTTCAAGACCCTAGACTGGGGAGCGGAATGCCGGCCCCACCCAATGATATCGCCTGTCGCCAAATCGGAAGAAAAAAGGGTATTTACGACTTGCATTTGCAAAACCATGCAGGGGGCAGGAACTTACGTGCGTACATGCAAGGAAGATACGTACCGAGGCTCTGCTGGTGCTCCTTCGACGCCTTCCGTGGAGCTCCCCCCCCCCCCCCTCTTCTACCTTTTTTTGCTCGTACTATAGCTATCTTAAGTGGATACGATTCTGCCTCAAGATCGATCCAATCCTCCCGCGCTTCCGTCCGGCCCTTTGCTGTTCCACGCAAGGTTTATTGCCGACCCGCCCATGCGCCTTCCGTCGGGACTGTCACTATAGAGATTTCGGACGCTATGTGGAGTGTGATCGTGACCTACTTAGATAGGTAGCTTGTTGATGCGTGTTTTTCAGGCCTGGTTCATGCTTGAACGCGTGTTCCGGGGAAAAGTCGGTTCGGTTCAGAAAGTTCTAGTTGCTGGTGGAGGCACCGCCATGACTCCACGAGGATGTGCTTTGCCGAGACGCGCTCGTAGTACACGAGAGATGCGATTACGGATAACCGAAGTCACGTGCTTTGTGTTGCGAAATGTTGCTGTAGGACTCCGTTTTTTTACGTGCAGGAGAGTACGTTTGCAGGAAGTGAAAGTTTCGCTTGATGGTGGCTCCTCTTTCGAGTCAAGTTGTGAGCGTTTTCAAACTGGACCTCACACATTGGTCACTCATCCTACCTATAGAACGATAGTTGACGCTGCTGTATTCAACCGCTAGAAGAGGGTGCACACTCTAATATGTCGTTTCGAAAGCCGTAGTCGTCTGTTCATCGAGGTCGGTTCGTGAGCTCTGGCTTAGAGAAGTTACTTCGTGCACCGAAACCGCCAACCTACCCAGACAAAGCACCAGTAACTCAAAGAGCAGGGGATCTTGGAGTTTGGAAACACATCAACGATACGAAATGCGACACAGGGAATCATAATTCAGTCGCATTACTCAGCGGAAGTTCTTTCACATTCCGCTTTCGAGGTATGACAAATCTCGACGTAGTAGCAGTCATGTAGCCGGCTTAGAAATACAACGAAACTAAACATCTCAAGCAAAAGTGATAAATAAGAGAAAAATGGCAACATCAGAGCGAACATCTCTAGGACTTACATCCAGCCTCCAATACACCTAACGACCAGCATTCTCACTACACAAAATGGACAACTCAATCGCCATCTTTCCTGCCTCTGGTGGTATTGGAGGGGGCACTTATCGACATCTTCTCAATCTTGTGGATGCAAAGAAAGTCATGCTTATCGCAAGAAGCCCTGAAAAGATACTAGAAGAGTACACGAATGCAGGCGCCATTGCGAGATATGGGGACTACGACAAGCTTGAAACACTCGATCACGCTTTCGATGGCGCTCGCTACCTCAATCTCATTTCCTACGCTAGTATTGAGCATGAGCACCGGTTCAAAGTGAGTTGGTGAAGATTAGACGTGAGCAAGTATCCAGGCAGTGCTGACCCTTACCTGCAGGTTCAGAAGTATGCCATTGACGCAGCCATTCGATCAGGTGTCAAACACATATTCTATTCTTCTCTCGGCTTCGCTGGGAACCAAACTGATTCACTCGCATTTGTAATGCAAGCTCATCTCGACACTGAGAAATATCTCGCCAAACTTTCCGCAGAGATACCTTCTTTCACATACACTGTCGTACGCCAGGGCTTGTACACGGAGTCTTACGGTTTATATCTCGCCTTCCTCGATCTACAAAATCCTCCTGCCGAAGTAAAGATTCCACACGATGGAAAAGGTCCAGGAATATCATGGGTGAAGCGCGACGAGCTCGGCGAGGGCACCGCCCATTTGCTTGCAGACTACGCAAAAGATCCAAAGGCTTTTCCTCATATCAACGACACACTTCTGCTCTCCGGCCCGGAAGAAGTCTCGCTTGAGAAGAGCGTGGAAAGTATCGCCCGCGTCACTGGGAAAGATATTAAGATTCGAGAATGCTCTGTGGATGAATGGAAGTCGCAAGAGTCGGTTCGAGGGGCTTCCAAATACCTGGCTGGGGACATGGCAGAGCGATGGGCGACTGTATACGGCGCTCTTAAGCGCGGAGAAGGGGCCCTAGTGACCGGGCATCTGCGTGGATTGATTGGCAGAGAGCCGGAGACGTTTGAGAAGACGATTGCGGAGATGAGGTAGTTGCTAAGACATCGTCATGCTAAAAAACCTCGTATGATCTTTGGTCCTTCAACAAAAAAGCGAGAACGAAATCTACCAAGAATTGGCTTGATGATTAGATGAGATGGCAGATCCTATATATCCCATATACTTTCTTCACCTATATTAGTGTGCTCATTCAGGTATAGTACAGCCTTGGAGGTATCTGTAAACACGTTGATTGCTCCGCGGAATTCCGCAAAAGACAAGCGCCAACGAACAGAATGCCGACAATCGACCCACTTAGTATCGATATCTCAGCATGCGGATACAATCAACTTCAGTAGACCTGCACACCAAGTTTGGGCAGTAGAACTTACCCAGTGGCTGGCCTTATCACGTGCGTACAAGGGGCGCGAAGGAAGCGAAGTTGTCATCAAGCTAGCTCTCCGCTCAATGTCACATCCAACCTTCTCAACTCCCTAAGCATATACTTCAGTGACATTCGCTATTCTGCAGTGACCGCCTCTTCATAAGCAATACTTTGCTACTTTTTGCTTCACAACCAGTGTCCAGCACACAATTTCAGTATCACGAGCGGAAGCAAAGAAGATGGACATAACGAAGAGCGAAAACTGGCATCTCGTAGAAGATGCAATCCAGAACAACAACCCAACGCTTCTTGAGCCGATGTTACGAATGCATGCCGAGATTGATTGGAAGCCTCAGCACGACAACAAAAACGGAAAACTTATACGACTTGCGGTAAAAAACAATTCAATACCTGTTCTACGCTATTTTGCTGAACACGGTGTGTGTTTCCAACATCTCGATCACTCATGCCCCGAGCTTAGAACGGATGCCTCGATCCCGACACTCGACTTTCTATTTGCTCATGGCTGGGACATCAATTGGCGCACAGATCATCCGTTCCGTCAAGCGCCATTCATGTGGTATGTTTTCAGCTGGACAACCAAGCTGGGATCGCTTTGCTAACAACGAACAGGTATTGCTACAATGACCGCGGGAAGATCGAGTGGTGCCTGGAGCACGGCACCAGTCTTACCACCCCTTCAGAAGCCCCATATCATACGCATATTCTGGAGAGAGTCGTGGTTTCTGGTGACATCGAGACATTCGAGTTTCTGCGCTCCAAGGGTGCACCATTAGGACGCCTCACACTGCATCGAGCTGTTGTGGAAGCTTTGCACTCTCCCTCGAATGCTCCCAACACAGGTATTGAAAAGCAAGAACTAAGCAGAGCAAGATATAATAAGCACATGGCTATGGTGCGCTATCTAGTCGACTTTGTGGGCCTTGATGTCGATGCGCTTGATTATCCACCCGATTTCAAATGGGGGACGTCTAGTGCACATGGGACGCCGCTCGGCTATGTCGCTGGCGATGGCCCGATGAACAGAGATTTGAGCGATGTGACGTGGTTCCTCCTCGACCGAGGCGCGGATCCAGCTCCTGCGCTTGCCCTTGCAAACGAGTGTGTTGAATACTACGGGCCATTCATACAGTGTGTTGAGGCTTGGAAGGTCTCCAGGGGTCGCGAGAAAGTCGAGCTACCGGAGGAGAAAAGGGTAATAGAGCGCTCATGCTGTGTTCAATAGAGAGGAGACCGCATTTTGCCACGCATTCTGGTCGATTGGCAGCTGAGAGTCATCATACTCAAAGTGTGAACATACAGTCTTTTCACGTTCAACGATACCGTCTCGCAATTTCTGCGATCCTTCCACATAGTAGAAGCATGCTCCTCCTCGATCCTCGAATTGGGGTCTTGGGTTTGCGTCGCATGGACCCCGCCTATTAAGCCTTGCCCAATTGATGCTTGTCGCAAACAAGAGTGTTAGTACCCAAACATGCAGCATAGCCAGTACGGCTATGTGGGTCGCATGACAGCTGCAGGGTCCTTCTTGATTGATTATCAAGTCTACTAGCGGAGACGCTTGACAAACGGGCAAGCGTTGCTAGAGCAAAACATTAATCGACTCTTCCATATTTATTGGCGTTGGTGTCGAGGCTGTCCAGCGGAACGAACGAAGAATTGTTGCGAGATGCTGTCGAATAGAACCATTTCAGTGGTTGTGAAATGATCCAGGTATAGCGTAGGATCCAAGAGACGGAAGTCCGGATGATGGGCATGAGCCATGCAGGAAGGAGTCGCGAAGGAACCGCTAAGGATGATGAAACCCAAGCACCTGGTATCCAGGTAGGGTTGGTGACAGATCCCTTCGCCTGGGCTGATGCTCACCATCTAGAGCATCCTCGATATTCCTTGATGTTGACATCGATTAGCCACGCAGCCATTCAGTTACTTCGTTTTACCTGCGAATGTTGGCAGCAGCATGATTGGTGTTCAAGACAGGCTTCACATGTCACCTAGTGAAGGATCGAAAGGGCCGAAGACGCATATTGCGCAGGATGGCGCTATCCACGTTTGGCAGGTTGGAAGGATTGTGGCTGGAATCTACTGGGGGCGGTATACCGCCAGTTTATAGGCTCTCAATGGCGCTGAATGGCGTTCAACGGAGTGCAACGGGTTATTGAATCTAGGGAATTACAAGGCTGTTGACCGGTACTAATGCGCTTCAACACTATCGTGTATGTAGTTGTAGGGGGTTGTGTGAGTTCTCTTTGCGACGACGGACGCGTCTGCAACATACCTAGGTAGCAACATGAGACTCGCAAAGTCCGGCCAAGCCATGCATCCACTTCGGTTGGCAAGCGAGGCGGTTCGCTGGGAAGTGTGTCGCTTGGAAGAAGCACCGCGGACTGGTATGCAAGCTGTCGCGGATTGCTTCCAGTCGTACCCATCCTTCTTTGCTACCAAACCATCAAACTATGAGCCTCCAGCCTTAGACCCTGAATTATGGAGTCGCCAGAGAGGATCGAGTCGGGGCTCGTGGGACGTAACGCAGCGCAAGAATCGGCGTCAGCTCCGCCACCCGGCCGGACAGAGAGCGACCCAAAGTTACCGACTTCCGCGACACCGCCCACCCGGGTCTCCGCGGGCACGTCGCGCGACGACAACCACGGCATTTCCTTGCGCGGAGTCGACCACGTAGCTGTACGCCTTGAACATTTGACTGTTTCCGTTGATGAGTCTCCGAGTGCGCTGGCCAGCTTTTTCTCCAAAAAGAAGTCGCCACCAAATCACAACCATGTCAAAACAATTCTGGACGACATATCGGCGGACATGCCATCCGGCAGTGTCACAGCCATTATCGGAGGGAGTGGAAGTGGAAAAACGTCGCTGCTGAATTCCATGAGTGGGCGCTTGGCTGGAGGAAACCGACTGGCATCTTCGGGCCGCACGCTGTTCAATGGCAGCGAAGACGTGTCGCAGATCAAAAGCGCATATGTCATCCAGCAAGACATACTCCTCCCGACTCTGACTGTTCGGGAGACTCTTATGTATGCTGCGCAATTGCGATTGCCGTCATCCGTCACCCAAAAAGAAAGGAAGCAGCTGGTGGAAGAGGTCATTTTGGAGTTGAGTTTGAAAGAGGCTGCCAACACGAGAATTGGCAACCATGCGCACAAGGGCTGCTCCGGAGGAGAGAAGCGGAGAACAAGCATCGGTGTTCAGCTTCTATCGAATCCCTCGCTAATATGGCTTGACGAACCTACTACTGGACTGGATTCGACGAGCGCTTTCCAGGTAATCAAAACTCTGCAGACCCTGGCTAGGAAAGGAAGGACAATCATTGTTACCATCCACCAGCCACGATCCGAGATCTGGGATCTATTCGACAACGTCATCCTTCTATCCAAAGGCAACCCTGCATACGCTGGTAGCGCTCAAGAATGCCTACCGTACTTTGCGAAACTGGGCCATGAAATGCCGCCATTCACGAACCCGGCAGAGTATCTGATCGACGTTGTCAGTATCGACAACCGAAGTGTAGAAGCAGAACGTATTGCTCAGGAACGGGTTGGCCGCGTGATAGAGGCATGGAGAGGACATTGCAGCACTACTCTCAATGAAAAGCACGAATCTGGTACTTCGACAACAGCTGTTACCAAACTTTCGGGGAAGGAAAAACGAGCCAACCGTACTTCGCTCATCCGGCAGACTCGTGTACTGACTGCAAGGACCTGGACCGTAACAATCCGCGATCCAATGGGCATGTTTGGCAGTCTTGTCGAAGCCATCGGCATGGCAGTCATCACAGGTTGGATCTTTCTGCAACTTGACGGATCGCTATCTGGTATACGATCCCGTCAAGGAGCGCTATACAATGCAGCCGCGCTCCAAGGATATCTCATCTTGCTCTATGAAACATACCGACTCACTACCGACATACAACTGTTTGATGAAGAAGCGCGACAAGGCGTGGTTAGCATACCAGCCTTTCTCATCTCCAGAAGGCTGGCCCGAATCTTTATCGAAGACATCCCGGTCCCCCTCATCTTCTCCCTTATCTACTATTTCTTCTGCGGCTTCCGTGCGGATGGTGCCCAGTTTCTCACATTCTTCGGTATCATATTGCTACACCAATACATCGCAGTGTGCTTCGCCATGACTTGTGTTGCGGTCTCGCGGCACTTTGCTGGTGCCAGTTTGGTCGCAAATCTGGCATACACTTTACAGTCGATGGCCTGCGGTTATTTTATCCAGTCAAACACCATTCCAATCTATGTACGCTGGACCAAATGGACTGCTTATGTCTTTTACGCTTTTGGCGCTCTTTGCGCAAATGAGTTTACCGGCTCGTTCTACGACTGTCCACTCGAGGGCGGACGATCGAACCCTGCCTGCAAAGAATACGATGGCGACTTCATCATGGACTCGCTGGGCTTTCCGGATAACTGGGTTTGGAGGCCTATCCTCGCACTTCTTGGGTTCGCTATTGCCTTTTACGTTGGCGCGGGTGTGCTGCTAAAATTTTGGAACGCCGAAATTGCGATGGCGCGCGCAAGGCCGTCGAATATGGATGCTTCTGCAGGCAAAGAGAAGATGAGTGCGCAAGCACCCGAGAATGTGAGGACTATTGATATTCGACTGGAGGGCTATGGAATGGACGTCGAAAAGCGCTCGTTGCGGAAGCGCTGGCAGAAGACCATCCTTAAACCGATCACAGCAGACTTTCTGCCTGGATCACTGAATGTCATCATGGGCCCATCAGGTTCCGGAAAAACGTCGTTGCTGAACAGCATGGCTATGCGACTCAAGGACGATACATCAACGCGATACAAGCAGTATGGAACGATGAGCTATAACAGGCTGACTCCCGCCCAAGAGGTCGTCCACTCGATTTGCTCCTTCGTTACGCAAGACGACGATGCACTTCTAGCCTCGCTTACGGTACGCGAGACTCTCCGTTACGCAGCGGGATTACGTTTACCGAGGTGGATGTCTAAAGAGCAGAAGACTCAAAAAGCGGAGGATATTCTCCTGAAGATGGGTCTCAAAGACTGTGCAGACAACCTCATTGGAAATGATCTTGTCAAAGGCATCAGTGGTGGAGAGAAGCGTCGAGTCACGATTGCTGTGCAGATTCTCACTGAGCCGCGCGTACTACTCCTTGATGAACCATTATCAGGCCTAGATGCTTTCACTGCGCTTTCAATCATGGACGTCCTTCGCGGTCTAGCACAAGAAGGCCGCACGCTCATAGTGACGATCCACCAGCCACGCAGTGACTTGTTTGGTCATTTTGGCAACGTTTTGCTTCTCGCCCGCGGCGGCCACCCAATCTATGCGGGCCATTCCACAGACATGCTGCCCCATTTCGCAGGCCTAGGCTACGAATGCCCACAGCACGTCAATCCAGCTGATTTCGCGCTTGACTTGATCACCGTCGACCTCCAGCATGAGGCGCGCGAGGCAGCTAGCAGGAAGAAGGTGCGCAAGCTCATTCAATCCTGGAACCCTGATGCCTTCCCCGCTCCTCGCACTGGCTCAATCACCACACCAGCCGAGTTGGGCAGTATGGCAAGGAAGCCTTCTTCATTCTTGTCCGCGTACTCAATTTTGATCCGACGAGCTACGAAGAACATGTTCCGTCAGCCCGACATTCTCATTGCACGCATCATGCAAGTTGTGGGTTTGGGCATCGTACTTGCACTCTACTTTGCACCACTCAAAACCGATTACTTCTCTGTACAGAACAGACTTGGATTTCTGGTGGAGATTGCGCCGCTCTATTTTGTTGGCAGTAAGTCGGCCTTGTCGCGACAGTTTGTATATCGTGCTTATCTCATGTAGTGCTGAACAACATTGCCGTTTACCCTATCGAAAGGGACGTGTTCTACCGAGACTACGACGACCGCATCTACGGCGTAGAAGCCTTCTTCCTCACATACATATCCATCACGACTCCCTTTGAAATCATTAGCTGCCTCGTCTTCTCCGTCCTCGCGGTATTTGCCGTCGGCCTAGAACGCAACGCGCAAACGTACTTCATCATAACTTTCAACGCCTTCTGCATCACCAGCTGTGGTGAGAGTCTGGGCATTGCTTTTAACACACTATTTACACATACTGGTTTCTCGGTCAACTGCATGTCTGTTTTTCTCAGCGTCGCGCAAGTCATGGGAGGCGTCCTTTCGCTTGATGTACCCGATTTCTTGCAAGCCTGGAACCATCTCTCACCTGTGAAGTGGGCTGTCGGAAACATGGCGCCATACACGTTGCGCGGGCTGGAATTCACGTGTGAAGATTGGCAGAGGGTCAATGGACAATGTCCCATTCAAACCGGTGAGCAGGTGCTTGATTTGTACAAGCTCAATAAAAATCCCGAGATGAACATCATGGCGCTGGGGATCTGCGCGATTGTATATCGATTTCTTGCTTATGTCGTGTTGAAGATGGTCAAGGAAAGGTGGCTGGGCAGACTGTGGAGGAAAATGGGCGGGGGAAAGAAAAAGTATACTGCTCAAACAATGCAGGACGAAGGTAGTGTGGATGGTACAACTGCGTAAACTTCGGTATAGTCCAAGTCACTTGGAGAGGAGGCATCAACTCGGGAGAAAATTGAAAATATCTCATCTATTTACATTCTGCGCTCCTCGCACGCTCCAACATTTCTGTCAACAGACAAAACTAAAACGCTACCGCCTGCTACCTCTCGAACTAGTGGCTTATCTCCAAAAAGCAACTACATGGTATTAGACGGTAAAAACAAGAAATGAGATAGCCCAGAACTATTACCAAGCTGCTAATGACGCGACCCAGTATGAGCATACTCAACACCCATCGATCTCTAAACCCGGTGACCCCACAGATGCAGCGAGTTCCCACCCACCCTATTCCTCGTATTATCCCACCCAGCATCCTTCATCGTCAGCACCTTAGACACGGCATCGTTGTACCTGAACGTCTGACCCTTCTCCCACAGCCCATTACCCAGCTCAATACACTCAGTAACCGCCATGTTCTCTAGCTGATCATCCGGCGCGCCATCGTTACAAATCTGAATCAAGCGGTTCAAGCCCGTGGTACTAGCAGCAGCTAACTGCTCAACACCGAGCGCGGCACCCGGCGAAAGCCAAGGGCAGACGTTACCTGTGATGCGCATGAAGATGGTGTGTTCGGCCGATTCAACAAGCATGACACCAGCCGGAATACCGCCGGAGATCTGCGAAACATCTGCTTGCGGCGGCTGAGCATGGTGTCCGTGGTTTCCGTCGTGGAAAAGGGGGGCTGGGCGGTGGTGTTGGAATCCTGCCATGCCGGGCATGCCCATCATCATCATCATGGGCGCTGGCGCTACGACACCCGCTGTAGGCACGTTGCCAAACGCCAATCCGCCACCCGCCCATAGTGGTACGGCTGGCGCGAAGGGCTGCATAACGCCTGGTACAGCGCCTGGAGGCGGTGGCGGAAAAGGCACGCCGTTCGCGTTCAAACCAAATCCTATACCGTATTGAGCATTGGGAATGAAGTTTCCGGCGCGGATGGGCGCGAGGGGTCCACCACCAGGCGGTACGAAGCCTCCACCCATGAGGAAAGGGTCCATGATGCCGAAGGGAGGGAAGACGGGTGGAAACGCACCTATGCCTGCACCAAATGGGGGTGCGATGCCGAGTGCGGGTCCGCCGATGCCGATGGGAGTGGGAGGGCCGTAGATAGGGGCGTGTTGGTGTTGCTGTTCGACGACGACTTGGGCGGGTCCCCCAGCAGCGGCTGCAGGAGCAGGAGGTGCCTGGGGTGCTGGACCTTGACCGTTGATGGGGGGTGGTGGTGGGTCGCGGTTTATGTTAGGGTTGTTGCCAACGTTGACGTGCCAGGGATGACCGGGTGGAGGACCTGCTGACATTGACGATAGATGGTACTGAATTCGTATTGAGAGGAACGATAAGGCGGGTAATAAAGAGGGATGACTGCAGTGACAGATGTGCTGGATTCAGGTCAAGACTCTCCTTGGAGTCACTGAAGTAGATGGAAGAGAAGCGTGAGGATAGAGAGGCGTGAAAAAAGGTGATGATCAGTCACATATAAGTATACGACTGGTGGTGAGACTGTGTTGTAAACTACTGTGGTACGTGAAGATAGATGTGATGTGCAGCGAACAACCGACAGTTCACATGGTATGATTTGTTGTTCAATGCCCCGATCAAGGGGAATGTCAACGTGACAAGAAGAGATTGATGTTTGGCTGGCGAACAGGTCAATGTGATGATGTGGAACTGATCAAACCAGGTTAGCCAGGTCACTGATGGATAATGAACGCGATGGTATTGAGAAGGGTGCGTGTGGCAGGGACAGCCGCCATGTACATTAATGATCTGTTGAACTTTCTTGTGTGTGTGACACTATCATTATCCCCTGGCCAAATTGAAGACAATGTAAAGTGTGATAATCTCATGATAGCATATTGCATCTGCGAGCTGAGGCGTTTGGATATGCATTCACACAGGGCCATCCGTTGTTTTGGTTCTTGACGAACGAGTTCAAGGTCGATGATATCATGAACAAAGCGAATACTAAGACGAAAAGATCGAATATTGTGTAATCGAGGTATATAAATTGAAGTAGATTGGAACATCTAGCTCGCAAGAAGACCGGCGAAAAAGCTTTCAGTCGTCTTATTGCCGGATTGGCGGCATGTCTCTTAGCATGCAGCGAATCTAGTAGGTTGCGACCTTGGGACCTGGCACAACGTAGCTGTTGAAGTTGTTGTAGATGTTCGCAGTGTAACCAGAGTCGGTGCTCTTAACCTAAGCACGGGTATGAAGTCAGTATATGTCTCAGTCGCAGTTCGTACGTGGAGAGAGTCTTACATGTCCGGGGATCTTGGTGGTAGGCGAAGGGTTGCCGCTGCCACCACCAGTGACCTTCAGTTGTGCACAAGAGATGTAGAATTGGGGCGGGCTGCCAGGGTTGTGAATACCGAGCTGCTCAATGCGGAGGAGGTACTCTCCAGCGGGGATCTGGTTGGGGATGGTTGTTGAGTAGGTGGCTGCAAGGATATCAGCAAAATTTGGGAATGGATTTCTTGGTTCCTCTTACCACTCATGTCCCACGTAGCCTGGCCACCAGAGAAGGTAGGACCAATCTCCTTGATCTTGAACCAATCGCTAGAGCCGTCTGCGGCTGCTGCGGATGGAACCTTGGTCATGTAGAATGTGACGGGCCCCTGGTGGTAGACGGCCTGATCAGCGGTGAAGGAGACGGTTGAGCCAGCGGCAACTGAGACAGTTGAGACTCCGCTACCACTGTTACCGCCTACATTACAGCGGAGGTTCTTGTCTGACAGGTCGGTGACAGGGCTGTTGTTGGGTACGGGCCTGACTGCCTGGGATGATTTGACGCCGTTCGCAGTGATGCTCTGGAAGATGTCTTTGACTCTGTTAGTAGATGCCTGGTAATGCAAGACAATACATCATACAATGAGCCTGGGCAACCTCAGTAAGAGCAGCGAGGGCCACTGTAGCGACAGCGAAGCACTTCATGATTGAAGATAGATGATGAAATATTGATCAAGTTGGTAGCGAGTGGAGCGAATATGCTGGTGATATTGGTAGAGAATACGAAGAGAACTGCTCTTGACGTTATATACATTTTTGCGCATCTCGGTTGGCTTCGAGTTCCATATTGCGCGATCCCATGCACCTCCAAGCAGAGTGAGCCTCAAGCCATGATTGGACCAGCCGTGAAACTCGAAATGAAGAAACGTCACAGGACGACCACACTGGTTTCTGCATGCCGGTAGAGGACCCGGGACATGAGGCGAGTTGTGGGTACTCATTGCCGGTGGCTTTTAAATTGATATTCCTTTTAGAGTCGACCGGGTGACAAAAGGGCAGGGTGGTTGTATGACGGTATGGTAGGTAATATCGCCAGTATGGCATTTTGCCATTCAGGACTGTCACTCTGTGAACCTGCATGCGCCAAACGAGACTTTTGGGCGAATAAGAAAGGCTAGAAGAAACATGGATGTGGGTCTGCAGAGTTTGCAGGATGAGATTGGCGCGTATCTGGAACAGCACGACGCTCAACGCTTAGGATAGATTAATATCTGGGGTAATATGTTTAGATTGACGTGGACCTGAGCTAACGCGGAACTCGAAGCAATCAGAGGGAAAAGGAAACAACGCCGCTTGTCTGTACTCACCAGGCTCATGTTCGGGCATGTACTACGGTAAAATACGATGTTTGTGGGCCAGTGTTTGAGGATGGCTGTTGCGCGCGCACGTGCAGTCGGTGGCAGCCTCATGCGGCAGAACATTGAAGCTTCTGAGAGTCTTGAGCTGCATCAGGTCACATGACTATTCGGAAGGGCATTACCAGGTTGATCGCGATGCCATGGAGGAGTGTGTTTGTGGCATTAGTTCATTCTGATGTATGCACAGAGTCCTATATATATTGTGTAGAAGTTCCGACATTGTTCACTGCTTTGCGGACTGACGCGGGCCCAGTTTTCTTGTTTCGTGTTGTTGGCGACGAACGTGCAGGAAACAAATCCAATAATTTCGGGATCTGGTCGCCGGTCGCACCCGGTCGATGTATATAAGAGAGGTACCTCGGGACCATGGCGTAGACGAAGGGCGCTCCTCCTACACTTGTGTCGGTCGATAACGCGCACAGGCAATATCGCCACTTGCTTGGTGAGATGGAGTGGTTGAGTACCACATAAGTTGTATGATCTGATGTCCACCCGCCGTTCCGAACGTTGGCTTCCTTGCTGTCAAAAGGAGATTGTGAGTAATGGCTGGTCGTTCCTGTGCTGGAGATGTAGCCTCAAGAACCAGACTGCTACAAACATCGCGTCATCGTCGTGTGTGACAGCTTGTATCCCTCGTATGCCGATTGCGTGGGCGAGTCTGATCGATGACGACTGCATACATCTTCTCATGGTACCTGGACTGGTTGCCAGACCGTACAGGAAAGCTTGCCACGCCCCCCACCAAAGGCTACAGATAATGTAAGCAAGAGCGGGGTAGCGCACGTGATCCATCTGCACTTCTCGTATCGACTGCCGAACGTCTATTACCGATTCGGCATGTCCTTGCGAATATATGCAGGCCGCAGATACGGCAGCTCCACTTCCTTATCACGTCGAAATGCTGTGTTAGGTAAGAAAGCATGGTGTAAATAGTGGTGGTATAAGTCGATTCTGAACTGCTCTCCCTTTCCATCATCTACTCGGAGACCTTGGAACCTAAATCGCTTTTTTTTGCTTCTACGTATCCAAGCAGTATGTCTGCCGAACTCGCCACCGACCCAACGCCGCGGAGCGCAAAGTCGGTATCCTCGCACCCTCTTGCCCCGCTATCTGCATCAGAGCTCAAAAATGCAGCGACAATAATCAAGGCATCGTGGCCGGCGCATACAGACCTGCATTTCAAGGTTGTGACATTGCAAGAGCCACCAAAAGTCGAAGTACTTCGATACTTGGAAGCCGAACATGGTGGCAAGCCACTACCTTCAATTTCCCGGAAGGCATTTATCAACTACTACATCAGAAACACCGTACGTGAGCCTTTAATGGCTTTTGCACATTTTCGTGACTAATCATCCAAAAGAGCAAATTCCATGAGGCCATCGTCGACCTGAAGTCCGGCTCTGTGGAGCGTAATATCCTTTTAGGACCATTCGTACATGCAAACGGAGATGGGGACGAGATCGTAGCCATCGAGAAGGTGGCACTTGCGGATGAGAAAGTGCAAGCAGAAATCGCCAAACTCGAACTTCCGGAAGGCACAGTCGTCATCAGTGATCCCTGGATTTACGGTTCCGATGGAATTGGCGACGAAGAAAGACTGTATCAATGCTTCCTGTACCTGAGGGATCCGATGAACTCGTCAGAAGCGGACTCAAACCACTACGCGATGCCGTTGCCGATTTCTCCCGTGGTGAGCACGGAGACCATGCAGGTCATTCGCGTTGACCTGCTACCGACTGGCGCTGACAACACCATCAAGCCAGTCGAGAAATACAAGATACAGCCACCTAACGAGTATATTCCCGAGGCTCAAACCCTAAGAACGGACCTCAAACCATTGAATGTGGTTCAGCCTGAAGGTGCAAGCTTCCAGGTTCAGGAACAGGGAACGTCAAACGTCATCTCGTGGCAAAAATGGCAATTCAGAGTCGGTTTCAATCAGCGGGAGGGTATGGTACTTTATGATGTGCGATACGACAACCGCAGTCTTTTCTATCGGCTCAGCTTGTCCGATATGAATATCCCATACGCTGACCCTCGACATCCATACTTCAAGAAGAGTGCTTTCGATCTGGGTGATGCTGGCGCTGGTATCATGGCGAACAACCTGAAGTTGGGTTGCGACTGTCTGGGCTCCATCTACTATTTGAGCTCGGTACTGTCAGACGACAAGGGTGGGGTCGTTGAAATGCCCAATGTAGTCTGTGTTCATGAACAAGACGCTGGAATCGGCTTCAAGCACACCAACTATCGCACCGGCCGTGCTGTAGTTGCCCGAAGCCGAGAATTGGTGCTTCAAAGCATCATTACCGTGAGCAACTACGAGTACATTCTGGCCTTCATCTTCAACCAGGCTGGAGAGGTGACGTACGAAATTAGAGCAACTGGTATTTTGAGCACACAGCCTATTGACGAGGGTGTCGAAGTTCCTTTTGGCACGGTTGTACACCCTGGAGTGCTTGCGGTCCACCACCAGCACATTTTCTCATTGCGAGTCGACCCAATGATTGATGGCTACGACAATCGCCTGGTGTACGACGAAGCCTTTGCAATGCCCCGTTCGGAATGGAACCCTCACGGCACAGGGTATTATGTCCAAGAGACCGTCATAGAGAAGTCTGGGGGTTACGACATCGCATACGAGAACAACCAGACCTTCAAGATCCAGAATCCAAATGTACGAAACCCAGTCAACGGTAAGCCGGTCGCATACAAGATCCAAGCTCCTCCATTCCAGAAGATTTTGTCAGACAAGGAATCATTCAACTACAAGCGCGCCGAGTTCTCAGACCACAACATCTATGTCGTCAAGCACAAAGACGGCGAGCTGTATGCAGGCGGCACATACACAAACCAATCCCGCGGTGGTACTGGAGTGCGGTCATGGAGTGAGAGAAACGATGACGTCAAAGACACCGATCTGGTGGTCTACGTACAATGTGGTATCAACCATGTGCCCAGGATTGAGGATTTCCCGGTTATGCGTAAGTGTTGACGGTTTGAAATTCATTTGAGACACAGACTGATGATGTTCCCTCTAGCGTGCGAGATTCTGCAGATTCACATGAAGCCGGCCAACTTCTTCGACAAGAACCCTGCACTAGATGTGCCACCAAGCGACCAGGCGTTCAACAAGAGTACCTTGCTGAGCGAGCAGCATCAGCAGCCGAGTGTGACTGCGACTGTTGGTGAAGACGGCCAATGTTGTGCACCAAAGACTGCGAAACTGTAGGGTAGAAGCCGATGAGGAATTTGTCGTGAACTTGGGTGACAGGCTTGAGTATTTCTTCACAGTTGTTTTGCGCATGTAAAGAAAGAATTCAGGAATTGCGCTCTTCTCAATTTTGTTGACCACAAGATTCCATATTTGCAGTGCTAGAGTGAATGCAACGTATATGCCCGTGTTGAGATTCTTCGTGGTTGGAATATAAGCATCTGATGTTGGCCAGGTGGTAGGACTGAGGCGCGTGTGCTGGCTCGACGCGCCAAGCCCTTTACCCATCATAGCTCAAAGCCCATAGCTAGTCAAAGAAACGTCTACTAGATTCAGTCTCCCCAACACCTCTACACTGCCCGCGCCGTCACTTACCAACATCTCCACCCGCGATAAGAAGCATCCACTCATCACCATGGCGCCCAACGACAAAGCGGGCCGGGTAGTCTTCATAGGAAACATTCCCTACGGTATGCGCCTATTCGGCTCCGACGCGCAAGCGCATGGCTAACATGTTTGAACAGGAGGAACAGAAGAACTCATTGTTGAAACCCTCGGTCGTGTCGGACAGGTTAACAACTTCCGCTTGGTGTACGACAAGGAGACAGGACGCCCCAAGGGCTTTGGCTTTGCAGAGTTCGCCGATGCCGATGCAGCAGCCTCCGCCGTGCGCAACCTCAACGACTACGATCTCATGGGTAGGAAGCTGAGGGTCGACTGGTCCAACGAGAGCGGCTCGGGCGACAATGCGCCTTCGAATCGCGACCAGACCGCGCAGCCGCCCATGGGAATGAACGGCCAGCCGCCAGCAGTACCGCCGCCAGCGCAACAATCGAACACACTCGGTCCTCTCCCACCAGGCGTCGAGCTGCCACCCAACCTCACGTGCCCCGACGCCATCTCGCGCACCCTCTCTACACTCCCTCCCGACCAGCTCCTTGACATTCTCTCACAAATGAAGGGCCTCGTCATGACAGACCCGGCCAAGGCGACGGAGCTGCTGCGACAGGCGCCCCAACTAGCTTACGCCATCTTCCAGTCACTCCTTCTGCTCCAGCTGGTCGACCCGCAGATTTTGACCTCGCTCGTCGAGACATCGGCCGCTCCTGCACCGGCCGCCCAAGCCCCACCTGTTCAGCAGGTCCAGCAACCACCACCACAAGTCGCGCGTCCACCTGTAAACTACCCTGGATACCCACCGCAGGTTGCGCCCACACCCCCACAACCCCAAGCACCTGCTCCTCAGCCATACGCGCAACCTCCACCGCAGCAGCAGCAAGCGCCTGCCATGGACCAGCAAGCGCTTTATGCGCAGGTTATGGCTCTTTCACCCCAGCAGATCGATCAGCTTACACCGGAATACCGCGCGCAAATTATGCAAATTCGGCAGATGTTGATGGGAGGTGGACGGCCCTAGTGAAGTCAACATCTTTGGAAGGTTCATGAGGAGCGCGAGATGGCTCCAGGTCATGTTTTAAAGAGCACCAGGTTCTGCGACTGGGATTTGGGCCTTCTGCGATACACACTATGACGTGCAGGGAAGAATTTCCCAAAACCAGGATCTGCAACTAGAACATGAACAGAGGCTGCGCAATACCCAACATTGCAGGGTACGGGCGCATTATTTGGAAGGAAGAGCCGTTTGTGCACAACTTGTACAGCCCACATTTGCTTGGCTGAGGAAGTTGGGATTTGGCAATCACTGGGGCGGGGATTGGCTGCAAGAACGGAGGCAAAGCACGCTTTGGACGATCCGGGCCACGGCTCGCACGACTCGCGACACTGAAGGAACACGGCGGGGTTTGTGTGCCGCAATTGCACCGCGCACAAAGCCCGATGAGGTCGCAATTCTATAATTTTTCGTTTCTTCTTTTTTTGACATGGCCTAGTGTCAGCCTAGATACCCGATGACTGTCGCACGATGCTCGATTAATGTAAAGGCTGTCGTCACTATGCACCTGCCCCATCTACTTTTTGTGAAGCGAAGGTCAAGGTACATTAGAACAGGTGGGACCGTTTCGGCGAAATGGATTCGGCTAGGGCGAGAACAATAGGCCAATGCATGTGATGAACGAGGAAGATTTGCAAGCTGAAGAGATAGCGACGGGTGGGCGATATCAAGCATGCAATTGGCTTGGCACAATGGTGCGTCGCAGATGACCTGGCCGGTGAATTGCTGGCCATGGGCTCGCAAAATTAAAGTGTGCAACGCGATAGGCAGCCAATCCTTGAGACCCCAAGGCCATGAACAGTGCAGACAGGCAGGCTGGGCGCGGAGGAGGCCCCAGCATGATCAGCACGAAGGAGCATTTGCCATTGCGCGGTCATTGGACCAGCCTCGCCTCCATGTCGACAGTGGATCGGGGCTAACCCTTGCCGCCAGCTCACTCGGCTGCTGGGGCTTACCTCGACCAAGGCCCGAGAGCACTTCAGCTGCCTTCTACCACACCATCGTTCGCGATTAGGACTGTGAGCGGCTGCTTCCAACTGTCTTTTGGCATTGCGCGCATCCTTTCTTAGCTTTTCTGCATCGGGCTGTTACTGTACCAATATCATCACGACATGACGATTTGAACGAATCTCTCTATCACTTGCAAAGCGTCTACAGCGATATACCCAGCACATCCAACACAGACGTTCATCTCATTTGCGCCCAACCCATTGCCAGCACTGCATCCTAATAACAACGCACCCACATCTCTTGCGCTACATCCACCACCATGTGGAGCAGGTTGACTGGCAGTTCAGCTGCCTCCAACAGCAACAAGGACGACGATAGTCGCCGCCGCCGTACTAGCGACTCCACGCGTTCGAAGCGCGATCGAGACCCAGACACCCGATCCGTAGTATCATCCACCTCGACCCGCAAGCCCTCATCGACGTCCCGACGCGACCCTGCGCCCTCGTCCAGCTCCATTGCCTCCTTCACCACCGCCTTTGACGACATTCCGCGCTCGCGGGTCTCGGCCAGCACCAACCCAAACAGCGAAATGTACGCTGACGCTGACGACCGCCATGACAGCCGTCATGACGACCGCCGAAGCAGCTATGCAGAGTCTTCGGCTTCGACCATGCGCGACGACAAAGACCGCAAGAAGAGCAAGGCCAAGGGCTGGGAGAAGCGACGCCCGACGACGCGCTCAGAGCGGTCGGGCAGTTTGTCGCAGAGCGCCGGACATAGGGGCGACATTGTTGACAGCCCCAAGTCGGTGCAGCGCACCTTTAGCGGCCAGATTGGCAGCGATGGCTTTTCGCAGTTCCCCGGCCAGGCAGGAGCGCCCATGATGTCGGGCGCTCTGCCCGTGGGAACCAACGGCCCACCACCACCACACCACCACCACCCGGAAGACATGTCAAGTCACGTGCAGAGTCAGTTCCCCGGCCAGGACCCTGTGCACTTTGCTTCTGGTGCCATGCCCGGCGGCCGCCCGTTTGGAGCGGCCGCCGAGTTCTACAACGACCAGGGCCAGTCTGTCCATCAACAGCCTGGCGTCAGGCCTCAACCCCCCTCTTTCATTGTAGGTCAGGATACCCCCCATCTCATGTCTGCCTCTGCCCAGCCCAACCCAGTCGCCGACACCGGCTCGGGCGCTGCTGCGGATTTCTACGGGCCCAGCATGAACACATCTTCATCCAAGCCCCCACGGCCATCGAGCTCATCCATGCCTGGCGCCTTCATCGAGGACACACCCGCGCCCCAGAAGCCACCACGACCAGCGTCTTCATCGAGGCCCGACAAGCCAAGTACCTTTGGCTCGGCTGCCACCATGGCTGGCGGAGCTGCCTTTGGATATGCCATGGGCCACAGCTCCTCTAATCAGACGCATTCCACGAGCTACAGTAGCCCCTCGAATCCTCGTCCTTCTTCATCCCACACTTCCTATACTAATAATATCCCCGCTGCTCCTGCATCCACCTACAGCATGTACGGACCGGGCCCTAATTCCTCTAATTCTGCTGCCAACCACGACAGCTATCTTCCACCATACACTGAACCCGGCTATGGCGGGGAAGGCGCGCCTCCACCAAAGCCGCCTCGGCCAGGCAAGTCCGAAAAGAACTCGTCTGGCAGCAACGCCGGATTCTATGCTGCTGGCGCTGCGGGACTGGCCGCATATGGTCTGCACAACCATAATTCTCACTCCCACTCACAATCACATTTACATACACACTCGCACACTCACAGTACTTCACACAACCACTCGGTACCTGGATCGACCAACGGTCATAACATCAACGGCCATCATCATCCCAACGGTCTCACGCCAAGTCCTTACATCTCTGGCGGAATGGCCCAGCATCACCAGCATACTGGCCCCGTCTCCAAGTTTGTCGATTGGTGGAAGGACTACGAGGATGTGCAGAAGATGGAGGAGTACACTGAGTACATTGGAGTTTGCAAGGGTTGCTTCGACCCTCGCTCCTCAGTGCTGGATGCTCCCAGAAAGCATCACTACTACAAGCGGCGCTCCAACGAGCATATGCGTCCTTCAGGCGGTATCGAGAAACAATCACGCTACAACTTGAAGGAAAGGAAGTCTCAGAGCTCCTTTTCTGGTGAGGACAGGCGCAAGGCAAGCAAGTCAACCAATACTGCCGCAGGGTGGATGGCTGCGGGTTTGGGCGGCATCGGCCTTGCCAAAGCAGGCAAGGCAGTCTTCAGCGCAGGCCGAAATGACTTTGATGATACGTACAGCATCAAGTCCGGACGCTCAGGCGTGTCTCGCCACAGCCGCAGTCGATCACGGGATCGCAAGAGCTACAGCTACGGTTATTCAGGCATCCGCCATCGGAGTCTCTCTGCCGACCGCATGTCCCAGATGTCTGTAGGTGTCACGAGTGACAGGAAGGATCGCAGGGACCACAAGGCAACTCGCAGACGCTCGCGAGCAAGCTCTAGCTCTAGCTCCAACTCTGGACATGGCAAATCTGGCCTGATTGGTACTGCCATAGGCGCAGGCCTCGCGGGCGTTGCCCTCGGCGCAGTCACGGGTAAGAAACGCAACAGCCGGTCCAAATCACCCAAAAGAGTCCAAGTGGTGCACCATCGGAGAGACAGCAGCGATGATGAGCGGAGGAGACGGTCTCAACAACTCCGACACAAAGCGTCTCGAAGTTCGACGTCTGGAGCCTCTGTCATTGAAATTGGCCAGAACCACGAATCCCAAGGCGGCTTTTTCCAAGGCTTCTTTGCGGCTCCTCCCCCAAAGGAAAACCGACCAAAGCCGAACAGCCTCAAGAAGAAAAAGAAGGGCTTCTTTAACTTCAGCAATGCCTCAACATCTTCCTCTGACTCTGAGATGGCATTCGGAACTGGCTATGTGAGGAGACGCAGACGATCCTCGCACACCAGGCGCTCGTCGCCGAAAAGGCGTAGCTCGGATGAGCGGTTGAAGGCATCCCTCATTGGTCTAGGCGCCACTGCGGCAGCGATCACCGCTGCTAAGGCTGGCAAATCCAAACGCAAGAACGAAGTAGTCGCAGTCAAGGAGAATCGCCTTGGACGCAAGAGCAGTCAGTCTTCTCGCCCCGCCTCGCGCTTTGGAGATGATGAGTGGGAGGACTTGCCGGATGACGGTACTTCCGAGTCTTCAAGCGATGGTGGTCTTGCGTATGGCGATCACGCGTTGAAGAAGTCTAAGAGCAATGACTCCATCGGATCTAACGATTCGGGCACCAACAAGTGGGGCTGGCGTTGGGGGTTCGGTAAGAAGAAGAGGAGGCCATCTAACAATCTCTATGACAACATTGCCGAAACTTCGTTCATTGGATCTACCGCACCTGGTGCTGCAGGCGCACTCGCTGGCGCAGCTGCTACAGTCACCCATGGTCGTCATGACAGCGAGTCGAGCAGTGCGCAGACTCTACAGTCAGTATATCCCGTTGCGCCCAACGACCCCAATGCGTCTTTTGAAGCACGACGTACAAGCTCTATCGCAACCTCCCAGCCTCTAGTCACTTCGGGACCTGGCCCCATAAGCCTCCAGCAACCTCAGCCGATGCACCAAGTTCCCGGAGCTATCTACTCTACCCAAGCACCATCCCAGTCTGGCTACAGTGCTCCTGCGGGCCCTCCTGTCTTCTCCCAAGTGCCGTCGCAGCCTCCATATCCAACCCAGTCCCAAGTCCAAAACATTATCATCCAAAACCACCCACACCAACCTGCATTCCGCCGCGCAAACTCTTCGCCCATCCAAAGCTCCTCATGGAAGAGAGATGCTGCTATCGCAGCTCTTTCTGCAGGCGTCACAGCTTCTGCGATGAAGCATCATGACCGCCCTCCTAGCCGCCCGCCCAGTGCCTCTAGCAACGTGCGCTTCAACCTCACCCAAGAGCAAGCTGACAAGGAGATGCGTGAGCGACGCAAGCAGCAAGAGAGACTTGAAGAAGAGGAGAGCCGCCGCCGCGAGGCGCAGGATAGAATGGATGAAGAGGCTGATCGTCAAAGAGAGGAGCAGCGGCTTCGAGACGAAGCAGCATGGGAAGAAGAAGAGCTCGCCCGCCGAGAGCAGCAGCGGCGAGATGACGAGGTGCGACGAGCAGAGGAGTTTCGACGAGTAGAGGCGGCACGCCGCGAAGGAGAAGAAGAAGAAGAAGAAGAACGTCTCCGTCTAGAGCAACAACGGCAAGAAGATGAAGCTCGTAAAGTGGAAGACGAGCGCCGCGAAACATTGCTCCGCTTAGAGGAGACGGCACGACAAGAAGACGAACGCCGCCGCCGCGAGTTACAACGGCAACAAGATGAGGCACGCAAGTTCATGGACATTCAAGGTTTAGCAAAGCTAGAGAACGATCGTCGCCGCGAACAACAAGATGCGAAAAGCCGCCTAGCTCGAGAGGCGGAAGACCGCGAGCGACAACAGCGTGCGGCTTTTATGGAGCACCAACGCCAGCTTGCTATTGAGGCGACGGAAGCCGAACGGAAGCGAAGAGAACGTCTTGAATCCCAACAACAGGAGGTCGAGCGCATCGAAGCCGCAAGACGTGAGGCTGAGATCCAGGATGACTTGGAGCGACGACGCAGGGAATCGCAAGATTACGGCAATCGGTACGGAAATGACCAAGCACGACTGCTTGAGCAACAACCCACAGGTAGCTCCATCGCTTCGACTGCGACTGTGGTGCAACGCAAGGAGCAAGAGTTGCAAGCAAGGGAACGAGAAGCTTTCAAGCCCGAGAGTAAGAAATCTTCCGTTGCTGGTGCTGTAGCTGCTGGTGCCGCCGCCGCCATTGCGACTGCAGCAATCTCTTCCTACAAGGACAAGGAAAAGGAAAGAGAGCGCGAACGAAAACGCGATCGTGAACGCGAGCGAGAGCGTGAGCGTAGTCGCAAGCGCGAGTCTCCATCCGCAAAGAGCAGTGAATCCAAGCGCGGAAAGACGCGTGAGCAAGCTAGTGTGAAGACAATCGAGCCCAGTAGGGTCCAGCAGGACATCTTCGACGACGACATCTTCAACCCGGATCTGTTCAAAGAAAAAGAACCATCTCGCCAAGAAGCTCGCAAGGTCCTGCAAGATTGGGAAGACAGGTACTCTGCTAAGCCCGTGTCCCAGGCCGAGTTCTTTGCACCCCAAGAGCTCCTAGAGAACAACAATTTGCCCAAGGTCAAAGCTGTGAACCCCAACGAGGGTGCTACTGATCTACACACGTACTATGCGCACGAGGATTATCCCACGAGCCAGCCAATGGTTCCACCATATCCGCCATCTTACTCCTTCACTGCTACGAGAGACGGTCGGCCTGCCAAGCAACCTTTGCCGCCTGTACCATCGCTCAACCTCATCATGCCTACACCTCCGGGGACCCGTACGCCGTCTGTGCGTAGTGCGTCTCCTTCCCCCGCACGAGCTACTGAGCGTGTCAGGGAAGCGAGAGAAGAGCCTAGGCAAGATGATCCAAACCGTGCAAGGTCTAGAGTCAGCTGGGGTGAGAACCAGTTTCAGTACTTTGACGTACCGACTCCTGAATCTTTCCGGGAGCAATTCGTCTCTGACGGTGATCTCAAGAAGCAAGAACCCAAACGCGTCACAGATGAACGCACCGTTAAGCGCGAATCGTCCCAGCCCAGTCAGACGACTTCTGCTTACAAGCCCTACCGACCAGAGACATCGGCTTACGAACCCAAGGAAATCGCCCCGAGCACTCAGCCCATCCGCGATGACAACGACTCATCTTGGGACAGTGTCGTCAGTTCGTCTTCGAAGAAGAGCGAAAAGAAAGAGAAAAAGAAGTCTAAAGTCGCAGCTGCTTCTGCCGCTCTGACTACAGCCGCCATTCTTTCGCAACAGCAACAGGACGAAGAAGAAGACAGGCGACTCGCCCAACAGGCAGAGGACGATTACAGACGACTTACCGCATCCGTTCTAAGCAATCCATTCTCTGACACGCACATGGCACCCTCCACGATCGCTCCATCAACCATTTCATCCGCATATTCATCGAGTAGTGTACAGACCGCAATCCCCGCATCCATCATCTCAGCTGCACCTTCATCGAGCAGTGTACAAACAGCGTACTATCAGCCTGAGCCAGCACGCGATACTCGCAGGATGCCTGAGCGGAGGATTACCGGTCCTGGCTTCATCGAAGGCGAGATCCCTGAAGAGCCTGCGCCGATGCACATTCCGGGCAGTTTTGACGAGGTGGAAGCATCTGAGATGCGGACGCCCACGGAGGAGACTTTTGCCTCCGCTCTTAAGGAAGACAAGAAGGGTAAGGGTTCGAAGAGTGCTGACGAAAATGCAGTTTCGCGTGACGTATCTGGGCGAGCTGAGATCGAGACGGTCAAGGGAAAGGGGCTTGAGCCTGAGGTGAAGTCGAGCAAGAAGGAGAAGAAGGAAAAGAAAGAGAAGAAGAAGTCAAAGTCAAAGTCGTCAAAGCGAGCTAGCGTGGACACCTGGGAAATGAGCGATGTCAGCCCGCCGTCGAGTCCCATCCTCGAACGTGACCCCAGGGATATTGAGCCATCGCGATCTGCCGAACCACCACGATCTGTCGAGTCTTCACGAACTGCCGAGCCACCACGATCTGTCGAGCCCTCACGAACTGTTGAACCTTCACGCTCTACTGAGGGACCATCCACAGCGGACCGCACCCGAGACCGTACACCATCCAGAAGCACATCCTACAACGATGAGAAGGGTGGTAGCAAGGCTTCCACCGCTGCCATGGCCGGCGGTTTCGCTGCTTTGTTGGGCACTGCTATGAACCAGGACCAGGATAGGATGGCTTCCGATCTTGAACGTGCTAGACAGAGCTTGCAGTCGGCAGAGAGGCATAGTTCTCGAGACTCACCTTCATCCCCGCCCAATGGCAGCCGTGCACTTGAAGAACATGAGAAGAACGTAATTATTCCCAGCTACGCATTTGAAGGCATTGACGAGCTAGCCGACAAAACGCCCAAGCGCAAGAGCGAGAAAAGGAACAGCAGTGGTGGCAAGTGGTCACCATCGGTCGGATCTCCTCTCAGGACAGAGATGAAGCAAGAAGACTACATGGGCGCCCGAAGTTACTCAGACGGCTCGAAGTATCAGCCGTTAGTTGAAGCCCCGAAAATGCCTACAAGCGCCCCATTCACGAACGCCCCCGAGCCTTCCAGTTCCCGCAACGTGGAGGACTCCGGCTATTATGGCCCGGAAGACTTCACACGCAAGGATTCTAGCGAGAAAGAGTCGGACAAGTACCGTTCGGCAGGCTCGGACGACAAAAACAACGAGAAGAACCCTTCGCGCGATTTCAATGATGAAGACGATTATAGACTGCGCATGCCTGATGATGACGACGATGACGTCGGTTCGATCGCCTCTTTGAGCTACAAGTACGAAGACCCAGACCGCGAAGAGAGACGCCGTAGACGCCGCGAAGCCAGATCTGAAACCCGCGACCAGAGCCGCGATCGTGGATACGATGCCGCAGAGGGTGGCGAGCGCAGGCGAAGACACCGCCGCCGCGAGACTGACGAGGGCGCCGATGATTGGGATACACGATCTACATTCTCCGAAGCTCGATCTGATGTCAATGGGGAGCGTCGACGCAAACACAAGCGACGCGAAAGCGACAAAGACGTCTCACCAGAGGCGGAGAAAAAGACCAGATCTCGTTCTTCAGCAGCGTCTGAACTAGGCGACCCTTATGACGACTCAAAGTCTTCTCGCAGGCGTTCTAGGCACGACGATGACAATGCCTCTCTGATATCCTCGTTTGCAGGATGGGATGACGACCGCAGCTCAAGGAAAGAGAAGGACGATGACCGTAGCTCAAGGAAAGAGAAGGAGAAACGACCAACGACTCTCTTAGGTCTTTTCAGCAGCAAGTCGCGAGAAAATCTGGCTGAAGCTTCCAGTAAGTCTTCAAAATCGAGAGACGACGACGATGAAGAACGCAAACATCGTAGGCGGAAGCATCGGTCAGATCGCGGTTCTACGTACGGTTCGGATGATGACGATGTACGCTCCACTATTTCCACCAGTAGCCGACGCGAAAAGCGGAGCAGTCGCAGTCGCAGTGAGAGAGGAGATGGAGACAGGGCGGATGCTTATGATAACAAGGTACATCGCTCTTCTTATGTGCGATAGCACCGTTGTTCGCAATGTATTTAGAATGAATGTTGATGTCGTGTGTATAGGATCGTTCACAACCTCGAACCCCGCCCTCGCATGCCGATGAACAACAAGAACCAGAACAGCAGTCTTTTTTAGACCGTCGGGCAGTGGCCGCAGCCGCTCCAAGTCCACTGCCCGCAAGTGAGCCTGCAGATCAGGCACACGAGGGTAGTGGCATAATCCCTGGAGATCGGGCCGAATTTCCCTTTCCGACTCTCGACAGCGCCCAATGCCTCACCGCCTCCAACGATGACGAACGGCCAAGAACACCACCTGAGTTGTCTTTCGAAGATAGCCGCGCGCTACTGACTCGTCTTACTGGGCTTCAGCCCTGGCAATTAGAGGCTTTCCCAGATGAGCTTCCTCCGCTGCCGCTGTCTAGGCCAAGCTCGCCAACTCGATCACCCGACGTCACGCGACCTGCTACGGGCTCCTCTCAGCGTCGACTTTCCTCTACTGCTATCCCAATACGCTTTCGGAAACCCACTGGGCCCCCGATAGTTCATCGCGACCTTGCCGTCGAACCCAAGTCGACCAGCCCTCTGGCTGAACCATCGCCAACGCGATCTCGCCATGCCAAGACACATTCGACGGAGTTCAAATCTTCCCGCGAGTTCCGGCCATTGTATCTTGTAGAGCGCAACCGTAAGTCCGATGAGATTGACGAAGTACTACCAGCTCTCCCATCCAGTGGCGCACCTTCAGTTGCATCTGGCACCGAGTCAGATGGAGAGTATGAGTCTGCTCTGGAGTCGCCGCATGAGAGCGCTGGCCTCTCATCTAATGACCTATCATACTTTGATCCTTTGAGTGCAGTGTCAGACCTCATTTCACCTCGATATGGAGCTGGGCTGCAGCATCCTGAGCTCACAAGCCGTGAGATTGAAGAGGTGGAGGAGTCCGGTCAGGCGACTCCAAAAGCGTCAGATTACTTTACAGATGCACTACCAGCGAAGACGCAGCCAACTGGTCCAAACTACGACTCCCTTACTGAGGCACTCGAGCATGCCAAAGCGGAGGAGCGAGACGAGTCCACTGATGATGCCTTCATGTCAACATTGACTTCCCCACAAGTTGTCACACCTTTGGAGACTAGCGCTCTTCTCGATGACAGAATGATGCGCGACGTCACCGCTACTCGCAGTAGACACTCATCTCCTTCAGCTTCATCAAGACTTCAAGACGCTGCTCTTGGTGCAGTGATCGGTGGTCTGACCGCCGCTGTGCTACGAGACCGCTCTTCGTCGCCTAGCCGAAGCAAGTCTAATGATCTCCATAGAGAGACCAGGCCTATTGCTGAGGAGAAGCAGCCTGAACCTGAACTCACTCAGGTCGCGGATGAGCTGGAGCCAGAGCCGGAAACGGAAGTAAAGGGCAAAGGTAAGAAGAAGAAGAGTAAGAGGAGGCAAAAGCCCTCCATTTCCGAGTCTCTCACTTCTACTCTCGTCGGCGAGCAGGCCGAGTCTTCTAACTCGCAGTACATTCCAACTTTCAACGACAACGAGGATGAATGGAACAAGGACACATCCGAGACGGTTGTTACTGGTACCACTACGCTCGTTGGTGAGCCCGCTGCTAACACTCTGGGATCCAAGGAACAATTTCGCCAAAAGGTCCTGGATAGCACTGCACCGCATGACAATGAAGATACTGAGGTTAGGCGCGCTACTTTCGATGACCTTCAAGATGCAGCCTCAAGAGAGATTGAACTTACGGAGAAGTCAACACCTGAGCGGAACCCACAGAGCGACATCGTTCTCAACACTCCGAAGGCCTCACAGGCTGACCCTGCCGAGCCCGTTATCTCCACGCAACCTGCTGAAGTCCCAATTGCTGAACCGGCCACTGAAGAGGAGACCACAGCTACGCCGAAAGCAAAGAAGGGAAAGAAGGAAAAGAAGGAAAAGAAAAACAAGAAAGGCAAGCGTGGCAATCAACAAGTTGAGCCAGAGCCATCTTCTTTACCCGAAGCCCCTACTCAAGCGGAGACAAGCTCAGCCCCATCAGAGTCGCAACATGACATGATTGAACGTGAGATCCTCCAACCCGCTTTCGAAGATTCTGGTATGCAAGGCAGGGATGATACGCCTCAAACTACCACTCCTGATGTGACCGTGGTTACTACCCCTGTTGTACCCGAGATTATCACTCCTGTTGTGCCTGAGACTACTACTCCTGCGCCCGCCGATGAGCCTAGGCCGGATGTTCCAGGGGAGCCCATCGCACACCCGCCTGCACCAGAGATCCAAGATAGGCCTAGTACAGCAGATGCTACTGAAAGACCCAAGTTGTTCATTGAAGAGCCTCGTCGAGCCTCTACGATCGAAGGACAGGCATCTTCATCAGGCTGGGGCACTGGCCTGTGGGGTAAGCTTGGCTGGGGAAAGAAGAGGTCAACATCACCAACATCCTCGCCCCCATCTTCGCCGAAGCCCCAGTCTGTAGTCCTTGCCGCCCTGGCTGCCGCCAAAGAAGAGGCCAAGCGTAAGCAGCAAGTCTCTCCGCCGATTGGGTCCGAGAAGAAGACCGTCAAGACCGAGCCTAAACCTACTAAACCTGAAGCCGATATGCAAGAGGTACAGCCTAAGCCGCAATTGCAAGTTGAGACAAACGCCCAGCAGGCTTCGCCTCGTTCTGCATTCTTCACGGACGATGGCAAGCCGTCGTTTACACCCCCTCAGATGCCATCCTCATCGAGTGAAGCAACTGCAGACAAGACTGGAGAGCTGCCAATTGAAGTGTCCCAGACTAAGAACGCTGAAGATGTTACACCATCTACAGCCTTCTTCGTCGATGATGGAAAGCCGGCTTTCTCCTTCCCACCTGTCACACCCTCTTCAGCGGCTAAGCCTACTGAGTCGACGAGAGAGATTGCCGTCTCAGAGAAGCAATCGAAGACCACTACAGAGGTGTCTCCACACAATGCGTTCTTCACCGATGACGGAAAGCCAGCTTTCACGTTCCCGGCTGTGCCATCCACGACCACTGAGGAGGCTACTCCAGTCGTTAAAGACGCCCAGGTCGTTGAGAAGAAGGAGCCGGTTGCATTCATCCCGCCACAGAGTAGCTTCTTCACTGATAGTGGAAAGCCGGCATTCACGTTCCCAGTTGCACCGTCGACAACCAAGGAGCAGGCGGCTCCGGTCACCCAAGCCACTCAGGTTGAGCGGATCGAGCCAGCTGCTTTCGTCGCGCCGGCCAGTAGCTTCTTCACTGATAGCGGCAAGCCGGCATTTACTTTTCCAGCTGCGCCATCGACACCCAAGAAGCAGACCGCTGCAGCCAACAAAGATGCTGACGTCGAAGAGAAGAACAAGGCTCCTGCGTTCGTCGCGCCGACGAGCAGCTTCTTTACTGACGATGGCAAGCCTCCATTCACGTTCCCAGCTGCAACATCGACACCCAGGGAGCAGAGCGCCACAGTCAACAAAAGTCCTGCGACCGGAAAGATGAAGGAGGAGAAGGCCCCTGCAATTGTTGCGCCGCCAAGCAGCTTCTTCACTGATGACGGGAAGCCATCGTTCATGGCACCCGCAGCTCCATCGGTGGGCCCAGTCAACACAGATATTGTCACCGAAGAGAAGACAAAGAAGGCGACCCCATTCGTTCTGCCTCGAAGTAACTTCTTCACCGATAATGGCAAACCATCCTTTACTGCCCCCACCGTTCGATCGACAAGTCCAGAATACAAGACCAAGGAGAAGGCTGCGTTCGTTGCACCACAAACTACATTCTTCACCGACGACGGAAAGCCATCCTTCTCGCTTCCCTCATCTGTCAAGCTCACCGAGCCCATCCCACAGCCTACCTCGACTCAGCCCGGACTTTCCTCCGGGAAGGCAATTCTGCCTGAGCCAAGCTCTTTCAAAAGGAAGAAGAGCAAGAAGGACAAGAAGGCGAAGAAGAGTAGTTTGTATATTGATGAGTTCGGAGAACCTGTGGCCGACGTTGCCAAACCCACTGATGCAGGTGTAGATGTTACACCTGCTGAGCCTGTGGAGCGCGACATTGAAGCCAGAAAATCTATCGAGGATCCTCTAGAGGCTGCAGTCGACGTATGGGGCGAGCAACTGGTGCCTGAGCCCACACCCATGGCAGAGGAGCCGCCCACACCTGCACAAGGACAAGAGCCTCCTTTCCAATCCGAGCAGGTTATGACTGACCTCCCAGGCAAGATGGCTATTTCTGAGCAGCCAATTGTTACGGAAGCTTCTGTCGTGGAGGCTACTCTTCCTACGGAGGAACAAGTCGCGCCAGCCAAGAGCAAGAAGAAGGTGAAGAAGAGCAACAGGGCCAAGAAGGCTGAGGAGGAGAGCACTGAGACTGTGATGCCATCTGCTACAACATCTACTCTTGCAGCTGAGCGTTCACTCGATGCTTCGGCCGACCAATCTTTGCCTGAGACTGAGGTCGAACAACCCATCGCTAAGCCCAAGTCGACTGCTGAGGCATCCGTGCCTGAATCATCAGCTCAGGCCACTGATGAACCCATGTCGATGGAGCGGGATGTAGCTTCTGAGTCTGCTTCGTTCGCTGCAGAAGATACTCCAAAGGCGAAGAAGGACAAGAAGGGCAAGAGCAAGAGCGGAGTCTTCACACCCCAACTCGAAACTGATGAGACTGTCAAGCCCTCTGCTACTATATTCGAGCCTTCTCAAGCCTCGCAAGACCCACAGCGTACTTCAGAGGTACTTCCAGAGCCTCCTCAAATCGATGCCGCCAACATCCCTCTTCCAGAGCAGCAAGCGGATGACGACCTTGCGGAGTTGTTGGAAACGGGACCGAGCCAAGACATACTTCCCATCCAAGAACCCGAGTCGGTGCCCGCATCGACGGTCCCAGAAGTTAAGTCTCCCGCGACACCCAAAGCCAAGAAGAGCAAGAAGAGCAAGCGCAAGAGTGGCACGGAGACCCCTCAGCCTGAGGTTGTAGCTGCACCCGAATCTCTTGCGCTACCAACTGGATCTGCTACAATCGCTGGATCCACGGCAGAGAAAGATATTACGAGGCAACCCAGTGACATCAATGAACTTTCACCCTCCGCTAAAGTTGATGTCGTGGAACCAGCTCTTCTGGAGAAGAGCGTCGATTATGGAGCCGATGCTGCTGCCGTTCCTCTGCCTGAAGACAAGTTTGAGGATGAGCTCTTAGCGCCTTTGGAAAAGCAGGAGCCTCTTGCTAAGAACACTGCTTCTGTTGCTCCAACCTTGGAAGACGTTACAGCCTCGCCTACTTTGAAGAACAAGAAGAAGAGTAATAATACGGAGACACTGGTTGAACCCTTCGCGGAGGAGCCAAGCATCGAGGTCAGACCGAGCCTTTCAGAAGGAAAAGAGATTATGGAGGCTGCACAAGGAGAGAGCTTTGTCGAGACGAGCAGGGTCGAGGAGCGACCGATGGTCAAGGACGCGTCGGAGCCTGAAGACGAGGTCTTTGAGCCTGTGGAGCCAGTCCAACTTGAGCAGCAAGCAGATCTTCCGGTCGCATTGCAAGGTGATGACCCGGAGCCTAGGTCTAACCAAACGACTGAGACAGTGGCTGAGCTGGTCGAGAAAGCGTCATCTTCGAAGAAAGAAAAGAAGAAAAGTAAGAAGGCAAAAGCCTTGGCTGAGGCATCAACCACATCAGCTCCTGAGGAACAACAACGCAAGCTCGAGACTCCTAGCGCGGCTACCAAGGTTGAGGCTGAAGTTTCGACTGGCGAGCCAATGGTAGAACATCCCGCATCAGAGTTGGCACAGCTGGAGCATCCTACAGACAAGAATACTTCTGCGCAAGACGCGCCAAACGTGGACACTCGACGAGCCTCTACCGAGCACGAAGCTCCCGCTACCACTGAACCGATCCAGGAACCTTCACAGGAGTCTGCTCCAGCACAGGATGAGCCTATGACATCTTCCAAAAAGCCCAAGAAAAAGAAGAGCAAGAAGAGCAAGAAAGAAGAGGATGCCATCACTGAGCCTGTTGTTGATGCACCACGCACGCCTGTTTTTGAGCCTACGCCAACCGAGTCAGGTTTGGAAACCAGTGTTCCTGTGTCTGAGCAACCTCCAGAGGCTCAGCAAGCTCCTGGTAAGGATAATCCTATGTTCGTGCCGGTGTCAACCAGGACTGCCACAGAAAAGCCAGTCTTCGTTCCAGCTGGACCAACCGAGGAGCTTGTGCAGCCTGCTACTCCGTCGACAGAGGAACCTATCACGCCGTCAAAAAAAAGCGAGAAGAAGAAGGCTAAGAAGGAAAAGGCGCTCGATGCTGAGCCGAACACAGTTCCCACTGATATTGCGGCACCTCAATTCGGAGTTCTTGAGGACAGTGCCCAAGATCAAAAGGCTACCACAGAAGTTGCATCAATGCCAGACGAAGTTGCCAGGGAGGAGCTTAGCATCCCCGCCGCTGAGCTTGTAGCTCTTCCCGACACTGATGACATGGATCTCGAAGACCTGGTGGAACCTGCCCAAGTCGAGGCTACCAAGGGCTTCCCTCCGGTCAGCGAAGCTGATGCAAGCATCCTTACCACTCGACAGGAGCCTATCCAGGAAGTTACCACTCCTCTAATACCCGTTGAGTCAGTTGTTGAAGCCGAGCCAGCTGCGTCAACTTCGAAGAAGAGCAAGAAGAAAAAGGGTAAGAAAGGCATGTCCGTCGACACCACCGAGCCAAGCACACCGGTTACTGAAGAGCCTGCGCCACAATTCGAAATCCCTTTTAAGCCCGCCGAAGAGGAGAAGCGCCCTGAGATGTCGCCATCTTCGCGAGAAGCGTCGAGTACAGCATTTGATGCTCAACCATCTACTGAGCGCGAAATGGCTTCCACTGTTCAGGAAGCTGATCCCATCTCAGCTGCCGTGTCTGACATTCTTCCTGAACTACCCTCTGACGAGAAGGAGAAGGAACAGACTGTTGAGTCTTCCTTGCCCACAGTCAGCGACGCCACTCGAGAAAGTTCTTGCCGTCAAGCTGCCGACGCTATCGCACCCGAAGCTCCTCTGGCATTTCGCCCGCAATATCCGGCTGTGCAAGAGCTCTCCACTGAAACCAGTGCACCCGTCGAGCCGACTTCTTCAATGCCATCAGAGATCGTCGCGCCTGCCGATGTGGTGCTTCCCGAGACGCCTCAGCTTGAGGAACCATTTGAGGCCGGCGAGATTTTCACGATATCCAAGAAGAGCAGCGAGAACCCGAAGGACAAGAAGGAAAAGCCAGTGTTTGAGATTGAACCTCAGGTGACCGAAACAGTGCCTTCCGTTTCCGACGCCCAAGGCGTTCTCCAACCCGGCGTTGCAACGGACCAGGAGTCAATCACCAAGGAAGTCGCAACAGAGTCCACCACTGAGGCTCTACCCAAGCCGATTGAAGACGTTTTCCCAGAACAGATCTCAAGTGCCCCAGCTGAGGCCGAGCAACATCTCCAAGACGTTCCCGAGGCGAGTGTTTTCGAGCCCGTCGTCGAGGAACCTGCTTCACCGATTTCAAAGAAAGACAAGAAGAAGGCCAAAAAAGCCAAGAAGGCCGAAGCCAAGGTCCCAACAACATCCGTCGAAGAGCCAGTTGGCGAGGAGCCTCTTGCACCGTCTGTTCGGGACGCCCCCAGCCAAGATCTTCCTGTTAAGACTCAAATCTTCCCCGAGGCCGTATCTCCCAAGTCCACGCCCGTTGGTACTGCCACCCAAGAGATCGTCCCAGCCATCACATCGGAGATTGTTGAGACCCCTCACTCCACCGTCGATGACATACCCGCATCTGAGGCTCGAAGCGAAGCCGTGGACGTGCAGCCTGAGACTGAACCTCGCGAGTCAGAGCAGAAGCCAGAAGTTGAAGAGCCTAGTTCGAAAAAGGGCAAGAAGAAGGCTAAGGAGGAAATAGGCGCTTCCGTTCCGGAGCCTGAGCCTCCCACAGTGCTAGAGACGCCCACTATGAAGCCTAAGGATGCTCCCCTTGATGCCACAGTTACCGATGTACCCCAGGTAGTTGAGGAACCAAGAGAACAGCCGATTGTGCTTATGGTGGAGGAGCCGACCCAAGCTGTTTCCGGCCCTATCAACGAGCCGACTTCCGAGCCCGCCGAAAGCCTTTCGAAGAAAGACAGAAAGAAGGGCAAGAAGGGCAAGCGTACTTCCATCGGCGAGGAGGTTATGACTACACCAGTTGCGGACTCATCGGCTGAGGAGAAGAAGACCCTGACGGAGCAATCAGCAGCCTCGCCAGAGGTCACCGAAGTGCCGAGATCCAGTTCGGCCGCCATTCCCGACTTCACGCCAGCAGTTGGATCGCGCGAAGCACTTCCCGTTGGTATCTCAACTGCCCCGGATGCTTCTTCAGAACGAGACATCGCCGCTACTACCGAACCACCGGCATCCGTCTCCGAAACACCAGTGGTAGAGGAAGTTCCGCTCTCTGAACAAACGACATCAGCAACCCCGGCCATCGGCGAGCCCACAACTGAGAACCTCCCAGCTGAAGCATCGATCACCACCGACGAAGCCGCGATTGAGCAGCCCGCCGTTGAGGACGCCTCCAAAGAACCCACTTCTCCTCTCTCGAAAAAGGATAAGAAGAAAGCAAAGAAGGCCAAGCGTGCCTCCATTACCGGAGAGGTAGCTTCTATCCCGTCTACGACAGTTGAGGAGAAGACGAAATTGGGGGCCGTCGATGAAGCCAAGTCAACGCCTTTGGTGACCGAAGAGCCAGTCTCCGAGGCTTCCCGAGTCGATGAGCCCTCCGTTTCCACTCCTGCTGCTACCGAAAAGCAGCCTTCTTCAGCTGCCCCCATGGAAGAAATCATTCCTGTCTTTATACCTGCCACTGAGGAACCCACTCAACCTGAAGCCACAGTGGAAGAGACAGCACCTGTCTCTAAGAAGGATAAGAAGGACAAGAAGAAGTCGAAGGAGACAGCACGTGACTCTATTGTGGAGGAAGATACATCGATACCTGCTGAGGAAACGGAGAGTATAATGAAGACAGTGGAGCTCGCTGCAGATGAACAATCCCCTACATCAACCCAGACGACTGAGCAACAACCTTTTCTGGGCGGACCAGAACCTGCTACGATCCTCTCAAGATCGGAAGAGCCAACCTTGGCGACGCTAGCTATCGAAAAGCAGCCATCCGATGTAGTAGTTTCTGAACGACCCGAAACAGCCGCCTCCACTGCGGAGCCTGCCGAGGAACGGCCTGTCGCAACACCTTCAGCCATTGAGGAGCCTGCACCACTATCCAAGAAAGATAAGAAGAAGGCCAAGAAAGCTAAACGTGGATCTATCGCAGAAGCTGAGCCATCGGTCCCCTCAACTCCAGTCGACGAGTCGAACAAAGAGCTAGTGGAAGAGATCAAGGACGTACCCGCTGATGGCCCGGAACCCGCCGCACCGGCTATCGTACCCGAGACCGAGAAAGCAAGTGTTGTTCAGACTCCTTCCGATGAGCCCGCAACTGTCGCCCCTATAGTAGAGCAGCCTGCCGTACAGGTCGTAGATGTCTCTATTCCTTTCCAGATAGACAGCAAAGCGGAAAAGGCGGCGAAGCGTGCCCCGAGCACCGATTTTGGGCTTTCTGAGCCTTCTACCGTGCTCGAACAACCGACCGAACAAGCCAAGGAGCCGACTACCACCATCAACGCGGACGCACCTGCAGAGCAGGAGACCAGTCCAATTTCCTTTCCCGAACCTGCAGCCGATGCGCTCGCGGCTGAAGCCTCAACTCAATCGGATCCATCCGCTGCGCTTCCTTTAGTAGAGGCCAAGCAAGAGGAAGAACCGGAGCCAGCGGGGTGGGCAAACCTGTCCAAATCTGCGAAGAAGAAACTGAAGAAGGCAAAGCGTGCTTCCATCGCTGGAAGTGAGCCATCTCAATCGGAGCGCCCCGCCGAAGATGCATCGAAGGACACCACTACTGACGAACGATCCGGCGCACTGCCAGCAGTGGATGAGCAAACCATCGATCCCAGTGGTTCAGAACTCCAGCTTGTCGGCCCAGTTGAGGAACCTGTGAAGGAGCCGAAGCCAGTAGAAGAACAGCTTCTGCCTCCTACAACATCCAATGCACCAACAGCTGGTCCATCGTCTGCCGAAGAACAAGTCCTGACTTACGCCGTGCCGGATGAAACTGTGGGTGTTCCTAAACCACCTGACAAAGATCCAGACGAGCCTCCACCTTCGTCCAAGAAGGACAAGAAGAAGGCGAAGAAGCAAGCTAAGAAGACTGAGTCTTTTTTAGCGGATGAGACGCCTGAGGCAGCCAACTCTGATACTCAGCCGTCTCTGTCGATCCCTACACTTTCGGAGACCCAACTACCTTTCTCGGGGATACCGCCATCATACCCCCAAACTTTTGCGAATGAGCTTGTTGATACCGATGCGAAGAGTGAAGAGGTCCAGAAGGCACGTGGGTATATTGAAGAGAAAGAGAAGCTCTTGGAGAGTTCGAAGGATGTGGTGGAAGAGGAAAAGAAGGAAACAGAGCAAGATAAGCAAGAGAAAGAGGCGGGAAAGGTGGGTATCATTGAATCTAGCAAGCAGGAGCCAGTGATCGCGGAAGAGGAGGTACCAGAGAGTATGGGGAATCCCACAGAAGTGAACGTGGAGCCATTAGATGTTGACCAGCCAGCTACATCGGCCCAATTGCAAGAGCCCATGGGTATTGCAGACGCTGAGACTGTGACCGGGGAGACGAGTCACAAGGACAAGATGGAACCAGTTCTTGTAGATGAGCTTTTGGAGGCTCCATCTAATGCTCTTGTTTCCGAGCCGGTTCCGACCCCACAGGTGGAACCGGTCATACACGCAGAGCCTTTTGTCTTGCCGCCAGTACCTCAAGATGAAAGCACCGTTGCAGTCGACGACTCGGCACTGTCGGCAGTTCCACAACCACATGACACAAAAGAGATGTCAGAGGCAATTGTTGTACTACCCTCTGAGATTCCAATTGGACTTGCGGAAGAGGCCGGAAAGGAGGCAGCCATCTTGTCGAAGCAGGAAGTTGAGAAGAGTAAGCATGACTCTACCGCCGACGAGCCAGCACAACATACTAGCGTCCCAGAGCCTAAGCCCGAGCTTGCTTCCGAGGAGCGGACTACAGTGACCCCTGAATCCGAACGGCTAGCGGCATCCACGGTCGAAGATGTCAAGCCTGTAGAGGACGTCGCTCGCGCCGAGAGTGATATAGTGATTCCACCACCCGACTTCGCAACAGCTCACAAGGTCACCGAGAGCACCGAAGCTCCCAAAGTCGAGAATGACAAGCTGGCTGCAAATGTTACCAAATATCTCGCCGATGTAACTACAGAGCCGGAGGATGCTCCGCCAATGCCCATTGCCAGCAGTGAAGTAACCGTTGCGGAACATGCCGAAGAAGACACTAATCGTGGCATTGACACCGTTAAGCCATCCGATCCCGCCCCTCTAGATGCTCAGCAACCGTCAGAACCAGTCATCGAGGAGCCTAGCTCTCCGAAGAAAAGCAAGAAGAGCAAGAAGGCTAAGCGGCAATCCGAAATCGCTACCCCGATTGAGGCCCTCCCCGAGCTTCAGGCCACGCAGCCACAAGAGGTGACTGAAATCGCGTCAGAAGCCATTGTGCAGACTCAAGAGCCGATCGTTGAATCTGAAGTGTCTCGTGAGGTTGTTAAGGAGATCCCTCATGAGCAGGCGCCTGAGGTCGATGATGTTCAGCCTGCCACTGATACATCCGTCGCTCAAGTATCCGATATCCAGCCCGCGGTGGCCGAACAGCCTCTCCCAGAGACATTGGACGAAGTGGTACGGCCTGTCACACTTGTTGCTGAGCAACAAGCATCTACCGAGTCTCGAGAAGTCGTATCTGAGCAACCGAAAGTAACGCAGCCTCCTCCAGAGACTTCTATTGAGCAAGCGGAAACAATACAGCCTTCTTTAGAGACTTCTATCGAGCCTCAGCCACTCACCGAGGAGCTTCCAGTCCCAGTGCCTTCGAAGAAAGACAAGAAGAAGGCGAAAAAGGCGAAGAAGCAGGCTGATGATGCTACACCGGCAGTGGGAGCTTCTGGTTCTCGGCAGAAATTGGATGAGGTCCTACCTACTCTAGTTGATGCTGTCGCTGTACCAGAGGCTGAATCTGCATTCGCCAAAGACAGCGATATTGCATCGCAACAGGAGGAAGTTTCGACAGTCCTAGACAGCGCGGTTGTTGAGCCCACTCCGTCTGAGACTGTGCAGATTCCTGCCATTGAAGACACAGCCGAGCCGTCCAAGCCAGAGGGTCTGCAGCCTGCAGCAGACGTAAAAAGCGAGTCTACAACCGTTGTTCCCGAGACAACATTGCCAGAAGGACCCGTAATCGATCAGCCAGCTCAGACAACCGAAGACCAGCCTGCTCCAGCAATCCTTCCCGAGCCGTTATCGAAGGTCACACCTGTAAGCGTCGTCGAGGCTGAGCCACTCCCTATTCCCAGCGTAGAGCCTGAGGCCTCGCTCGACGCCGCGCCTCTATCGAAGAAGGACAAGAAGGAAGCCAAGAAGGCAAAGGCAAAAGTTTTAGAGACCGTCACTTCTGCGACTGAAGCGGCTTCTGAGCCTCAAGCCGAAACATCCCTCGAGCTTGACATTGCCGAGTCTGCCGACAAGGTAGTTATCACGGATGAAGTTTCAGCATCTACGCTTCAACCAGCACTTGTTGTGGAGGATGCGCCTGCGGCACCCACCTTCGACGAGGAGTCCGTTTCAAAGACAACGTTCATCGAGGGCTTGCCCGGGGTTTTGCCTGATACTGCACCAGAGCCTATTGCTGAGCAGTCGCGCGAAACTACACAGGCGAAAGACTTGCCACCTACTGTATTTGAGGGACTCCGCATTGTAAATGAACCTACCGTTAGCGATTCTGTCAAGGGGACTGTGGCCGATGTGTCTAACCCTGCTTCTCAGCATGAGACTATCGTCCGTGAAGAACGCCAGATCGAGCCTGGACAAGCGACCATTCTAGCTGCGCGAGACATCAAACCATCCTTGGATGAGCCGGTATTGCCTACGGTATCGAAGAAGAAGAGCAAGAAGAGGGCAAAGAAGTCAGAAGATGCTACGCCAACTGTCGAAGTCTCACCCGAGAACAAATCCAACGCCATCGCTACGCCATCCGCTGACGTTCCCGCTCCTGTAGCGGACGTACAAGAGCCTGTCAAGCCTACCATCGACGAGCAGCCCCAGATTCAAGAGACTGCGGACATTCCGGAGCCTGCCATGGTGCTAGAAGAGGCTGCTCCAGCGCTTATCCCTGAGTTCGAGTCGGTTTCCAGGGAGCAAGACCTGATGCCAACCAAGGTTGGCGAGACTGCGCCTACAGAAGAAGTCAAGCAAAAAGCTTCTGTTGAAGAGCCCGTACTCAGTCCTAAGCTAAGCAAGAAAGACAAGAAGAAGGCCAAGAAGCAGGCTGCTGCACTTGATGACAAGCCCATCGTCGAAAGCGAGTCTGTCATTGAGCCCGTTGTCGCACCTTTGACCGAGCAAGCCACAATAGAGCCTCTCACAGTATCTGATATCGTCGACACATCATCTGAGCCAGTTAAACAACCAACTCCGGTAGAATCAACACCCGCTCAAGGTACTGTGGCTGAGCCTGAAGTTACACACGACCTACCAGAGCCAACGGCTGAGGATACGACTGCAACGCCCATCAAAGTGCAAACTCGAGTCACTGCCTTGGAAGATGCTGCTCCCAAAAAGTCAAAGAAGGCGAAGAAGGACAAGAAAAGCAAAAGCCAGTCAGCTGCTCTAGACATAGCCGACGAGCCCGCTAGCACACCTGAGTTTTCTGAGCAGGCACAAGCACCAGAGGCAAGGAAGGTAGAGACTGGCGTCAGCGAGCCACAACCGCAGCCATCCCTCGTCTTTCAGGAACAGATCAGCGCTATTCCAGACACAGAAAAAAGCGCCGAGGACACAGTAGTCGAGCCCGTACAAATGGAGGATCAGCCTCTTCCCATCACTACTGGTGCTTCAGCTCAGCTGCAACAGACCGAAGAGCAAATACAGTCGCATGAGGAGGAAGTCTCTATTTTGCCAAAGAGCACATCATCCAACGATTTCCAATCAGGCAACTATCGCACTTCTGAGTCTCTAGAACAACTTCAAGCAGGAATCGTCACTGAGCCTGTTGAGGAAACCCTCCCCCAGCAACCAACCTCGGATGTCCGACCCATCGAAGAGATCGTCGAACCTGTCACTCAATATACGGAAGTTGAGCAGGTCTCCCTCTCACCAACTCCTGAGGTTACTGAGGTGCCAAGCGTACCGCAACCACTTGCAGGTACTCCGAGAGACGAGGGTGAAGTCGTATGGGACATTGCTCCACTAAAAGACTCCACGGAAGACAAGAAGAGCAAGCAGAGCATCTCAGTTTCTGATGATGCCACTCCAGCCGAAGCTCTTGTTGAGCCAGTCCAAGCGGTTGAAGAGAGCAGCAGCAGCTCTCAACAAATCTTCGAGCAGGCCGACACCGAGCGCAACGTTGTTGAACCAGTCATTTCTCGCGAGCCCGTGGTATTCAAGCCCACCATCGAGGCGCCTTCAGGCAATGTGCCCGATGCGCCTGCGACCGAAGTCATCGATCGACGAGATGAGCAGGAGCTTCCTAAGTCCCAAGATTCGGAGCCTCCACTATTTCCTTCAATGTCAAAGAAGGGCAAGAAGAAGAGCGAGGAAAGCAAAGAGCCAACCGAGGAAGTCCAGGAAGAGGGGCCTGCGCCAGCTATACTTAGCAGCGAGGTCCCGACTCCTGTTGTGGTGGAGGCCGCAGCTAGCAAACCCGAAGTTTTGTCTACTCCCTTCGAGTCTATCACTCATCCAGAGAGCGCCCCAACTGCGCAAGAAACCAAGAGCGAACCATTGCCAAACCTTGATGATGTGCCAGCGAAAGATAACTATCGCGACATTGTCGATGACATCACCGAGCCCTCGGCTGTGCCTCAAGAAGGGGAACAAACTACTCAGGAGGCCATCGCTCCCGCATCCGAGCTCTCGCCATCTTTCAAAGCCATCCAAGACGAAGCAGCCGACCTTCGCCTTCGTTCCGAAGCACTCGATGCTGAACTTGCGCCAGGCAAAAAGATCGAGGAGCCTTCGAACATTGGATCTAGTTCCATCCTCGACGCCGTCAGGAAGCTCACAGAGAAAAACAAGAAGAAGAAGGCGAGAAAGAGCAAGAGCATCTCCGACTCTACACCAACGACTCCTGCAGCTGAACCTCAGATTGCGGTTGAGACGAAGGAGGTTGTTGAGAAGCCTGCTCCTACGCCTTTGACTGAGGAACCTGTGGTGGTTGAGGAGCGTGCTGTTGAACAGAGGGAGCCTATGGATGATCCCGTTTCGGAGGAGCCTGTTACTAAAGAGCTCACCATCGAAGAGCCTGCTGTAGAGGCACCCACCATGGAGACGAAAGAGGTTGTTGAAGCACTTCCTGTGGAAGAAGAGCAGTCGCCAATCGATGTATCTTCTCGCAAGTTGAGTAAGAAAGAGAAGAAAAAGAAGGCGAAGGAGCTTGCTTTGAGCGCGGATGAGCCTGCCGGAGAGTCTACAGGGGCAAGCATGCCAGTCAATGAACCATACGAGCCCGCCATGCAGCAGCCGAACGAAGACTCACCGAACGTCCCTGAGGCGCAAGCTGTGGATTCAAAGCAATCCGACTCTCAAGACTTGGCTTCAGCCGATATCATACCTTCTTCCATCGTTGCAGAACACGATCAAGAAACTGTCACCGAGGAGCCATCTACTACACCGGAGAAGCTTAGCAGGAAAGACAAGAAGGCTAAGCAGGAAGCTTCGGTAGAGGACGTTTCAATAGTACTACCTGAGACGATGGTTCCGGCTACCCCGACTGAGACTCACGAAGTACCTCTTCCCAACTATGACGAGGGTGTACCTACACTAGCGCCAGCGCTAGAAGGGCCTCTTGCTCCTACCATTGAGCCTGCTCAAGAAGAGGCACACTACGCAACGCCGCGCAATCTCAGCCCCACTCTCGAAGACAAGCATACCGAAGCGACAGGCATTGTTGCAGAAGAGTCAGCACGAGATGTCAACGAGCTGTCGATGCCTTCGGCGGTAGAAGAGATGGTCAAGCCAGTCGGGCCGCTCCCAGTAGTTGACCAGCAAGCAACGACTGTTGACGAATCCTCTGTACCCTCCCGCAAGCTCAGCAAGAAAGACAAGAAGAGGGCTAAACAAGAAGCCATTGCTGCAGCGGAGCCCGAGCCTGTTCCCGAGCCAACGCCATCATCCGAGACGCGCGAACCCATTGTGACCGAAGCATCGCGCGCCTTCCCAAGTGTTCAGACTGAGCTTTTGGTACTTCCCAGCGAGCCACAGGACCTTCAAGATGCCGCTCTCGCAAAGACACCGTCGCAGGAGACCGTTGAGTCTCAGCCAGCCGTGGAAAGGCGACTGACTGCAGATCCAGAAGCTATTGCCACTGAGCCTAAACCGGAAGCTACTCCAATCCAGGATCGTACTTCTACCCAAGAGCCAATGCCAGTTTTCTCTCCTTTGGAACGCGAAGAGAGAAAGGACGAGAAGAAGCAGGGTGAGATGAGTAATGTGGCTCAGCTTCCAAGGTCTGAGGACGTGGTGATTACCGAAGATGACACGACTACAGAGCAGCTGACTCGGCCATTGCAGCCTGTGTTCGTCGACATTCTAACTACTGAGACGATATCTGAAGCCGAAGCTACTCAGAAGAAGACTAAGAAAGAGAAGCGAAAGTCAAAGTCCGCTACTCAAACTTCAGAGTCAGCTAGCATTCATCCAGCGACTTTCCCCGAGGCAAGCACATCTGAGCCGGTTGCCGTACCTGCAACATCTGAGACCACTCTCCAAGGAGAGGCACAAGTACGGGAATCGCCCAAGAGCTTCGTTGAACGGCGTTCTTCACCCCAGATTGTTGTCGAACAACCAGAGACGTCCACGGTACCTGACAGTGCCGCTGAGAACCTGAGCACAGCAGCACCAACACCTGAGCCAGAATCTGAAGTTACTCCCATGAAGATGAAGAAGCAGCGCAGGCCGCAAGACGTAGAGCCGATAACGGAGCGCGAGCCCGCCGTCGAGTCGGCACAGAAGCCTAGCATTGCGTTACCATATGATCCATTCAAGATGAGCCAGCCTACTAGCATGGCGCCGCCGGCTCTACCTTCTCATGCGTCTGCTCAAGCTTCCGAGCCTGCCCAACCACCAGCACTTCAGAAGAAGTCGTCCAAGAAGCACAAGTTAGCAGCTTTGTTTGAGCGTGGCGAAGCTCAAGATGGTCTCTCTTCTGCGCGAAACTTGCGTAGAGAAGGGTCTGGGAGCGTCAAGAATCTCGCCGAACAGTACGAGAATCAGTCTCGGTCAATCACTCCAATCCTCCCTCTTTCTCCCGAGAAGCGAAGTCTCTCTCCCGAGAAGCGCAGTCTTTCGCCCGAAAAGCGACACTTGTCCCGAGTTATGTCCCGTAGTCAGCTGGGTCTAGGGTCACCAGGACGGTCAGATTCGAAGTCGCCAGCAAGAGAGATTGATTTCGCTGCTACAGTCGCCGCAAGTCTGCAAGAGTCTGGCTTTGATCCCGGATATGTAATCAACGACAAGTCATTCCATCGCTCGAACTCTATCTCAAGCAACCGCGACATCGCTCCAGACGACGATGTAACTGCTGCTAAGGAAAGGGCGAGCAGATCTCGGCTGGGGAGTATGAGCCGCTCTTCATCAGTCTCTGGCTCGCCCAGAGCCCGTCCAACTCGCCCCGTCGAGCCTGAGATCCTGCCTCCCATTGAAGTAGCTATGGGATCTACGGATGCTATCTCTTTCGATCCACTGGATGTTCTCAACGACCCAGCTTTTGCGACAAGAAAATCGCCCCCTGGTGTACTTGAAGAGGCTGATCCTGACGAGCTGGCTGGTTCCTCGTCTCTGAGAAGGAACAGGAGCAACAAGAAGCGAAAGCCTTTACCAGGGACGCCGGTGGAAACGACTCCAATTGCGGTAGAGGATGAGACTTCGATTGCCCCAGAGAAGCGAAGCAAGAAGTCAAAGAAGGACACCGAGCAAGCTCCGCTTTCGCAGGATAGTGTTGAGTATGCAGCTGCAAGAACTCCGGCGATCGAGACTCTCTCAGACGTGTCTCTCGCTGTTGAGACTTCAGCTGACTCCACAGTCCGCGAAGCTAAGCCTGATTGGTCCTTGCCAATTGCGACAAGGGAAGCTCCAATTCTATCCGGTGGTCAGACAAAGGAGAAGATTCAGAGTGAGGAAGTCCGCGAGGCGAAGGGTGAAGACTCAAAGAAGAAAGACAAGAAGGTAAAGAGGAAGGAGGCGAAGCAAGAGGACACCAAGGAAGCAACAAAGGTCACCGAAGACCTTCCTAGCCTACCAGTCACATTTGATCAGGAGCCACGGTCGCTGACTGCTGGGGAGCCCGAAGAGTACCCATTTCCACAGGTTGTGCCGAAGGGGGAAAGCTCACTATCGTCAAAGGAGGAGTCGCGTAAGAAGGAGTTAGAGAAAGAGAGGGATATGGACGCATGGGCCCCATCGCCAGAAAAGAAGGCCAAGAAGAGCAGGAAAGGAAAGGAGAGGGCCGAGGAGGGATTGGAAAAAGCCAAGGACCGAGAAGCACCAGTTGAGATGTCGTCTGGAGCTCAAGAGCATCACAAGCGCAGAACACATCCAGTATCGTTCGACGAAGAACGGCCACACGAGAAACGTCTCCACACACTGGAGCCTTCACAAGAGCCCCAGTTCGCAGTCGATAGGACAACATCGCCAGCAACTACAGAGCAAGAGCCAGCAAAGGAGACGTTGGTCAAGAAGGTCAGGCAGCGTTCCACTGAACAGAAAACGCCGCTTGGCTCACCATCTCGTGCAATGACAAGCGACCAAGAGATGGGAGACAGTCCAGCATTACCAGAACATCCAACATACACTGGAGCTTCGACTCCAAGCACTGAGATGGCAACAAAAGAGCGGACTTCTTACCTATTCGACTCTTCGCCATCAACCCGTGCATACGGCACATCACCTGCAGTTCCGCCACATACACCCGCTCACGACAATCAAAGGGTGGTTGAGTCTCCGACAAAAGACAAGGACGAGTCATCGCGAGCAGCCAAGAAGACGTGCAGCGAACCCCAGCATGGTCGCACCTCACCCACTAAGGAGCTCAAGCAGAAAGAGCCATACCAGTCCATCTTCGGCGATCCCAACGAAAAGAAGGCTGAGAAGAGTGCGCCGCCTGCAACACCAACCAACAAGCCTGATCGCTCAAGCACGCCTGGCAATACGCAACTGGAGTCAATCACTGAAACCAGTCCAGAGGACACTGCTACCCACAAGAAGTCTCGGTCGACGACCGATATCGGGCAGCCGGATCGAGGGCTGAAGTCAGCCCGTCGCACTGAGAGCTCAAGGATGCTGTCTGATCGTCTTAGATCACCACCGCCTCGTACACCAACACCCTCGGGGCGACGAAGCATACCAGCGGACAGTATGGGTGGTCGGGTCACACCTTCAAGAGAATCGCCATGGCACCAAGTCAACGAGAACATCGACCGCACAATGACTCTCAGTCCTGCACGCCAGATGCCTCGCTCATCTCCAAGCACAGATCCGTTAAAGCAGTACATGGCCGAGCAGCGGTCGCCCAGTGTTCAGAGTCAACGTTCTTTAAGCAACATTGCGAGATTCAGAACTCCAGACCAAGAACGACCCTCTAGCTCTATGAGCAGCCACTCGGCGCGCTCGTTGCGACGAGTGGATCGGCAAACGTCAGGTGACCTAAGATCGGCTTCCAAACTTGGCGCGGTCAGTGCGCAAGACGCTAACAGCGCGCAACCCAATCTCCCAAGCAGCGCTGCGGCTGGAACGTCAACAGTCTTCGCAGGCGCACCAAATTACGACCCCGTCCGCGGCGAAGGCAAAGGTCGCCGGGCCAGTATGGCTGAAACCTTCGTAAGTAGTCTAAACATTGTTGCGACGGCTGTTTCAGTTGCTAACTGTCCTCTCCAGGAAGCATGGGGCGAGGCTCAAGGTTCGCCTATATCGCCCTCGCGCCCGCCGAGCGTGCGCAAACGTCAGAGTATGCAGATCATGGATTTGCAGACGCAACTCGATCAGCTCGCTGCGCAGAATGAGTCGCTCGAGTTTGCCAAGGCTCGGGCTGAAGAGACGCTGCAAGCTGCCCAACATCAACGCCAAGTTGACGAGCAGCTGGTACATGAAGAAGTAGAAGCACGTGACCGCGAGATCCACCAGAGAGATATCGACATTGCGCAACTCAAGGATACGCTCAAACGATTACAAGAAGAGATCCAGCGCCTGAAAGAACTCAACAACACTCTAACCGACGCCAACCGCAATCTCACCAACGATGCCAACACACGATATGCCCAACTTCAAGCCGAGAATCGCAACCTCATCAAGGAAGCCAATGCACGATACGCGCAATTACAGTCCGAAAACCGCAACCTTATTAATGACGCCAATGAAAGGTATGCGCATCTCCAATCCGAAGGACAGATGGTTCAGGAGCAATGGCAAACCTCGCAACGAGAGCTGGAAGATCTTCGACAGCAGCATACTCGTATGCAGCAAGGTCTAGCGGATGCAGTCCGCGACGAGGTTGGCGAAGCGCTTGATGAGCGCAACGCCGAGATCGATCGCTTGAACGCAGAGCTTGCATCCGCACGCGAACAAATCAAGAACCTTCAGAAGCAGATTCTGGCCTCTAAGAAGCCCAGCGAAAGCTTCCTCACTGTTCGTGATGAGGACTATTTCGACAGCGCATGCCAGCAGCTTTGCCAGCACGTCCAACAATGGGTGCTGCGATTCTCCAAGTTCTCGGACACCCGCGCCTGTCGTCTCTCGTCGGAGATCTCAGGCGACACGAGGTTGGACCAAGCGACCCGCCAGAAGATCGACACTCGTCTAGACAATGCCGTTCTCGATGGCTCGGATGTCGACGCACTTCTTGCGGACCGTGTCAAGCGACGAGACGTTTTCATGTCGGTCGTGATGACCATGATCTGGGAGTATGTATTTACCAGATACCTGTTTGGTATGGACAGAGAACAGCGACAGAAACTCAAGGCGTTGGAGAAGACTTTGTCGGAAGTTGGCCCACCGCGCGCTGTAGCTCAATGGCGAGCTATCACACTTACCCTTCTTGCGAGGAGGGAGCCATTTATGCAACAGCGCGCCCAAGACACAGAGGCCGTGGTACACGAGATTTACAGCACACTCTCTACGCTTCTTCCGCCACCGTCACATCTGCAACGGCAGATCCAGGAGTCGCTGCGCAACGTCATGCGACTTGCTGTTGAGCTCTCAATCGAGATGCGCACTCAGCGAGCAGAATACATCATGCTACCACCACTGCAGCCAGAGTACGACACCAACGGTGATCTCATTGCGAAGGTCACTTTCAATGCCTCCCTCATGAACGAACGATCAGGTGAGACGACTTCAAACGACGAACTCCAAGCACGTGGTGCGATAGTCAAGATTGTGCTCTTCCCGCTTGTCGTCAAGAAGGGCGACGATTTTGGAGAAGGCGAGGACGAGATTGTGGTATGTCCTGCGCAGGTCCTGGTGCAAGGATCAAAGAGCAAGAAGGTGGTGAGAGTAATGAGCGGCGCCATGTCCATCAACCGTCCAGACTCGAGGTCGAGTCGCGTCAGCCGTGTGATGAGCGTTGCTCCACCTGAAAGCACCATAATGGACTATGAGCAGCCGGGAAGCAACATGTTTTAGATGGTTGCATTGCACGAGACGAACGATTTTCCTTTTGTTATCGGATATGAGGCAGGTGGACTTTGAATTTGGCGTTTGGGTCGTGAAACATTACTACTCTACGACTTTTCCTATGTTTGATTTTGAATGTTTTTACTTGCATTGCGCGGAGCATACACACAGCGATTGTAGTTTACATCACGATGTTGAAGATTCTGCATCTAATAGTAATTATTCCTGCACTTTCAAGCACTTTCGCTGCCTCCAAACTAAGATCGCCTACCATGTGGAGAGCGCGCGACACATGCGCTCCGACCACGCGGCAGTCCCACTTCCTCGGCTGTTCCTTGATCGTGCCGCGCCATTAGCCCTGATCTAGCCAACCCCGCTTGCTACCCCGGTGGCACAGTACACGAAAGCAGCTCCCTCCCGTCTTGGGTAAAGACTTAAAGGCCGCACCGACGCTATGTGAGGGCCTAAGGGATAGCTGTGGTCAGCACAGTTTACACGACATCTCCTGTATCTCCCCTTAGCCCCATCCTTCAGCATTGGAAACCGCCGCAATGCCGATTCGAAGCGATTGGAGTATTGGGCGCGAAGGTACGCATTTTCCTGGACATTGGATGGTGGGAATACTTGTCAATTGGACCACAACCTGACTGGCGTTTCTGTATAGGGTTCACCCGCGACACCTTTGCCAACCTCATCAAGCTGACGGCTCTTAACCCTGCGCTCACGCTTCCCCTCATCCTCGCCGCGCGCTACACACAGCAGGGTAATGCCCTCGCTGCTGAACATGCCTCGGCATTCAAGCACCTGAAGACGCTGGTCGGACTGGGAATGCTCAACACGGTCAGCAATTGGCTCAGCAATGCGACTATCAACAACTGGAAAAACGACACGTATGTGTGGAGTAACGAGATTGTCGTTGTAACGGGTGGTAGCGATGGTATCGGCAAGGTAGTAGTGCATCTGCTTGCGGAGAAGGGTATCAAGGTCGCTGTGCTGGATGTACAGGATCTGACGTACGAAGGTATGTCTCTATCATCGACACCAGTTCGGGGGAGTGAACAGAGAGAGTCTCTTATACTAACAAACTCACCAGCACCGCCCTCCGTCAGCTTTTTCAAATGCGATCTTACTTCCCCGAGCGCCATCGCCTCAGCCGCATCCTCTATCCGTGCCACGCTCGGCAACCCCACCATCCTGATCAACAACGCGGGCGTCGCGCGCGGCAAGAGCATCCTTGAGTCGACGGAAAAGGATATCAATCTTACTTTCAAAGTAAACACCTTCAGCCACTACTACCTCACGCAGCAATTCCTGCCCAGCATGATCGAAAACAGCCACGGCATGATTGTCACCGTCGCTTCGATTGCCGGCTGGGTCACCGCACCCTCCATGGTAGACTACGCGTCTTCCAAGGCCGCGGCCGTGGCGTTCCACGAGGGACTCTCCGCTGAGATTGTCGCGACCTATAACGCGCCCAAGGTGCGTACCGTGCTTATGTGCCAGGGGTACACGCGCACGGCGCTGTTCGAAGGCTTCGATCCAAAGGGCGTCTTGTACCCGGAGACGGTGGCCGAGGGCATCGTCAAGGCCGTCCTGAGTGGAAAGAGTCAGGTTTTGACTTTGCCTGAGACGTCGTGGTTGCTGCTGCCTAGGTTGAGAGGCTTGCCGCTTTGGATGCAGTTTGGGATTCGGAAGAGGCTTGGGAAGCTAATGAAGGGGTGGAAGGGTAGGCAGGTTGTTCAGCCTAGTTTGGTGGGAGGTGAGGCTGGTTCTGGATCTGAGGGTGAGAGTGAGGGCGAGAAGAAGACGGATGAGAGTACGGTGTTTGTGAGGGCGGAGTAGATGATGCGGGAGCAGAGGTTGTTGGTTGAGTGGTTAAGGGTCTTAGGTCGCTGTAATTATTCGCATGTCTGGTTTGTTGGGTGGGCCAATAGTATCTCTTCCTAGTTGTGTGCTTATCCAGCATAGCGAAAAGTGCCAAGTCCTGATTGATGTACATTGATGTGCGTGCGTGGAAATGCTTGGGATCAAGAACACAATCCAAGAGTATCGAAACCTAACACAACATTTGTAGAAAATGCCGTTAGATGAGCGTGCATGTAACCTGCAGCCATTGAACCAACTATCATAGTTCAGCTAGCTGCAGACACCTTTGTCAAATCCATAGACTTATTAATTAGTAGAATACAAACGCTGTGCCGACGAAGTCACAGCACGTGAAAGCCGTCTACAGAAAGGGGCTTCCCAGAATGCATACCTAAGTACAGTGCGCTAGAATGCTTATACATGACGCATAGCCAAGCATCGAGAGAACATGAATATGAAATCCCCAGCCGTCCTGGAATACAATACAGCCGATATCGCATCACAGATACGCTACTGCGGGCCCGAAGTATAGCGTCATGCTCTCCTGGCGTTTCACTTTCGAAAGCGTTATCAAGAACCTAGATTCAATGGCCTTGGCGACCAGGAAGAAAACGCAGCTCGACGCTAGTGCAGCTCCCTAGGCAGCCAAAACATGTAATGATAAGTTAGATGGAAAAGGCAAACGGCGTTGTTTATCCGCTTTGTTCTTTACACAGACGTCAAGCACTTGCGTGCATCATCTACCCCCACCCTCGACCCAACCATCTCACCAAACTAACCCCTTCCTTCCTTCCCGGCTAAATAGCGGCGCATAATACCTTTTGCAATCCCATGTTTCATGGATGAAAAGCGTGATTTTGTAGATACAGCGCCTCGTCGGATTTCGCTCGGATTCTAATGCTTATTATCCAGACTATTCCGGATTCGGGTTAGTGTGCTGTTTTCCCGTCGATCAGCAAACATGTGCCTGACCAACAATGATGAAGCATGCCAAGGCCCGAGAGATTTCCGCTCGTGTTGCGTGTATCTGTGAGGTTTTCTTTGGGTGAAAGGATTTGAACTGGGGGTGCTGGGGAGGGTCGTACGAGGGTGGATGTGTATATATAGGATGGGAGGGGGTGGGAGTTGGGGGGGTGGAAGATATCATCGCGACTTTGTTTGCAAACGTTACTACTGTCTGGGATACGACTATCATCTTTGGATATCTGAAGAGAAAATTTATCTGGCAGACTGTTTTTCATCCTTCAGTATCTTTCATTCCCTCGATCATACGATTTGATACCTGGTATACAAGGACCTTGAGGTCCACAACTCGCAACCCATCATGGCCACCGAAGGCATTCAACACCCACATCCCATCACACACGATTTCGGCAACGATCTTTCGCACCCTCACTACCCCTCCGACGCATCTTCCGAGCGAACAACAGTAGAGCCTCTCCACCATGCATCGAATACAGAAGACATTGTCAATCTGCCCACCCGCACTCTATCCAATAATGCCAACCTCGACGAATACACCCAAGAGACTATCTCAGGACAGATGCTGCGTGAAGTGCGGTCCAACGCAGGCAAGGTGGAAAAGTACGACTTGGTCACTTTTACCATTGACGACAAGGAGAACCCGAAGAACTGGAGCAAGGCGTACAAGTGGTGGTGTACAATGTGCGTTGCCATCACTTGTTTCGTTGTCGCCTTTAACTCGGCCGTCATCACGGCGGATCTCGAGGGCGTGAGTGCGGAGTTTGGGGTGAGCGAGGAAGTCTCGCTTCTTACGATTACGCTTTTCGTCGTCGGGTTTGGGGTTGGGCCCATGTGCTTTGCGCCTGCGTCTGAGATCTGGGGAAGGCGGCCTGTTTATGCTGTTACGCTTGCGCTTGCCGTCATCTTTACTATTCCTGGAGCGGTCGCGCAGAATATCGGCACTTTGCTGGTTACGCGGTTCATTGCTGGTGTGGCGTTCTCGGCGCCTATGACGCTCGTGGGAGGTACGCTGGCGGATATGTGGAGGTCCGAGGAGAGAGGCGTTCCTATGGCTGCTTTTAGTGCAGCGCCATTCATCGGGCCCGGTGTAGGACCTCTAGTAGGCGGGTACCTGAGCCAGGCCGGGGGCTGGAGATGGCTGTACTGGATACAGCTTATCCTTTCCGGTATCGTGTGGTTTTTGATCACCTTTACTGTTCCAGAGACGTACGCGCCCACCATTCTTGCGAAGAGGGCGAAGAAGATGCGCAGAGATACTGGCGACGACAAGTTTGTTACTGAGCAAGATCTCGATATACGACCTTTCAGCCAGCGCCTCCAGCTATTCCTCCTGCGACCATTCCAGTTACTCTTCCGCGAACCCATCGTCTTCCTCATCTCAGTATACATGTCGGTCCTGTACGGTCTTTTGTACATGTTTTTTGTCGCATATCCAATCGTCTACCAAAAGGGAAAGGGCTGGAGTGCAGGATCAACGGGTCTCATGTTCATCCCGCTGATCTGCGGTGTCTTGCTCTCAGCTGCTTGTGCGCCTTTTGTCAACAAACACTACCTCAAGCTCTCGGAAAAGCACAATGGACACCCTCCAGCGGAAGCTCGCTTGATTCCCATGATGTGTTCATGTTGGTTTATTCCAATTGGTGTCTTCATCTTCGCTTGGACGAGCCAAAAAGAGACACACTGGGCGGGTCCAGCTTTTGGAGGCGGCTCGGTAGGCTTCGGCTTCATCTTCCTGTACAACTCGGCGAACAATTACTTGGTGGACAGTTACCAACATCAGGCGGCGTCTGCGTTGGCTGCGAAAACGTTTCTTCGCAGCTTTTGGGGCGCAGGGGCCGTGCTTTTCACGAATCAGATGTATTCAAGGCTAGGTGACCAGTGGGCCAGTTCTCTTCTGGCCTTCATTGGTCTGGCTTGCTGCGCGATTCCCTTCATCTTCTACTTCTACGGCGCGAGGATCCGGGCACGCTCTCACTACGCCTATAGCGAGGAGGCGGAGGCCAAGGACGAGAAGCAGGTTGTTTAGCGGCGGATGGAGAAGGGTGCGTCACGTGATGACGTGCAACCGGTTCCTGGAGCATCCTTGGCGGCTGTTGATGGGATTCGGCCGCAATGCATTGTACGGCGTTTGGGAGGTCTAGAATCTTCCAAGGTGAAGTGAGGTGTTGGGAGAAGTGCGGATCCGGATATAGCGTTGTCATGCACATATACCACCCCGTAATTATGTCTAATTAATCAATCAATCAATCGTTCAATCCTCAGCTTCCCGATGACCAGAGATTGCCGCAGTTGCTCGCACAGTAAGAGGTTGGCTCAGTGCTCGATGGATTGAAGGCGTGTATGGGTGATGTCATACTCGAGGACGATCGTGAGTCCCTAGTCGTGAAAAGACAGGGAGGAAAAGCTAGGAGAATTTGGGAGCTAGTGGCTAGGGAGGGTAGCTGTCAAGTCGCGTGATTAGCTGTGCGGATGCCAGCCGGCGATCTTGACGGTTGCCCGGAGTGGGGCTTCAGCGAGCGGAAAGCCCGACCGAACAACCACTCCACCAAGCGCGCCTATCCGGCCCATCTTGACTGGCAACGACTTTCCCCCGAGCTTCGACCATGGACGAGCTGAAAGAGCAGCACAATTCCCACGCGCTGAATGGGAATGGTTATGCGCAGGACACGCCGCCGCGGGCCGACGTCGACGAGATCCTGAGACGGAAGCGGAAAGCGAGAGAGTACAAGGTACGCTATTTGCATGCGTCATGTTGAAGACAAGGGACAAGACGACGTCGCGAGGGTCGCCAGCCATTAGCACGTCGAGTGGGAAGGGAACGGCCTCTATGGTTTGCCGAATTGGGCTATATCACCCGGCGCATTCTGGTCTGGTAGCAACTACGGCCCCACGGACATGTGCTGACCTTTTTTGCTACCATATAGGCCTGCTATCCGTGTCGACAGCGCAAAGTCAAATGCGACCAGAACGTGCCCTGTAAGACGTGTGTCGTTCGCGAACATCCCGAACTATGTACCTACCACCCACCGAGCGAGTCGCATCCGCCTGCGAAACGGATCAACCTAGGCGTCGGACAGAACCACGGACAGGACTTTTCCAATGGCCTTGTTCATATACATGGCGGCACTGTCACGCTGCCACGAGAGGTGCGCACATGATTACGGACAAGCATGGACGTAGTAGGCTGACGATGGCAGGACTGGGAGCGCATCTGTGGCAAGCTGCAGCAGGCTGAGAAGTCGCTCAGTGATCTTAAAAATGCGGTAGGCAGTGTCGCGGAGATACCACCGCCTATGAATGGCTTCTCTCCGGCAGATGCATCCGGAAACACGCCATTGGCGGCAGCAGCGCCCATGGACGGCGAACAGAGCCATGTCCGCACCCAAGGCATACACACACGCAACGACATTACCGGCCAGACAATACACATTGGGCCCAGCTCAGTCCCCGCACTCGTCATGGCGCTGGGAAGGGGCGATACGCAATGGGCACCAGGAGTACAGGATCTACTGGGCAAGAAGAGCATGCTGCCGATATTCGGCCTGGACAACGAGAGCGCCACATACCCATTCGTCGACCTATGGGGACTTCCTCATGGATCGATACTGCGCGCCCAAGAACTAGCAAACGCACTTCCGAGCGACTCTGAATGTCTCAGCTTCTTTCGGAGCTATCGCGAAACCGCCCACGCCGTCTACCCCGCCGTTGCCGACATCGAAGCCATCGAATCCGACCTTTTGCTCTTCCTGATCAACCGCGCAAGCTCACACGGCACCAACGGCATAACAGATCAGCAAATACACGGCAAAGACTTTCACTGGATAGGCCTCGTCTTTGCGATACTAGCTTCGGGATGTCAATGTTCCGGCCTTTCAAGAAGAGAACGAGAGTTGACTTCGCAGGTCTACGTCTGCTGCAGCTTTGAGTGCTTACGCTTTACCAACTTTCTTTCCCACGCGAACATTGAAAACATACAAACGCTCCTTATTCTCGGAAACGTCATTTCAAACAACATGAACGCTGGAGTTGCTTGGAGTCTGATGGGACTGACTGTGCGTCTTTCGCAGACGCTGGGACTACACAGACAATGCCCACCGTCGACACCGGTGCAGCAAAAGGTCGTTCGAAGCAAGACATGGTGGGCGCTACTTTGGCAAGATTCGCTACTTTCCGTTTCGTACGACAGGGCCTCATCTACTACCACGATTGATCACACGGTACCAATGAGCCAGCACACAGCACCAGGGACAAGGACATATGTCGAAAGCATGTATCGTCTGTGCAAGGTAGGTCTAGATATTGTTCGCGAGCGTCAACGGCCACAAAACTCGCACGATGCGCTGATCAGGATCACCGAGCATCGCAACGAGCTTCAGGAAATCATGATAGATGCGGCAGACTACCTCAAAGATTCAAGGCGATGTCGGTCAATGCGCGACCAGCTGGAACATTGGGCGTTGTACCTCCACATCTCTTATGTCACGTCTGAGCTCTGCCGACCAGCCATCAGTCCGGCCACGGTCAATCTGGATCTTTCCAAGACGCTGCGCAAGACATGTATTGACAGTCTTACCAACACGGTCGAAGCCTTCCTTGGCCTACAAAACATGACACCCTTCGCCACCCGTTCTTGGTCGGCCGTGCACCGCTCACTGAGCTCTGCTCTGCTGCTTGGAATCCTCGGCGAGCACAACCGCAACGAGCGCGCGCGAGGCCTTTTGCAAAACGTGATACAAGTGCTCACGGATGTCACCAAGGACGTTGATCCTGCCGAGCTTGCGACGCCCATCACACGGTCTGTTTCGGCGCTCGAGCGATTGCTTAGGATTACATCGACGCATACCCGAAAGGCAAGCGAGACGGGCTCACAGGCCTCGCCCACCATGCACGTATTCACGGCGCAGGACATTAACAATGCACTGAATGGCGACGCCGACAACATGTTTTCGCAATCGCCACTACTCGGATTGGATCTAGACTCATCACCATACGCGCTTATGGAGAGCATTGTGTGGGGTGCGCAGAAGTCACCATAAGGAGGAAAACACAAATAGGAATCGATTTGCTAGCAAAAACGATTTCATGATACCCAAACAGGCTCTGGGACGGCGATATTCAGGGCGGCAAGCGATGGACATTTGGAGTGATCTCGGCTTCCATTCTTCTTTTTCTTTTCTTCATCACCACGCTATCGCACGCAACTTGATGAAATTTTCGAGGGCATACGAAGGGTTTGTCCATATGCGAATAGTGTCTTTCGGAGTCGGAGTGTGGACGGGGGAAAAGTAATACCGGGCTTAGGGGAAACGCAAGTCCACGACCAAGTTCTTGTCGAACAAGATAATGAAAACCATCAACGTCCATTGCTGTTGTGTTACTTGAGTGGTGTGTTAAAGCAAGATTCCCTGCTTCCTGGGGCTAGGCGGACATGACGTGGGCTAAGCGAGTGATTGCCTGCAGGACCCTGGTCGTCATAACGATTGCATGCCTCTGCCTCGTAGACAAACCCTAGCTTTTATTTAGATGGACTCGGACGCGCATTCTTTGTAGGGTAAAATAACGGCTTAGCTCCTGATCCCACAGCCACCCCCACTGCCCTCGCCATGTTCATGCTCCGGAACCGTAAGTGCAGCTTTGTTTGCCTGGCCCTCGCCAGCGCGCCCGCGCATGCCCCTCCCCCGCCGTTGCTGCGACGACACTAACCCGTACCACCAGTCAGTAAATTTGTCTTTGGTGATAGCTCCAAGGAAACTATAGTAGAAATCTCCCAAGGCCAGCTCTACCTTGTACGACCTCGCTCCGTCAAGGGCTATTCCGAGCTCATCTTCAAAGACGCCGCTGCCACGATCCGCCGAACCGGACAAGACTTCCAGTACCAGCTTGTCATCCAACGCGCATACGAGGAGGGCGAGGAGGATTTGCTCGCAGAGGAGAACGAAGACGCTGCACTCGACGCGCTAGCCGGCGACAAGGACGAGAAGACCTTCCTGCTCGACGAGGACCTTCAGTTTCGCGACGACGTACGCTCCACCGGCGAGAAGATCTTTGCCTGGCGCGACCTCAGCGGTGACGCCGACGACCTCTGGGAGTTTGTGTGCGACCCGTCCGTCAAGCCAGAGACCGCTGCCCTCTTTGAGCGCGTGGCCCTGCAGTGCCAGTACGAGAGGAAGTTTAGGCGAAGCCACGAATACGCGACCGAAGACGACCTTGCTGCTCTAGCCTACTACGAAGAGCCCATCCCCGAGGCAAGCCCCGTCACCAGCCCCAGAAGCTCGACTACCTTTGCCCAACTCACCGAGCCCCCGACCACCGAAGAACTCTTCCCAAACACTACAAAGGAGAAAATGGCAAAGAAGGTTGCTGGCAAGGGTGCTGTCCCGGCGCAGGAAGATTCCACCGCCGCGCCACCATCGGCCGCGCAGCCACAGGCCCTTGAGACCTTGGTTGAAGGCGATGCGGAGCTCCATCTGTTCGACTTTCCGTCCGGTACTTTTATGAAGCAGGATGACAAGGTCAACGTCACTGTGACTGAGATCGGCGACTGGAACTACTGGCTACATATCGTTGGGGAAGAGCGCGAGTGGCTCGGACAGCCCATCGTGGAGGACATCAACCCAGTCTTCAACTATGAATACAAGTCCTTCATCTTCAACCACTATCTAGACGACGGCTCTGCATACTCGTGGCTTCTGAAGTTCAACGATCAGGAAGAGCTCGAGAACATCCAGCAAGGTGTCATGCAGGCACTCTGGGAGCACTTGAACAAGGTCAAATGGGGCAAGGCCAAGGATACGGATCGCGAATATGTTCTGGAAGCATTCCAGGATCTGACCATGGAAGACGCGCCAGAAGAAGAAGAGGAGGAGGAAGAGGAGGAGGAGGAAGAAGAGGAAGACTTTGAGGACACCAACGAGCAGCGTAGCGAACATTACGACTCCGACGAGTCCGAAGAAGATGTCGAGACTGGCCCCAAGGATGGCGACCAGAACTCGCAACTGGCTGTTGGCTACAAACATGACAGGTCCTTCGTTGTGCGTGGTAACAAGATTGGTGTTTTCAAGCATACGCCCGAAAACCAGCTGCAGTTCTCCACCACCATCTCCAACATCAAGACACCGGGTGGCAAGGCCTTTAACCCCAACAAGGTTATGCTTCATCAGCAGGATCGTGATATGATTCTGCAGAACATGGAGAACCCCAACAATCTTTACCGGATGGACCTTGAGACTGGGACGGTCGTTGATGAGTGGAAGGTGCACGACGACATCCCAGTCAAGGTCTTCGCACCTGAGAACGTATGTCAAGTCATTTAAAAACATTGCACCCTTTACTAACAATCCTTAGAAATTCGCTCAAATGAGCGGTGAGCAGACTTTCCTGGGTCTCTCCGACAACGCTCTCTACCGCGTAGACCCTCGTTTGGCTGGCAACAAGCTCGTCGATGATCAGCTGAAGCAATATGCCACCAAGAACGCATTCTCCGCTGCTGCAACAACCGAGAAGGGCCATATTGCCGTGGCGTCCGAGAAGGGAGACATTCGTCTCTTCGACAGGCTTGGTATCAATGCCAAGACTCTCATCCCCGCTCTAGGCGACCCTATCATCGGCATGGACGTGTCGGCAGATGGTCGTTGGGTGCTCGCCACCACACGAACCTATCTTCTCCTCATCGACGCACTTCAGAAGGGTGGTAAGAATGACGGAAAACTTGGCTTCGAAAAATCCTTCGCCAAAGACGACAAGCCCCAACCACGCCGTCTTGCCCTCACGCCCGCCCACGTTGCCCAGTTCCAACACGAAACCAAAGCACCCATCTCCTTTACCACTGCACGATTTAACACAGGCCTCGATGACAAGGAGACCACCATCATCACTGCTACCGGTCCCTTTATCATCACATGGAGCATGAAGAAGGTCCTGGCTAACCGCAAGGATCCCTACAACATCAAGCGCTACGCTGAAGAGGTCAAGGCCGATAACTTCAAATTCGGTTCTGATAAGAACCTGATCGTGGCTCTGCCGAATGAGGTTGACATGGTCGCTAAGCGGGCATTGCAACGACCTACCAGGGAGAGTATCGCGATGCCTACTCGTGTCGGAGCCGGAAGGAGGAGTGGAGTACGCGGAAGCTATCTCGGTAGGAACGAGATTGTAAACAGCCCTTACTAAGTTGCTGATGGAAGGGAACCACTGCGATATGTACGGAAGAGATACGGGCGTTTGCGAGGCGTTCTGCTTCTTCCCCTTTTTCTTCGAGCTGCACACATCTGATTCCGGTTACCAGACTGAGACATCATGTTTTCCCTTGATGATGAGATGTGAGTCAGACTCGGTAAATACTTATGATTCCCCCCCTTTAGATTGCGAAATGCAAAATGAGTAACATTGAGTTTTGTGCATGAGTGGCGCTCATGGTGACGCTACTTTTTGATGCGTGGTGTGGCGTTGGATGATATGATTCCCAGAAAAAGCACAAGAAGACATGCATTGACTACAACTGAACTTTCGTTTCTTTTAAGGCAGCGACGAGGACGACGAAGACCCTCACCACTTGTCCGATTCTTTCAAGTAATTTTTCCTATTTTCCATCTTTTGACAAGTGTATTAGTGCAGGCAGAGAAAGCTAGTTATTCCCCCCAAATCCTTTCTATGCACATCAATCCCTCGCTCACATTCTTACCTTTATGACGCCCTTCATGTTTTCTATTGGTTAAGCTTGATCTAATAAGACGTCTCCACATGATTTCCAACGTTTCCCCACTTCCTTTTTTTATCTCTCTCCTTCTCTTCTTCTCACCACATGCCTGTGGTACCGTATCTTTTTAACCCGCATATTCACGTCAACATTCCATTTCCATCCGCGCTTTTTTCTTTTCTGGGAGCTAAATCGAAGGAGGCAGGGGGCGAGAGACATGAGGTAGAAGTCGAATTTCTCGTTTGTTGTGGTTTTGGGTTGTTTGGGGCTGGCTGCAGGAGAGGAGGAGACAGGTGCACAGCCAAGAGTGTATTTTTGTTTTTGTTCTTTTTTGATAAGAGAGCGGAGGGGAGAATATGAGGTCGAAGGCGAGCTTCGAGCTTTCTTGTGGTTTTATTGGGTTCGTAGAGGCGAGGGAAGAAAGGCAAAGACATGGAACTCCTTCTGGAACCTTTTTTTATAAGAGGGGAGTTGGGCATGGGATGTGAGGTCAAACCCAAACTTCTCATCTGTCTTGTAATTTGTATGAATGGAGAGAGATGAGGAGATGGGTAGAGACATGCTGAGCTCCGCGGTTCTTTTTCTCAAAAAGGAGAAAGTGGTTGAGAGTAGGTAAAAGGTAGGCGTCGGGCCTTACGTTTTTTTCATAGTTCATTCTACTCGGGGCGGAGAAGAGGAGGGAGGAAGACATGAAGGTAACAGTTTTGGTTTTTCTTTAAGAAAAAATAAGAAAGTGGTAGAGGAGAGATGAGATACAAGTCGAACCAATCGCCCTTATTGTATTGTGGTGATTTGAGAAGGAGCGAGAAGAAAAGAAAAAGACATGTAAAGGGCCCAATCCGCATTTTCGTAAAAGGGCGGAAGGAACGAGACATGCCAGGTACGATTAGTCCATTTTAGGTTTGATAAGCGTTTTCAGTGAGGGTAGAAGGAAAGAAAAAGGTGGGAAAGTGGGCGGACTTATATACTACGCGGTCGCTGCATTAGAGCGGTAGACGTCAGATAACAAGTTCGTATCCTAAGTTAGCAGAAAAGCTTAGAGACATGTCGTTACATGCTTCTCTCATATTTTCTTTCGTTTATCACTTTTGGGAATTAGAGGCGCTATTTGGCAATAGTATCCAATTCGTCTCATCCTTGTCGCTATATCCGTATGATATGTCATTTTCATTCTAGTCATCTCATCTTTCCGGTCATTCCTTAATAAGCACTCTTTACTCTGAAGATGTCTTCTTTATGTCCTTTGGGTCCGTCGCAGTAGTACAGGTGTCATGTCGGATAAGCCTCGATCTGGTTTTAGAGCAGGATCTTAGACAACACTAGGTGCACATTGCCAATCGTCGGCAAGTAGTACATGAACGACGGGGTGGGAAAGTGTGAGCGCGGAATATCATGTGGTTCCTGAGGGGTTCGTGCGGCGCATGCCTCTCCATGAATTCTGCCTCCTCTTCTGAAGTGCAAGATAAGACTTTACATCCTTTCCTTCCAAGAACTCCCCCTCTTGAATTGACACACGCTCTGTGCGAGACTCCTTCTTAGAAAGCTCTTAGGTTCCATGTGATGCCCGGCTCATATTTGACGTCTAACTCATCATTTTCTTCTTCTCGCTTTCTGCAGGCAGTATCACTTCCTTCTTCTCGACTCGAAAGGTCAAATCGGGAACGTTCCAGTTATCGCACATGTCCGCCCAATCGCGGACCTCTTTGAAGTGGACCTCCATGCTAGGGTAGGACTCTGGACGTGCTTCCGATATGTATCCGAGGACTTTTCTGGCGTCAGCCAAAGGGTCGATGCTATTTTCGTTTGTGCTTCTACTCTCATTAACAAGCTGCCGTGGGCGATGCACATAGAGCGTCAGTGTTTTGAGATAGGGTAATTGCGCAAGTCGCCCGAGTATTGTAGTGACATCGTTCCATATCTCGAGGTACAAATCGAGAGTAAGATGCATGATGCTCAAGCACATCTGCAGGAGTCTCTGCACATCATTTGCGGTGGGAGTTTCGTAGCCTGGACAGAACCTGGAAGCCGGTAGGTGGAACGACTTGTAAGTCGTTATTGTTCCCTTAACCTTTGTGAAGACGCACCAAGGCACGGTATCTGGTTTGGATTGACCGATGCTTGTGCGAATTAGCGAATGACTGTACGCTAGGGTCTTCAGCTGGCCGAGTGGATATTCCCGGTAACCATTCAAACGAAGGGCGAGTACATCCATACCTTCACCGCGGTCTGTGGTAAGATGCAAGAAGACAAGTTTCGGTACTCTCGAGAGGAAGGGAATGAGTTGTGTGGCTCGCGAGAGTGACAACTGTCGCAGCTCCGGCCAGCCTCCTTCAGAGTTTAGCAAACCGAGCTCTTTGTTGGTGAAGATGGTCGCCTGCGTTTGCAGATGGAATGAGACTAGGTGTGGAAGCCGGATGGATCGAACCTGAATCGGCCTTTCTGGAAATCTAACGAGGCCCGCATTATCGATTGGCCCGCGATATAAGCGCAATCGCCGTAGATTGATAGTTCCACCCAGAAGTTCGAGAAGGTCGTTTTTGAAATAGTTGTAGAAGACGAGATTGCTATCAGCAGAGAGCTCGAATTGAGTAATTTGCGCGAGGATCTGTGGGCTGAGTAGTGTATAGTGTGAAGGATAACCTTTCAGGGATGGTCAGTATTGTAGGACGGGATCTAACGCAATGACTGCATTCAGTTAGCTGCCGCTCTCTGAAAATGGATGATGGGTACAACCTGGAGGTAGAGAGTACCACTATCATACTAATTAAAATGAGGGTGCTTACGTACTTTTTATCCCTGTTGAGCGATACATGTAATCTACTCTAGCCTGCAAAGCTGTCCTCGGATGGCAGGAAACGATACTACCAAACACGAAGTCGGGTATCTGAGCGTGATTATCCCATGAAAGTCGTGTGAGCCTGGCGATCCGTGAGAGAGCGTCGTCCAAGAGTTGCCACTGGCTCAAGCTCGCTTCCGCGCAGTTACGCAACACCACAGTCCGTACATAGGCGGTAACGTCTTTATCAGAGATCCTCAATAAGCGAACCCTACTAGACAAGCTCGAGAAATCGATCTTGATGTGCCTGTACAGGTATCGTAGACATGTGGGGTAGAACACCGATGAGACTAGTAATAACCTGAATAGGGCTTGAGAGCCCTCTTCTGCTACCTGAACAACGATGAGATCAAGTATATCGAGGGAGAGACTCAAAAGGTAGTTGGGTACATCCGGAATCCGCACACCAATGTGCTGCCTCACTTTCCTAGGCCTCAGGACCAGGCGCCGCATCTTTAGTTTACACATGTCGATAGGTTAATCCTCGAGTCCAGGTATCGAGTGAAGGTTTGATGAGTATGCGTTGTGCCAAATCTTAAAGAAAAAGGGTTACATAACTACCTCATAACCGAGTACCGGACCGTTCCTCTCCGAAGGCTGCAGAAAGACTTGAAACTTCGTCTCGTAAAGAGATGCTAATTGTACCAATCAAGTGCGATACTGTGTAACGTAGCTAGGAATTCCAAGGGCGACTCTCTCATAGGCGGTGTACCCCTGGGATAAGTAGTCCAGGCTTCCTCCGCTTACACCATAAACCCCGCCATACCATCAAATCAGCTGCTACTTGCACCATCAAAATATCGCCCCAAAAAAAGTTCCTTTTTCGCACGTAATACGGGCGGCAACAGTGAATTACTTACGAGATGATTCCGGAAGAACAATACAGACGACAAGCGATCAGTCCCGGCATACTTCTGGCATGACCGAGATTTGCAGCACAGTAGAGCAAACCGGATCTGTAGGAGTGTCTTCTTACCGGAGAGCCACGCAAGTAGTCGTGCGGACGGCTCACTCCATGGCCAAAGGAGGGGCAATACCGCGGGAAGTAGCTACCCACTATGCGCTGACCATCACGAGCTCGTAACGCTGAGAGTGGCGCGACCGCGGGTGGTAGTGGCCCCGGGGTTCAAGAAGTTCGCAGTGCACAGTGGAAGTGAAAAAGCGAATGTCGCAAGATGGCGCAAAATCCACATTCTAAAAGAAGAGGAAGGGGTATAGATGAGTAAACCAATCACAACCCCCGGGAATTCGATGACTCCGCATCGCGTTAGCGCATGCCATCAACCTCGGCATGCCCAAGCATCTCCACACCCTGTCAACGCTTCACTCCCGAGCCGCCGCAACACTTGCCTTAAGATATCCCCCGCAGAGCCGGCGCGCCCCAGAAGTGTTTCCATCTGCAGCACCTTGATACCCATTCCTCCACCATCGTCACCTTAGCTCCACTACGCTCCAGCCCTTCTCACACGCGCCCAACACCGCCAGTCAAACGCCGACGTATCCGACCTTCAATAGCCGTCACGCGCCACGAAGACCGCATCGCAACCATGTCCGAATCCCTCACCACCAAGCAAGTAGCCGAGCACAACACAGTCGAGAAGGGACTGTACATAATAGTCGACAATGATGTGTACAAGATGGATACTTTTGTCGACGAGCACCCGGGTGGTGCTAAGATTCTGAAGAGAGTGGGTGGAAAGGATGCTAGTAAGCAGTTTTGGAAGGTACGTTTTTTCATTTCGTAATGTGCGCGTTGAGAGGTGTGAAATGAAGGATGAAAAGAAAGGAAGGAAGAAAGAAAGCGGTGATGGAATGATGGGTGGAGGAGAGAAGAAGTGACAGGAGTTAACAAGTCATCTTATAGTACCACAACGAAAGCGTGCTCAAGAAGTACGCGCCCAAGCTCAAGATCGGTACTGTCAAGGAGGAAGCAAAATTATAAGTTTATAGATGCAATGGGTATAATATACAAGGGCTATTACGGCGTCCTAGGGTTCGAATTGACTTATAAATCGTTTTCGCTCGCTCTCGTCCGTGATTGGACTTCGTACACTTGGATACATGTTCACTCTCTCTCTTTGTCTCGTCCAATGTCATGAATATTCTTCGGCAAGACGTTATCCTTTGAACAACGCGAAGCTTGCCGCATCCAGAAACCGTCGCGAGTCATCCGATGTAAACATGATACCGTTGTTCAAGCATGCGTTAAGATCACGCCCGAATTTCCACCTACACATGGCCCAGTGTGATCGCCCAACCACCGACCACCAACCAACGGATCCATGTGCCAGTCTTGTCCAAAATTCCTGCACCCATGGGCGACAGGCCGAAAAAGTTTCAATATACTTCTGAGATGCTCGAGGCAGTTTATCTCTTATCAACATGGCAAAGTGGTAAAACTTGAAGTTGCAGTGAAAAAAACTATAAATTAAACAACCATTCTACTCTATGTACGTATTGGTATAATGCATTCTCTCTCTCTCTCTGGCTCCTTCAAACACTAGACTTTGAAGAAAAAGAAAAAAAAACTCGCACGCAAAACAAATGCCGTGGGTATCGTGATAAGCAAACGCCTTGATATCAATGCTGCGCGATAAAAATTGGGAAGCGAAGAAAAAAAAAGCCCAAAATGTCGTCTGTCGTCGCGGCGTCACAAACAAGGAAAACTGATTTTTGTTCTTAGTCGCACTCGTCCGTCATGTTGAACCTTGGTCTCACAAACACAGTCTTTCTTTCACTCAGAAGCACGTCCACCGCTTCTTGACACCCGGTCTAGAGCCAGGCCGAGGAACGGGACTCGTCCTCGGTCTACCATCGCCCTTCTCATTCCCATCGTCATCGTCATCGACGTCGTCCATGCGGTACCGCCGTACAGAGCCCGCATCCGACCTGTCTTTTTCGTAGAACTTCTCTTGCGGTCCAGACACGCATCGTGGAGTGACTTTTCTGAAGAAACCGCGGAGTCCACTGTTGGCCTTGTCGATTCTCTCGTACTCGCGTTTGCGCGTGCATGGCGATGTCCAGTGCATGGTTGTTGTGTTGTTGGTGGTGTTCTCGTCAGCATGGGCGATTGTGTCTTCACTTTGGCGGGGGAGTGCTGCGTCTGTTTCTTCTACGACGCGTAGGCTGTCGGTGCTGAAACGGGTGGCGGAGCTCGGGAGGCCGAACGCGTCGCCTTGGGATAGGGTTGGTGATGGGAGTCCGGATTGAGATTGGTACGAGGGGTTTGTGAAGATGCTGCAGCTGCGGAAGTGGAGGGCGAGAACGTCATCAATGTCTTGAGTGGGTGCGGTAGGTGGTGTTTGGAAGCTCTTCATCCGGTAGTGGCGCGCTGGTCGTGAGGGGTCTACAATGGTACACGAAGTACGCCTGGACGAAGGTTTCGAACCATGGCCGCGGCTTTTCGATCTGTTGGTGGAGTTCTCAGAGGAGGTGGTCGATTGTTGGCGAAGCGGTCTTGAGCGCTGCTCTGAAACTGGACGCCGCTGCTCCATGTTCGCGATCTGTGTGGAAAAACCGGATTCGACAGCAGGCATCCTTGACCTTCGTTGGCGAGTGGAGGTGGTATTGCTTCTGTGAATAGCAAATGGCTCTTCGCTGGGTATCTTTGAATGATGGGATCCAGCGAAACCACTATCGATTCGATTCATCGTTGATCCATGTAAAGATGGGAAAAAGGACAGTGACGTAGACGTGAGATATAGTAGAAGATTCGATGTCCGTTAATATCAACTTAGTCGTGTATAATTTCGGTAATCGTCTGCATCGGTAGTTAGTATCCAAATAGGCAGGTTCTGTGCTCAAGGGGTAAAAAGCCCATACCAGCAGCCAGTGCCAACACGCGAAATTTGGAAACAAAAGACGTGATGCGCGCAAAGGACCTCACACATATACACGCGCAAGAAAAAGACAGCCCAAAAAAAAATCTGGAATCGCAGGGAGGTTATGCGACGCCAGTAGCTGTTGGATCAGTCAAGTGACGCAGCGCGGGACCCGCCTGGAGGACTATTGGAAATCAACCGACGCGATCAGTAGGAGGGGAGGCTAGGACTAGTATATAAAGAAATGGATCAGAACGACCAAGATGTCGATCTTGGCCGTTGGTTGGCCCAGACCGTGCCAGCATGCAGAGAGAGACCGAATGGCAGCTTGCAACGATGTTTGACGAGCCTGAGCCGAGCGCGTGGGCGGGACTGCACGAAAAGGGTCGAGTTCACCGCCTCACGAGATTGGATACCCGCGATCCTGCAAAGACTAGGCGCTTGAAAAGACTTAGTGGCGCGATAAAACTGGGGAAGGACTTGGACTAGCTTCCGTGCGTTCGAGACGGAGCATGACAGGCGCACTAAATATGTCACAGACAAAGTCGCACGCATGGGAGGGGGGGAGAAGAGTAAAAGGAAAGAAGGGCTGAGGGTATGTTGTGGGCATAATTGGCATGTGAAAGAGGTGTGCGTGTGTGGCGGCACGCAAGAGGACAAGGACAACGACGATGCAGATGATCCTGGGCCGGCTTGTGACAGAGGGAAGTCGGGCGCGAGGCGACATCGAATAACGCAAGCGCGCAGCCTCGTCTACCGACTAGCAGCTAGGGACTACTAGACAGTCTCCGGCACAGATTCTGCACAGACGGCGGGAAGGACCGAATCAAATGAGAGAACGGCACACGCAGCGACATCGGGCCAAGATGCGCGCCCTCGACTCGGGGCAACCGTACGCGGAAATGGGAAATGTCGAGCCTGAAGAGCATGACATGGTGGACATGGTGTGGGCATGGCTGAGGGGGCCCGTAAGGGCCGTCACACATAATCCAACTCCACTGCCGCGGGACGGGCGTACGCAAAGCCTAGACAGAGCCCTGGCCGGCGCGCCGCCCTGCACAAGCCCGTAATACCCCCCTCAAATATCAGCTACTGGGAGGCTGTGTGAACTGCTTTCCACTGCGTCTTGTGGATGCGCGGCCCGCTGCTGTCTTACTGTTTGCAGTGCCCCTCCGCTGCAAACGCTGTGGACGGGTGGAACACATGCGCCAAGAGGACCTCCAATACAGCTGATGGCGCCAGGGACGCCGCCGCCAATGACCATGTCATGCGGCAGCACAACACCACCACTGCGCTCGCACATAGGTTTGCAGCTGCCGCCTTGCTGCACTGGGCTAGTCACACCAGGCGTCTTCTGGAAGATCGGCTTTGCACGTGCTGTTCTCACGAACCCCTCTTGCACTCCACAAGCACACCGCGACGAAAAGTCTCGGAGAGCAAAAAGAGCGGTATGAACTGGCACGTTCGTTTGACTCGCGCATGTACAAATGATTATTTTTTTCCGGTTCCCGCTTCCCCTAGGTTCATGGCTCGTGCATTGTTCAGAGCTTCTTGCACCGGAGATAACGAGCCCTTTTACTGTATCTCGTGGTAAAACCCCTCGATCAGTCTCACGACCTCGTCGAACGCTTCCAGGCAATGCCAGTGTCCAACACCCTCCATGATCTCTAGCTTCTTCTCACTACTGCCAATCTCCACAAACATCTTTTTGCAGCCCTCCAGCGGCGCACTCTTATCCTCGTCGCCAGCCAGAATGAGTACGGGCACGCTGATCTTGCTGTACTGGGGCGGCTTTGCATTGATGATGACTCGGCAGTTGGATACGTAACCGGCCGGGTCCTGCGATAAAAGCAATTCGCGGATCATCGCTTTAGCTAGCGGAGAAGCCTTCTTTCCAACCGCAGCTTGCGGGATGCTATCTGCCATGGGCTGCATCCCGTCTTTCTCAACGGCTTCTATCCGTTTTTCAAAAATGGGTGTTAAACCGGGGTTGGGATACACGGGACCTATGAGAATTGCTGCAACGATACGGTCGCTTCGCTCAGCAGCGAGATGTGCGCCAACGATACTGTGCAACAAGTTAGTTTATACACTGTCTTGTTCTTTCATGTTTGTGAATATACCCTCCCATGCTGTGCCCAACAAAAACCGCCTTTTCCACCTCCAACGCATCCAAGACCCCAATGACATCGTCCCCCATCGTCTCAACACTCTGCTTGACAAACGTATACGATGACCGTCCCGCCCCCGTATTGTCAAAGACTATGCAGCGAAACCCGCTGGCTACCAACTTCTGGCTGACAGCATAATAGTAGTTCTGCGAGGAACCCAGACCGTGCATGAAGACAAAGGTTTCGCGTACATTGCCATTTTGCGGCTTGAGGTCCGCATAATGGATGCGCTTGTATGCGAGCTGAAGAAAAGGCATTATTGATGGCGTTATGCTTTCAGATGTGTTCTTGGTACGGGAAATGTATTTGAAATTATGAGATGCTGGTACACTTTCCGATCGGAAGCAAGCCCGAATGATCGGGTAGTCGCTGTGACGTCATTTTGATGCAACAGTTGTTAGCATCCGACAGGGGCTTCAGCCACGACTTTACTCTGCGAACGACTTCTAGCGTATAGTCGACGATCTGTTAGTGTGCATTCAGCTTACAATCTAGAATGCCCGATGCTACACTAGTCGTTCATGCTGCTCATGCCAATAGAGGCCTTCGTAACCTGCACTCACTGTCCATCCTCAGCTTAGGAAATCCACATTATATTACTATAGCAGTCCTATTGTATCCAACCGGCCTAATTTTGTTATACCCAAAACGTATATCCCATTTCAAGAACTCTCTGCCCCTTCTTCTGTCGTAGCGGTCATATGATACATCTCCTTCAACGCCTCTGTGCACATATCCCTCAGACCCGGGTCCAACGACGCACTCGGATCATGCAACAGCGTCCAGACCAGCTGCGCGAGCCCTTCTCTCGTAGTAATCTCTTTGAGCGCGTCCTTTTCTTCCTGCCCTTTCTCACCACCTAGCGTCTGACTCAGGCTCTTCGCCCTCGACCGTCTCCGGTGCCGGAAGAAGAACACGCTCCGACTCATGCTTTCATGCTCTTCCTCGCTGGCATCCCATAGTGCGACGCGACTGAAAAAGTGCTTGATTACTTTTTCGTCAAACTGCGCTTTTCGCGGTGCTATTACGGCGTCGAATTCTGGGTCTGGGGGGTAGGACCGAGCATCCCAAAGGCGCAGCAGATAGTGAAATGCGCGAACTTCTGCATCGGGGAAGGGTATTTCGCTAAAGTCGATGGTAAAGGGGTCGTTTGATATGATGGAAGACGAGGAGGATGTAGGTCGGTCGCTGGTGGTGCTGGTGGGTGTTGAGACCTGTTGGCCGTATTTGAGCTCAAGAGCGTGGTGCGTATCTATGACTCGTTGGAGAGCTACTCTCTGGTTCTGGGGCACAGCATCGGTGCCCTGGAAGACGCGGGGGTATTCAACCACAGAGTTCACTGTAGGTGCTGAGGAGGAGCGTTGGGAGAGATAGCTTCCGCTACGGTGACGGTGGAAGTGGTGCCGCTTAGGTGGTGTAATCGAGGTCATGTTGAGTGATTTATTTTAGTTTGGAATCCAGATCAGTAAGTGTGCGATCAACGTAGAATGGAATACTGTCACGACCTTCTTCTAGGGAAAGACACCAAAAAAGGATCATCAGGCAGAAAGTGGGAAACAGGAAGAAGGAAGGAAACACCAGCAGAGGCCAGCTCACGACGCATGCCGGCTACTGAGTGATTTACCTGCGCACAAGCCGTTACCCGAGGGTGCCGCAATTGCCTTTTCTGACGTGCAGTGGCTCTTCCAAAGCTGATCCTCATAAACAGGCCCTTTTTGTTACCGCCATAGTGTGTTGTGTCGCGAATATCTGACACCAAGCACTGTCCATTGGCGACTGAGCCACCTGGTCGTTTGAGCCACTTTCTCATGAGCCACTTCTGACACGTTGTGTGGTTGAGTGACTGCGCCGCAGGGTGCGGGATTTCGCGGCCGGTCTAAAAGCGGGGTCGGCGACACGCTCGGAGCACGGCACAATGCTGGCGTCGACTTGACTTTGGCCGGTCATTCGGCGAGAGGAAGGTATATCGCTGTGAGCGTTGCGTATGCTCTTAGGGGAGCTGACGCGTTGGGATACTCTCTGACCATTCTTGTCATAGTGTGCATACATAGTATGCCACTCACAGGGCAGAGTCAGAGCTTCTTGGGCGGTGATGGCATGCAGTCACACGTGCCGCGATGACACCCAACCTGCAGGGCGGTGAAGTACAAATTTATGAACTCAAACAAACGATTGGCCATTTCAGGAAGCTTTCAAGAGCTATATACGAACAACACTCCCTATGTACCCTAAACGCCGATCCATCTTTTTCGAGCCTCCCATCTCTGTGCGCAAAACGCCTTGCAATGCAGCATACGAATCGAGTCCAGTTCCTATGGGTAGGGTTGGATTCCTGATCGACCGAAAATGTCCGCTCGCAACCCCTCAGAATAAAGAAACCCTTATTCTGAAGGCGGAACAGGTTCCGTCTTCCCGTTAGGTAATATATGCTGAGTGGTAGACATGCGGACGCTTGGCGGTCGCTCTATTTGCTTTGCCTTTGCCGCAGCGCCACCAGCATCTTCCCTCTTCTTGACGTCGTCATTTCCATCCGCAGCTTTGGGCATCGTCGTGCTCTCGCCCAACGCCTTCTTGACAATTTTCTTTGCCTCGATCGCCAAGTTCGGGATCTCTTGTGCTTCGTTGTTCTTGTTCAGGTATGACTCAAGTAGTGCCTTGAGTGTCTGCGCGCGGACGGGCTTTGCCAAGTAGTTGTTCATGCCACTATCGATACCTGGGTAAGTTAGCAGTCGTGTCGGAAGAACTGTGTACTAGGAGATTACTGACATTTTTCGCGGTCGCCTTGGATGGCTGAAGCTGTCATTGCGATGATGAGGACGTTCCGGATCTCGGGGTTGGGATGCTTCCGGATGAGTCTGGTAGCTATGGGAAATCAGCATATGCAAGCCCAGTGAATGCTTAGAAAATAATATCTTACCTTCGTAGCCGTCGCAGTGCGGCATTTGTACATCCATAAGGACAAGATGGAATGGCCGGCCGTTCTCAGAAGCACGCTCTAGAGCGTCTATTGTCTTGAAGCCGTCGAGATAGGCATCACACTTGAAACCGAGCTTTTGCACAAAGCTGATGGCGATGCGCTGGTTAATCAGGTTGTCTTCCGCAATGCAAACACGAAGATCTCGCCGGGGAATAGTGGAAAGGTCGATACAAGCGCCCGAGGAGTGCTCATGACCATTGTTCTCTTGGCTAGAGAACCTAGCCATGGGGTCTGGCTCTCTATTCTTCGGCTGTTGATGTCCTGCTTGAGCTTTTGGTACCTTTTTGAAGCGCAAGGAAAAGGTGACTGTTGTGCCCTTGCCCGGCTGGCTTTCAAGACGCACTGTTCCGTGCATGACGTTCTCTATCAGAGCTTTACAGATGGAGAGGCCGAGACCCGTGCCACCGTAGCTTCTGGCCGAGCTGGACTCTATCTGTGAGAAGGGAAGAAACAATTTTTGCTTCTGCTCATCTGGAATGCCAATGCCAGTGTCTATGACGCTGCATGTCACATCTGCCCACTCATTGGTTTCTTGATCGACGACAGCACGAACGGTGACCGATCCCCTTGGCGTGAACTTGTAGCTATTTGATAGCAGATTCATAAGAATCTGATGGAGCCGGACGGGATCGCCCATGACTAGCATCTCGGGATCTAGTTCCAGCTGTTCGATGGTCTTCAACCCTCGCTCCGCGTTTGTGTACGCAAGAGCACGAACAACTTCGGCAATGGTCTCATTAAGCGAAATCGGCATCTCCATGACGTTCATCTTGCCGGCCTCGAGTTTAGAATAGTCCAGAAGATCGTTGATGATTGAAAGTAGCGTGTCGGCGCAGACGCGAATGGAGTCGGCGTATCCTGATTGTTCTCCATTGAGAGGCGACGCTTTCAACAGCTCCGACATTCCTATGACTCCGTTCAATGGTGTACGCAGTTCGTGGGAGACGTTGGCTAGGAAGAGACTCTTGGCTTTGGCAGCCTCCTCCTTCAAGCGCATGTTTCGAATAGCGTTAGCTTCAGCTTCTTTCGCTTTGATTTCTGCCGCTCGTGCTTGAGCCAAGGCGCGTTTCTGCATCTCCAGCATCGCTTCATTACTCGCAGAGACCTTCTCTACTTCTTTGAAGAGCAGCGCATTGGCCAGGGAGATGGATATTTGGTTGACAAGTAGCCGAAGAACTTGAGTATTTCGTTCAGTAAACGAGTTCGGCGGCCCTTCTACGTAAATGGATCCGAGCAAGTGATCGCTATGCACAATAGGGATGCAAATAACCGCTTTGCCTTCTGGATTGCGTTGAAGATAGGAGTCAGACACATTCGAGAATCGATCGTCTTCGAGCAGGTTCTGAACAAAGACGGTCTCTCGGAAGCGTAATGTGTAAAGCGTCACTTGTCGCGCCACTACATCGTCCACAGTATCTAGAGGCTGACTAGCAGGGAAAGAAGTGACGCCCGAAGTGAGTCCGCTGTCATTGTCGGAATCGTTGGTCGCTACACATGCGATGGACCACTCAATCTGCGAGTCCTCGACAACAATGCCGCAGAGAGTCCCGCCTGTAGATTCAAGAAGAATGGAACTCATTTTGGCCATGAGTTTGTCGACCACGAGTTCACTAGAGAGAACCTGGCTTGACTCAAGGATGGAGGAGAGGTCTAGCATGTCGAGGCCGACGGCTGATAAACCATTCTGCAGGCCTTGGGTAGATTCTTGACGACGTCCGGCTTCTGGAACTATCCAATTCTGTGTTCGGTCCACGGCGGTCTCCGCCCCCAGGTCGCTCTGTTCGAGCCTGAAGGGTGTGTTGTTCGTATCGGTTATTGAAGTCTGGACCGCAGCATCGTGAGCGGCAAGAGACGCACCGCCTCGGAGAAGAGACTCATATTTGTCCGCAAAGTGATTCGCCTTTCCGAAAGCTGACATCCGCCTATATGTAGAGACGCAATCCTTCAACGCATGTCGAGCTGCTCTGTAAGCCTGCTTCCGGATAAGCCACTCAGCGTATAGCTCGAGAGCGAATGCCTCATCTAGAATGAAGCCGTGACACTCGCTATGGTCCATAGCTGCTTCGTAATTTTGCAGCGCGGATGGAGGATCCGAGTTCACTTCTGCTAGGACGGCAGTAAGTAAGTGTATCCAGCCCCGATAGTTGACGTCAGTTATTGTGCAACAAGCTTCGAGCAGTTTGAGCGTATCATGAACCTGTCGAAGCATCTCGTCTTTGCGGACATGCTGAGGTTCGTCTCGGAGAACAGCCGTGTATGCCAATGATAGGTAGTACCTGACGGAGTAATTGAGTCGTTCGCACCAGAGGCTACTTAGCATGGGTAGCAATAGTTCACCCAAAGCAACGGCATCTGAGTAGAAACCGAACAGTACCAGCAATGGCAGTTTCGTGGCAAAATATATCGATTTCGGACGCTTCGGATTGCTTGCTGTCGTTTCAAGAAATTCGACGTACTCCACTTCGTTGTGTTCATCGTCGGAGAGAATCGTCGAGGCGCTGTCAGTACCTGTCTTTCCCTGGAGAGCTCTTGTGTATTGGCGAGCAGCCATCAGAAATACACCTCCTCTTAGATCCCTCTGCCAGTTCCTCATGTCCAAAGGTGTTTCCTCAATCCAGGCCTCAACCTCAGCCACGTCATGAGAAGCCATCACTCTGAAGTGAGCTTGAACACCAAGATTCAACAGTGTGAGAATGCGATCGCCTGCAGTAAGGGACGCTTGCAAAGCTTCGTCTAGGTTCGGAATCAGATCGCTTACGGGCGCTTCCAAGTGGCCAAGGAACATGGGCTGCAGTGTTTGGCCTCTGCCCAGGGTATAGTAATCTTCGGGAAACATCTGGAAGATGCGCTTTGCTATGCCTCCCAATTCCACTGCAAAATTCATCATGTTGAACCGTCCACCTGCAATAGTGCCTAGATGGACGTATGCAAGCGCCATCTGCGACATGGTGCCTCGATCGAGATGCGATTTAACCAACATCAATGTCCCTTGGTAGAACAACAGGCTGTTTGACCAGAATGCCGCACTGAGAAGTTCAACGAATACAGGCCCCATGGTCATTAAAACGCGGTCATCCGTTGGTGCGCGACGCGTCAGCAATTCGTCCTTGTCGATACTCTGAAGCGTATTGAAGATCTGTTGGAACTGTGCATCGCATGCTTCCCATGTTGTTGAAGGTATGGGAGACCCGAGCAAAGACAGACAGTCTTTCAGGGCCTGGAAAGCCCCAAAACTATCACCACGAATGGCAAAAACCCTGGATTGCAGAATGAATGAACTAGCCATATCGCATGGATCCCTTGCATGCTCGAATGTGGTCCTAATCAAGCTAAGAGCCTCATCAAACATGCCTTGGTGCCAGTAACATTCTGCCGAACGAACAAAGAGTTGCAAGGTTTCTTGGTATGAAACATCCGGTTGGTTGTCGTCCCAAGGGTCGTCCTGTAACAACATGAGGCTGTGGGCGAAATAATAAATGCCTGTTGATCTTGCGCCAGACTCGCATGCCGTTTCTCCTGCCTGGTAAAGCATGTCTCGAAAAGGGGCTCGTATCGATTCCTTAGACTTGATCAGTTCTGCAGCGAGACAGATGTGGCGACTCTGCATGTATAATGCTTTCGAGCTCGATGCTGAGTCGTCCTGGTATTCTTCTCCAGAAGTGACCACTTTGGCGATGGTGAAGTGCATCAGTTGTGTATCCCACTCGTTGTCCAGAGAATTGGCAGCTGCCGTCAAATATCTATCATGACTGAACCTGAACCGAGCGTCTTGCTCAGCGGGCATAAGTACATATGCATTGAGTGCTTCATTGAGAGCCGTAACGGCACACTCGTTCTCGTCGAACAGCGGCAGCTTGATTCCGACTGATTGCTCTTCTGTCCGCTTCAAGAGCTTCTTCAGGAGCTCGAAAGAGAACGTGCCACCTAAGAGTGAAGCCCAAGCAAGGAGCTTCCTGCTTCCAGAGGGCAACTCGGTGAGGCGTCGCGCAATGAAATCAGTTGTGACAGTCGACCCGTATTCGGGGCTCTCAAATACCTCGAACACCTTGTCCAAGTCAAAGACCCAATTGTTTTCCCGCCACTCATAGAAGACACATCGTTTCCTATAGCAAGTATCGAGAATTTCGCGTATGTAGAACAGGTTACCTCTTGACTTTTCCTGGACAACGGCTACCAAGGGAAGTATGTACTGGTGGTCTCGATGGAGAGTTTCCGCTACGTACTCTGCAGTTTGAGATTCGGTGAACGGCAGCAGCTGTACTTTCGTGGCGTTTCGTAGAAGTGGTGTGAGTTCCCGAGGCAAGGTCGCTTCCTCGGTATATGTGAACATCAAGACAAGCGGTATTTTGGCCTGGACGATGTGATGTATAAGTTCCGCGCTCTCTGGGTCGGCATTCTGGACATCTTCAAGGCTCCAAGTGCAAAGCTTGTGCATCGTGAGGAGCCGCAAAACATCTATGAAAACGTTCATGAAACGAGACGACTTCGAAACGCCTCCACTCCGTAGCCAAGCCTCGGCAGTGTGCCCGGCACCTCCGCAATGAATGGCAGGAGAAGATGCACGCCGGTCTTTGACAACATCCATGTCTTTCTGTTGGGGGGTTTTGGGAGCATTATTCGTGTTGAGGAGCCACTCGGGGAGGTCCAGATAGGTTCGCAATACCATCCAAACACCGCTGTTTCTGAGATAATGGCGCAATCTCTGATGGAACTCGGTCGTGACATCTGCTTCTGAAAAGATCTGTCTGAAAAAGGATGACATGAGTTTGAGGATAGGGTCGAAAGGCGCTTTTTTAGCGGGATCGAATTTGGCCATGGCGAAATAGCCTGTACTCCTTGCGGTACTCTGTATGCTCTGCACAAGACGAGACTTTCCTAGTCCGGTGGCTCCGCCAATCGCTATCACCTCGCAGCGAGCCTTTCGCCTCAATCTTCTCGCGCTCGCAAGCGTTCGCAGGCCGTCATTGGACTGGTGTGAGCGAGAATGAAGTAGCGTGCTCTCAATGCTATTGTTAGAACGCCCTCTGTTGCTTGGCTGCAATTGCGGTCGATTGTCTACACTGCCCTCGGCCGTGGAGGTTTCCGACTGTGCTAAGCTATCCTGTGAGCCCTGCTGTATTGATCGGGCCGCCTCCATGAATACGGGCCCGTCGGCAGAGATGCTGTTCATCCTGCTTTCGGAGCCCCTTGAACTGGTGCTTTCAGAGGCAAGATCATCGAACTGTAAATCCAATCTTTGGTCTGAATAGGACGAGCCTGAACTCATGCTATGCAGATTCTTCGCGCCACTCCGACGATGTTTCGCTACCCGCTCAATCACGTCGACTATTGCCCTCCGTTCCTTTTCCCGCCCAATCAATTTGAGCGGAAGGTTGAAGAAGCAGCTAATATCCTTGGAGCCCACACGGAATTCCTTCAATCCCTCCACGTCACCCTCATAGAGCAGTTCCCGGATGCGAGCGAGATCGTGTTTGAGGCCAGAAGTGGAATGATACCTTTCTTCAATGTTGCGTTGCGTCATTCGCTGGATGACTTCAGAAAGGGCCTCGGGTATGTCCAAACGGGTAGAAGAGACAGGGGGGATGCGCTTGCTGATGACGTTTTGCATGACATCAAGAGCCGTATTACCGTCGAATGGCGTATGTCCACATAGCATCGTGTAGAAGAGTATACCGAGACTGTAGATGTCGGTTCGCGTGTCTGGCTCAGCGGGCATGCGACCAGTCTGTTCGGGCGAGATGAAGGCAAGCTTTAATTCGATTCCGGTCTCCTTGGACAGGGTACTCCAGCCTGCGCTTGTAAGTCCATTCTCAAAGGAACGAGCCCCACTGCCAAAGTTGATCATCTTAACAACCCCAGACTCGGCGAAGTGGAACGCATCACCGCGAATCTCTCCATGCACAATCTCATGGCCGTGATGTAGTATTTCCAGACACTCTATGGACCCCACGGCGAAGTCGAGAAATGTAAGGAGAGGCACGCCACGATTTGGCAATCCATCGGACTGGCCAGTCTGGTCCTTGCTGGGGAACTTGTACCAGTTGGGCCCGAAATCGACCAATTCCTTGAGGAAATTGGCACCAGGAGCCTCGAATATACTGCCGACCAGCTGATCCTCTCCAGCCTTCGCGGGTAGCCGAACAAATTCTATTGGGCGGACAAAGTGCTTGCATTCGGGATCTGATTCCTTGACGACTACCTTGGAGAGCTGAAACTCGCGCTCTAGTCGTAGAGTCTGTTGCGATACGCGGCATACGACGGGACGGCCTTCTCGAGCGCTGGCCTTGGTCGTGGTATTCGTCTGTTGTGTGTGGTGTGTGTGGTGTGTGTGGTGTGTGTGATGCGTCTGCGCTGTGGAAGCGCTCGCGTCTGAGCCCGAGCTCCGGTGGCTGCGATGAAAGGACGGGCGGGTGGAATCGGGTGAATGCGATGCCGTGGGGGAGGTTACGGCGTTCCTTCCCCTCGACAGCGGTCGCTCATGCCGGGAAGGCGTCTTTTCGTATCCAAAGAAATGCCAGTTATCGTATGACTGCATCCGATTAGCGCATTCACTGGGCTGGATAGTGCCGGCCACTCACTGAATGAAATGGTTCAATCTCGGGGTCCCAGACGTAGTTGGGAAGCTCCTGCAGCCGCGCAAAGATGTGGGAGAAACGCGCTGCCCGCCCCGTTTCTCGGTTCAGCGACATGTTGTCCTCGTAATGTCCGCGTTCTCTTCGGGTCTAAGTCATGTCCTTGGTGGGATGGGGCCTGGCAAAGTATCGACGTAGCGGAGGGTACGGCAGGCTGTCTGGTGCATCACAGTATCACGGCGGGCGCGACTGCCATGGCGAAAACGCAGTCGGGAACGGTGTCGGGCGTCGAGAGGGGTGATGGTGGTGTCGTCGTCCAGCACCTGGATTGGAGACTGTCTACGCGCATGTGGAGTGCTTACTGATGGCATATCAGCCACAGCAAAAGGCCATGGTCGGCAACAGCCTTGCGCATGGACTCGCACGCTTGTTGGCTCTAGGGCTGTGGTCAACGTCATAATCGACGTCGGCTCTCCGTACACAGAGTTTGCACGCAGCGCATTCGGCGCGACTCTCAGCGCAGCAACAGCCCTTTCCACCATGTTCCATCGTGTCCGCATGTCGTCTACAAAAGATCGACTCTAGCAATATTAGCCGCCTCTTCTGTGGCTGATAGCGGCTCTGGCGCAATCACCCCCGCGGTACATGAGACGACCTGATTTGGCCTAGTGCAGCAGATCGGCATGGCGCGTCCTCCGTTAGGTAGCGACATCATCGTGGACGACAGCCGGCAGCGGTAGTGGCATCTGCATTCACCCAACTTAGATATTATTACCAGCGGCCCTGCTGGACGCGAAAAGGTCTGGTCGCAACCGCTCCGACTCCGACTCTGTGCAAATACGTCCGACTCGGCTTCCGCGCGACGCCCCGGTTTCTGTATCGCCGCAGCCCCACTACTCCCTGAGTGGCCGGGAAACCCTCGATATTTCGACACATGCATCTCTCCCAGACGTAGCTGCCTTCCACGACCGCTTACTGTGTCTCCTACTTGTCCCAAATTCAATGTCACACAATGGACTCTCCCGATCACGAGCATGCCTATTCAGGCGACCTTGGGGAATCCCAACGGCCGCGCCAACTTCCCTCAGATCTCCCCACTTCCCTCAATGACAGGAGACCTGTCACCATCATGAACGAGGAAACCGAGATATACGATGCATGGCAAGGTGCGCGACGTGGAATATGGCAAGAGCAGTGCGCAAGGGGGACTGCTAACACCACCCAGGGCAATCACAATTCCTCACTACACCCATGCCAGCCCGCCCACTCAGCTTCAACCTTTCCCTCGACGACCCGACCTTTGGCGACGAAGACATGCAACAGCTCGAGGACAGCGATAGTCGCCTAGTGCAAATGCTTGCTCATCAAGCCCGGCTGAAAAACGACAACGCGGGTGACGAAGCCAAAGTGGTCGCTGACGACAAATTGTCCCACGACGAGAAGAAAAAAGCTTTACAAGGACTCTTCACACTGGCCGCCTCTAACGGTGAGCTGGAGAGGGTAAAACGGTTACTGGACGGAAAAGCACGAGAGTACATCAATATCAATGGTGTCGACGCCGAGGGCACCCCGCCATTAGTCTACGCAAGCTGCTTTGGCCACGAGGATGTGGCTGCAACTCTCCTTGAACAAGGTGCCACTGTTGATATGCAAGACAAGAATCGCTGGACACCTCTCATGTGGGCCATGACAAACCGACACAAGAACATTGTCAAACTTCTGCTGGATCATGGTGCCTCGACGGATGTTAAGTCTTCAGGGGGGAGAACCGCTTTCGATTTCGTCGAGCCCAACACCGAGCTTTCTGACTACCTGCACGAGAGCGGATACGCCATCGGAAACGTGGGCGTTGGGGATGATTTTTATAACTCGGGCTTCTCGCAAGATCGCTTCGAGCAAGAGATGCAGGAGAATGATATGAAGCGTCGAATGATGATGGAAAGCGCTTTCAATTTGGAAGTCGATATTGGCAATCTCGGTTTAGACGAACAGCCAGAGGTATGTATGGTAGTTCCTCAGCATCGAGACACTGCTAACGGCCACAGTCTCCTGATGAGCCAGAAGAAGAAGCCCAGGAGTTTATCTGGGACAGATGCCTGAATGATCAAATGTTCGTCTTTCAAGAGAATGAACTCGAACGCATCCTCGATATAATCATCACCAATATGACGCCACAACGCTCCCCTTCACAGAAGCCTGTGCCAGCCAATATACTGTTTCTCAGCGCCCGATACGCACATTATCACGCCAACCCCGAGCTCCTCGAAACATTATTGGTGTCTGCTATGAACAAGATCAACGATGTGGTGGAGAAGCACCAGTGGGACATGACGGTGCTAGCGTTCTGGATGTCCAACGCTACTTTACTCTTGCATTACCTCAAAAAAGATGGTGGACTTATGGGGGCAACCAACGATTTTCAGCTGCAAATGGCCGAACTGATCAACGAGATCTTCATTTTAATCATTCGCGACGCAGAACGAAGAATGGACAAAAATTTGGACCAAGCCATGCTTGATCATGAGCCGATGCCTGGATTCGAAGACGTGCACTTCCAGCATGAGTGGAAAATCTTCCGTTCAAAGCCAAAAGCGAAACCCGTAGAGCCAATCGAGAAACGCTTCCGGCCTCCGTCTCCAAAACGTCGAGCACAGCCTTCACCTCGAAACATCACCTCCCTCCTGTCGTCTACTCTGTTCGTCCTCGACCTTTATGACGTACACTCGGTCATCGCGGCTCAGGTTTTATCACAGCTAATATACTGGATTTCTGCCGAGGTATTCAACCGGATCATGTCAAATCGAAAGTATCTAGCTCGAACAAAGGCCATGCAGATACGCATGAATGTGTCGACGCTGGAAGACTGGGCGCGATCAAACAACCGGCAGCCAGAACACTACGAAAATGGCTCCATGACTTCCACAGGGGAGAACACTGCAGATGCTGCTAAGCGACATCTTGAGCCCTTGGTGCAATTACTCCAATGGCTGCAATGCTTTTCATCGCTTGGAGAGGACCTGGAGTCGCTCGTAGGAACGTTGCAGCAGCTGACACGATTATCACCGCCACAGCTACTGCATACCGCAAAATACTACCGACCAGAAGTCGGCGAAAAGGGTCTACCAAAAAGCGCATCAAACTACATTATCCATCTACAGAAAGCTGCTGCCGAGCGAAAAGCGGCTAAGACGAAGTCCCCGCAAATACCCGACTCTGTTCCAACTACACCAGTCAAACAATCATTAGAAAGAGCGGTTGAACCATCACCTGCGCCCTCCCGGATGTCCGAAGAGGATGAAAAGGACGAACCCCCAGACGAGCTTCTTCTAGATCCCTCGTACATGCTTCCATTCTCGTTGCCCACATCGACAGATATGCTCATCAGCTATGGGGCTGGGTTTGGTGGTGTCAACAAAGAGCGGGAACGGAAGTACATTCCAACTGTGCCTCCTGAGTTCATGGCCAAACTGGACCTTAATGGTGGCAGCAGCAAAAATGGCGGCTCGTACTATTCAGAATCACAATGGAATGATCCAAGTTATGGGTGAAGATCAGCCGGGTAGAGTTGCCAATCCCTGCTAATTACGCTCTGGACTAGGCACTTTCATTCTGCCTGGTTGGACCGGAAACCAGACTCCTTCAAGCTTCGTTGCAGCCAGCATTACTTGAGATGATCATATCATTACAAGTTTTTATCGCCGTCCCAAGACATTTAACAAGCAACGAGATTGGCGATTAACAAAGCATGGGCCTGCTTTCGAATACTCGTTCTGCGGGAAATCGCCTGATTTGGTGTTTTACATAGATACTCTTCTATGCGACCCCAGAAATCATCGGACTGGAGGTCTTGGAAGTCAAAAGAGTTGCATCAGTTGGATATCAGCATAGTATCAGGAAACCATAGAGTATTCTTCAAACAATAGCTAATAGCACTTGCATCAACCACGCAAACATCGGCCCTACACTAGTTGCAGTCGATTGTGGCAGAATGCCGGTTTGTGACAAACTAATATTACTATGGGCTTAACGCATGGCTTTGAGGTCGCCGATCAACTGACTTGCAAGAGCTGCGAGATAGTGGCTACGATTGGTTTGATCATAATGTGTTACTCGATGAAAAGTTGTTATTTGGGCTATCTATATGACTCCGCGATCGGGGCCGTGAATATCCTCTCTCAGGGGTGTCGGCGGGCTCCGATAAGAGTATTAGCTCTCGCTGGCCAGGGTCTAAGCTACCCCGCCACCCCGCCATAACTTCGCGATTGCCCCATCCATCTTTCAGCCGCGGTCGCATCTCAACTATTTTATCTATCTGCGATACTATACTTTCAAATACAACACAGGCTTTTTTTTTTGCAAACCATGGCTCGTTCAATACCAATTGATGAAATTGATTCGACGTTCAGGTCAAAATATACTGGTATGATGCATTTGCAAAGGCCTAATTCGTCTTTCTGAACTTTCTAACCATATATAGACCTGATTTCCGCACCTCTCGGGTCAAAAGTACTTTCCTTCAGCGACGAATGGTTCGCAGCAGCCGAGAACCTCATTACGCCCACTCCACCAATCCGAAGACCCGGTGTATTCGTTCACACCGGAGCCTGGTACGATGGCTGGGAGACACGGCGTCACAACACCGAGCCTGCAGACTGGGTGGTGATAAGGCTGGGCACCGCCAGTGGTAAAGTCGCAGGCGTCGAGATTGACACTGCCTTCTTTAACGGCAACCACGCACCAGAGATTGCAGTAGATGGAGCTTTTGTAACCGACGACAAGGAAGAAGAGGAGGTGAAGAAGCCGGGGTACGCAGGCTGGGAAACTATTCTATCAAAGCAGGAATGTGGACCCAGCCAACGGCATGGATGGGCACTTTCCAACATTACCGACAAGGCGTATACGCACGTCAGACTACTCATGTACCCTGATGGCGGCATCGCGCGTTTCCGCCTCTACGGCGTTGCCATCCCCGTCTTCCCCCAATCCGCAGATGCCGTCTTCGAACTATCCGCTACCGTCATGGGTGGTGTAGCAACATCATGCTCAGATCAGCACTTTGGCACAAAGGACAACCTGCTCCTTCCCGGTCGCGGAAAAGACATGGGCGACGGCTGGGAAACGAAGCGTACGCGTGGTGAGCACGTCGACTGGACTATTGTGAGATTGGGTGCCAAGGGCGAGATTGACCATGTTGTCATTGATACCGCGCACTTTAGGGGTAACTTCCCGCAGAAAGTGCAGGTATTTGCTGGGGCTTTTGAAAAGGATCCCGATCATGATGATGCTGGGTGGGTTGAGGTGCTGGAGCCGCAGAAGTCGGGGCCGGATAAGGAGCACGAGTACAAGACTGAGCTTAAGGAGGTGGCGGGTAAGGGATACACGCATGCCAAGTTGGTTATCATTCCGGATGGAGGTGTCAAGAGATTTAGGGTGTTTGGAAAGAGGGTGTGAGGATTCCAGCATGGATGTTGGTAGATACGTGAATTGACATACTTTAACAAGCTACATGAAATTTCAGCGTTCTGAGTACACACGGCACTTGCTCAATATCGTTGGTGGAAATGTACAAGGCCTGTTGAGACCTAGATGATGCTGTAACCCATGCAGCCCGAAACGCCCCTTCTTGACCCGAACACGAAGACGATTAAGGAACAAAAGAAAGCAAACATCTCAGCACCACCACAGTAGAAGTGAACAACATGTCCCCCCAGTTCACCCAATACCCGGCCAACCTGCACAAAAGTCAGTAAAGGGAACTTAACCCACCATTCCCATCCATCCATCCGTCCCTCCTCCCACGACAACCGAAGACGAAGAGAAAAAAACTTACTCCAAACAGTCCTCTCCTTATTCACCCCCGTAACTACGACCTTATCCCCCACCCTCCACCTCACCTCGCCAACCCCACCAGTACTCCCCTTCCAAAACCCATACCGTCCAAACACCGGACTCCACCTCGCCCCGCCATCCACCCTGCGATCCTTCTGCAACCTCTTCAGCACCTCCCCCACCGGCCCCACCCCGGGTTTCCCAGTTTGATAATCGATATTAATGCTCTTACAACGGACACAGTTATGTTTGAGCAAGACGTCGACTTTCTTTTCCGGTTTCTCGGAGGTAACACACAGAGCAGCCCAGTAGTCTTCTTCCCAGGCTGTTTTCGCGCCGGAGAGAAGGACGTTAGGGCGGAACTTTGTTATGTCCATTGGTGAGTCCGGGGGTAGGCGAGCGGAAACGTTGGAGAGGGAGGAGGCGGAGGTGAAGAGGTAGGGGGCGCAGTCTGTGAAGGTGAGGGTTGCTTGGTCTGGTGAGGGGGACGAAGAAGAAGTAGGAGGAGAGTCCATCATCTCTGTGAATCGCGGCACGCGCCGGTTATCACCTACATACACAAATTCGACTTCGTACCCGAAACATTGCGTAAACCACTCAGAGTACTTCGCTGGCATGCGGAACGCGGTCGTGGGACTATCTTGAAGGGTGATTTGCATCTCTTCTAGACCGGCCGTGTCAGGTGATAGGGGCACTGTTATGCTGGAGTGCTTGGTTTTGTCTCCGCACGCAATGTGGCGCACTGTGATGGCGTTTTCGTCTTCTTTGATCTCTTGCAGGAACTGTGTCATGTACGGGTAGCTTGATACGGCCATGTTTTTGTATCCAGATTCCGTCGTTTGGAGGAGCATGAATGTGCCTGCGGTGGGGGTGTGTGTTATTGAATATCCTTCATGATGTGTTTTATTCTTGATGTGGGGTAAGAGAAGAGAAACCTTCTACGTACGATCGTATTTGAAGCCGTGGGCTGTGGCGATTGCTTGCGTGAGTTTTACCGCTCGTAGCGATTTTATCGGGTAGACGTAGATCTTCGGACACTATGTGTTAGCATAATTACATTCCAAATTAATCCTTTTGTAGAGCTTCTTTTTGATTTCTTCCTCACGTACCTCTGCAATCGAAAGTTCAGCAAACCCATGCATCTGCGCACTCAGTAACCGCAAGATGCCGTATAGTGCAATCGGTGCAATGCACAGCGCCGTAATAAGCCATGTCGTCGGTACGCTCTCCATGTGTAATAATTTCGAACTCGTCTCCATCTTCACTAGAGAAATATAAAGGTGTGTCGACCTATTCCGAGAGATTTCCTAGGTGGGTTGAGACGATGAAGTATGTTTCTTGGTACCGAAGTCGTAGTGTGGGGACTGGCCGGCTACTGGGTAATGATTTCGCCCCCACTTGTGCCATGTAGTACGCGCCTTACCAAGACGCTAAAAGAGGGAAAGTATTCCCGGGAGTTGAATTGCACACGTGAGAAATGTTACATTCGAGGTGGAACACTGGTGCCTCCTATGGAAATGGTACAAGGTGCACTGGCTTTTAACATTACATTTTCGTTTTCGCTATCAACACCATGCAATATGGTGATTAACAACCTAACAGTCGTTGTGACGCATGTGGGTTCCCGAATTCCCATACAAACGCCATGCTCTTGCGGACATATCCTTCTAATATAATCAATAATCCAACCCAGAAGTCAACCAAGCTATGCCCGGCCCTCAATCGTGGAAACCGTGTTTCGAATTATCCATGGCTGTCGAACTGCTTCTAAATTACGCCTTTTATGTAAACGCCGCGGCGATGTTGTAATGATGAAAGTGTGGACGCGTTTATGAAATAAAACTCGTGGATGTATTTACATTGGTTGGGCACGACTTTTACCAAGTTTCCTATACGTTGATTAGTACATATATTTTTTTCATTTCTAGGAGGTAAACTTACGGCAATGTACTGCCCATCCTCCTTCTTCCTGGCCCAGAATTCCTTGGCTTGCGATTCGCTCAGACGACCCTTTTGCATGGCCACGTCGATCAAAGAATCTTCGACGCCTTCACCCATACCCTTACTAGAGCCACAGACAAAGATGCGTCCGTCGAGAGCGTTGATGACGAACCAGACAATATCAGCCTGTACTCGCACTTCGTCCTGGACGTATTTGACTTCGTTGGAGCCCCCGGCCTTTACCTTCCGGCTCTGAACAACCTTCTTGATCTCGCGTTCGTGGTCGCCTAGTTCGCCAGAATACAACTCATCGAGCATTGAGTCACGCACTCCTTGGATGAGCCAGATCTTGTTGGCGCAGTTGGCGTTCTTGAGTCTGTTCAGAATGAAGCCTCGGAAAGGAGCCATCCCGACACCAGCACCGATGAGCACCATTGGGCCCTCTCCGCCAAACTGCTTGGACAGTGGGTTTGCCATGAGGCCTCGGAACATGGGGATGCGAAGATCGAGGATGCTGCGGGGGTCAACACCTTCGTTCTCTGATGTGATGAAGGCGTGGGCCATGCGCTCCATAAATCCACTGCCTACACCCGTGCGTGTAGCACCCTTGGCGTGCCAATCGGGTGTCTCATGAACTGTAACGGCCATTTCGATGAGGCGACGGGTGCCGGGAAGGCCAGGTCGGGCCGACGAAATATGAGGATCGTTGGAAAGCGAGTAGAATCGCGGCATCAGTTGTGTGAGGACGGAGAGAAGATGGGGTAGCGGCGGCTTTGACGAAGGGAATGCGCTGAGCATCTGTGCGACGGTGAAATGAGAAGTAGTACGTAGATCGCAGAAAGCAGCCTGTCCTTGGGCTGAGCAGAGGTAGGTCAGAATCTTCTTCTCGTTGGGTGCGTCGGCGTACTCGGCTAGGACACGAAGAAGGTTCTTGGTAGGAGGATGTGACTGGATATCTGTGCACCAGGTCAATAGCTCGCGGCGCGTTGTGACAAGCTCCCGTGCCTGATCTTCTCCCCAGATAGTGGGCCATCTGCCCGTCTGTGTCTTGAGTGTCACTGGCTTATCACGAACGAACTTTGGGATACACAGAACGTCAAAGACCTCGTCGACCATTTCCTGCGAGTTGGGTGGGCAGATACCGACGGCACCACCGACCTTGAAGTCGACGCCTCCCTCATCTGGGTAGTCTGTCACATCAATGTCGAAGTGAATCGTGCGCTTCTCAGCGCCCGGCTTGGTCAACTCGCGTGCATGGTATAGAGGCGCCGAGTAGACTTCGTATGGCGGATGGGGCTGGACGTATTTCGGTGGCCTCTTGTGCACTTCGGAGACGTACTTGGTATCCTTGGATGGGAGAGGATCGAAGGACATGTTGACGGGAGGGAGCGGAATCGTGTCGGTGAGCTCGCTGTCAAGAGCAAGCGGGCCGAGTTGCAGGTTCAGGCTGCGGAAGGCATGGTTGTCTGGAATGACGACTGGGACAAAGTTGGGTGAGGAAGAGTCAGGGGCCAATGTCTTGAGCAGACAGCATCCTCCACCGCAGCACTGGCTGATGAGCTTGGTGGCTGTCTCTCCTTCACCCAGTATCCGTCGGATATCGTTCGGGTTGTCTGAGATCAAGGTCGTGGATGCTCGCCGAGGCCGCGATTGCTCGGTGAAATTGACAGAGGCTGCCGGCAGTTCCTGCAGCTTGTCGACGACTTCATCGACACCTTGATCGGGCTCGGTTATGGGAGTCATGGGTGCCTCGGAGTCATCGCTGCTGTTGGTCCACACAGTTGCTTCACCTGACGACTTGGGCGATGTCTGCTCGGGCTGGGCTTGTGACGGTCGCAGGGACAATTGTGGTATCTCCTTGGGCTCCGAGGGAATCGGATCTTCAGGATGGGAAGTGGAAGTGTTGGGTATTGGGCTGGGCATCTTCGGTGTCGCGGATGCCATGTGCCTGTGCCGGCGTGATGGAGGAGAAAAGTGAAGGAGCGGCGTGCGTGTCGGGGACGCGACCAAGGGGATTGCTAGCGTAAGGCATGGTTAGCAACATCTTACTCATGATTTCTGTGCGGTGTCCAATTCAACCGCAAATGCTATGTGGGCGCGCAGCCTCCGTTGGCTCTGGGCTGCGGAATACGGAGGTGCGCGACGACATGACCATGTGGGGGGTTATCTGATGCTTTTGCGAGGCACCATTGAATTTCTCCTTATCAGATCGTGGGATCACACACCTCGACTGACGGCCAAGCAGGTCCTAGCGAATGGCAGCCGCTTGCTAGTTCCCAGGAAACGTGACACGATGGAAGGCGAGTGAGCAGAATACGGTGTAAGGCGATGTCTAGCCGGTGTAGAGGGTATGCGCATGAGTGAGAAGAATGGTGGTGATGACCGATGTTCTCCAGCGCGCTCGGCCGCTTTTCCTACTGCCGATCAACGACGCCTCCAAGGGTGAGACGAGCATAACCAAATGCCCACTTCTGCCGAATGACGCTTACCTGCGCCTTCGACCCGATCGCCGAAACCGCTCCAGTTCCCACCCGTCGCTCCTTGCTTTATCCGAAAAAAAAGATACATTCATTCGGGTGCCCACCATGTATTCACCTGGCGGCGCGCGGCATGAGGCTTGCATCTCCTGATCATGGTGCTCACGCAATCCCATTCTACCGTAGGTTACACCGCCAGCCACTGACGGCTGCCCCCGATCTCATTCTCACCAGCTGAGGCGCGGCCTCTGTCAGCGCATAGTGGCGCAATCTTGAGTCGTAAATGCCACGGTGAGATGCCGGTCCTCGGTAACTCGGCGTCTATCGCATCTGATAACCAAATCTTGCTTCAGGCCTGGGCCCCGCCAGGTGTTCCAAGAGCCCTACTCTCGCGTCTATTCTCTGGAGCTACCGACTCCACCTTGCTTCTCCTCACTTGCATTGCATACTCACAACCCCGAACCTTCGCGATTCGCCATTGGAGCCCGATTACGTCGCGGATGCGCCACCCACAGCCGGGGTAGATTTTGCCATATCAGGCCGCAACTACCATTGGGTAATCATGGCCGGCACGACGAACTTGTCATCGCCCTTTTAGCTACACAGGGCCGCGAAAAGGCTGGCGTACTTCAAGTACGTTGTGCGAACGCGTACAGGGTTCGTGTTGCCGTTGTCGTTTACCGTCATCGCGGAAGCACGTTGACAACGGCCTGTTAGCGGCCCCACACAAATTCAAAGATGCTCAGCAATGACCCTGAAAGCGGAACTTTTTCCATTCGCCACCGGCATGTGGAGGCATTAAGTAATGAGGAGCTCCTCCATCACGCTATCCGATCCTTCCTCCACTGCGTGATGTAAGTATGAATGTGTCTTGCTGCTGTGTACACAGTTATAATCATGAATACGAGCACCATAGGAGTCATCATGAAACATCAGGCGTAAGAAAGGCTGGCGCGAATCACGCCAGCATCAACATCATAGGTATGCAGTCGACCAAGTGGCTTAGATAAAACGAAAGCTGCACACCAGCTATTCGCGTGGTCATCTGCGAGAATCTTCTTATTGCTTATACATCTACAGTCCTGCAACAACGTCTCCGACGAATATGAGGGTTATTTGGCGCGACGCTTCTGAAAATGTTCCTTCGCACTGCCATACCTCTTCCTACGCTCTTTCCCGATCCAGTGCCCTGCTATCTGTCACTGCACCCTATCTTTGGGAGCCGCTATATCGATCTCATCGAGTTCTTCATTACTGAATTTCCGCAGTTGACCTCCAACTGCTACTATCGGAAAATCACGACTCACTGGACGGTAGGCAGTGAGTTGAATATCCCATTGAGTTGCCCTCGTGGTGAGATTGTCCAAAATGTACCCATTCGGTACCCTGCGGAGGCAGATATTGATGCAGCGTAGATTTGGTAGATACACTGTCGGCGTAACAACGGGATCGTGTAGGAGATGATGGACAATGACAACTGCTTTAGCCTCGCCCTCAACAATCGTCAAATTCCTCAGGGAAGGCGGCATCGTTGAGAAGACTAGCGTGCCAGAGCGCATTTTGTGCGACGAGGGAAGCGCCATCTCAGCAAGAATGAGTGTCTCGAGGCAATCGAAGTGGTGGTATCTGGGGATTACTCGAGGCCAGGACCTCATTGTCATAATAGGCCATGACGATGGCATCTCGAGTTTGGTTAGCTGCAAATAGATGTGCCCGCATATCTGGTCGAGATATTTGTGTTCCCTCAATTGTTGGGTATAAGGTTGGCTGTCCCAGTGAGATCTAATTGATAAAAATGGAGACATCGGACCGCACCAGGGGTCTGCATCCCTGAACAACATCAGGTAATGGAAGATGCATCCAGCGCCCAGGAACAGCTCTGTCAGATTTGGCAGTGCAGAGATGGGAAGAGCGAGGAAGGCGTTGTTATGACCAGCATGAAGCGCTTCGAACCATACCTGCTGATTCCTATTGCTGACCTCGGAGACGTCTCGGATGACTTGGAGACATGCTTCTCGGAAGGTATCGTCCAGCTCGATATCGAACTGCCTCAACGGCATCTTGGACTGACGCTTCACATCGCTGTAACGAAGCTTGCCAGCGTGCAGCTTTCGTCGAATACTGCGCTCACCAGAGTGGCTCCAAGGGAATCGAGACACCCATCCTGACTACCACCGTAGTTCTGTATCGAAGCCTCTGGTGACACGTAGTTTGTGATCTCGAGAGATTTGATCCTTTGCGCCCATTCAGGGGACTCGTGGAGCGATCGAAACAAAGCGAACGCTTTTGGGAGGGGAACGGCGACTGATCTTAAGTCGTAGAAGGTGCTTCGAACGACTCTGGTAAAACGGCTATGGGTCATCGCAAGCGCGGTTAGGTCGCGGTATGGATACCAATCGAAGCGTGGCGACGTTGTGAGATGTCCGAATATAAAAAGGAGTAGCTCGTCTGGCAGGTCAAGAATTCCGGCGTTTGGAATACTGCCCGCGTTTGGGAAAGACATTGTTGCTGCCAGAAATTCGCGGTTGAGTTGTATTTCCAACGGGGTGGGTGTGGAGAGTATGGAAGGGGTGGAAGGTAAGTCATTATACCAAGTCAGCCGATACGAGTGAATGTAGTCGGTGGGGCGTAGAGTGGCATAGCCGTGGAGTAGTTAAATAGTGCGATGAATGAAGTAAACGAATAGTCTCACTGAGCAAACGTACGGCTTTCGCAGCAGTGCATGTCAAGCCATCGAGCATTCACAGACCTAAGAACGAAGCTTAATCTGCATCAGAGGAGTGTGTCCCAAACACGCTTCCACTTTTTGTGTTTGTTCAACGAGGTAGATATATCTCAATGGCGACAGATCATTACTGACTAAGCATAGGTACTACAACTCGGGTGTGTTTTCTGACGAGTTATTCGACCACGGAAGAATCGCTCGAAAACGTCATCTTCGCAATTGCCTTGTTCCGGATCTCAACCAAATACAAGTTTTCGGAACTTGAAGAGCTGGCAACCATCGGGTTTACCGTTTGCCCGAGTAGCATTTGTGATCAAGCTCCAAAAGGCCAGGACCCATATTAGGCGAGTTGACAAATATCATAAGGAACGTTTGTGGTGTGCCAAACAACGGGCGATTGATTGAAGCCCTTTTGCACATTATGACGACTAATCCTAGCGCCCGCGCTTACAGAACTCTCGAGAGCCTATGCTTCTTGGTTCGTTGCGTTGCCGAGGCTGAGCCTCGATTTGGTGAACGCATTCGCGACGAGCTGAGAAGGGCCAGACCACCAGTACACGAAACGCTAGATGGCCGAGTCTTGAGAATGAAGTGTCCTGTTTGCCGATGGGAATCGATCAAGTCGAGTGGCAAGAGGGCTGAGGGGACAGCTCTTGATAGGTTTCTTGCGCGTGCATTGGGGGCGGGTGCTCGCTGGAGAATGAGGCAGGGGTGCGAACTAGCAAGCCTCGGTAGCGGAAATCTCCGATACTAAGTAACTCTGACCAACGTTCGTTTCAACTTTCCCCTCGAGTCGCTCTCAATGAAGTTGCGATTTCACGAGCACACCATTTTCACGACGTTACGACCCATTGACGACTATATTGCATATTTCGCTCTCTTTTTTGTCTTTTAGAAGTGCTCGATCCACGTCCGCTCGCCTACACTGGTTCAGTACCTTTGCGACACTTGCAGGCCTCTTGACCTGCCGCCTGCGCACAATCAAGCTTCAACAAGCTTGAAGTGCAGCTACGAAGTTTACTAAACACATACTCCTCGAAGAAGCTAAATATCAAACCCATCTACCCGCAATGCCCGAAACAACCAAGGTGGTCCCCCTCACCTGCCACGGTCACTCGAGACCCGTCCCCCACATCCACTTCTCGTCTCTCGTAGATGAAGACCAGTATTACATTATCTCGGCATGCAAGGACAACAATCCCATGCTCCGCGACGGTGTGACTGGTGACTGGATCGGCACTTTTCTGGGCCACAAGGGCGCAGTCTGGCAGGCGAGACTCTCCTCGAACGCCTCACTAGCAGCTACGGCTTCAGCAGATTTCTCCGCGTGCGTATTCCTTCAGTCTTCAGCTTACCACCTGGCTAACGATGAACAGGAAGGTCTGGGATACCCATACTGGTGAAGCTCTGCACACCCTCGCCCATAACCACATCGTCCGCGCCGTCGCATTCCCCAATCAGCCTCACCCACAGATTCTCGCGACTGGAGGCATGGAGAAAAAGCTGCGCATATATGATCTGTCTCGCAGCGATGCGACAAGCTTTGAAATCGGCGCAGGTGTTCACACTGGTGGCATCAAGTCGATAGTCTGGACGTCCGACCCGAACGTCATAGTTACAGCAGCCGAGGACAAGAAGATCCGATGGTGGGACCTGCGACAGGAATCCACAATTGGAGAGCATGCGGTGGAGGGTACTGTGGGGTCGTGCGAGCTGGATAACACCTCCTCGGATGGCATCTTGAGCGTAGCTGCTGGAAACAGCGCCTACTTTTTCAATAGCCTATCGCCTGGTTCGCTTATCAAGAGCGTCAAAACGCCATATGAACTTGCCAGCGTAGCGCTACACAACGGAGAACGGAAGTTCGTCACTGGTGGTAGCAACCAGAACGACACCTGGGTCAGGGTTTGGGACTTTGACGAGGAGAAGGAGCTTGAGACGAACAAGGGACACCATGGTCCTATTTGGTCTGCAAGCTTTTCACCCGACGGCAAGCTTTATGCGACTGGGAGTGAGGACGGCACGGTCAAGTTATGGAAGTTTACATCGGGGCCCTACGGTCTGTGGAAATAGTGGTTCTCCCCGCGATCGATACTACAGGCCTGGTTCCTGCACGCTGCTGATGTTTTTGGCAGGGATCAGGAGCAGTACCTCAATACCTAAATACTAGCAAATACGAAACAAGCAACAACCGAATTCGGAAGCCACTTATCACACAATTTCTTTTATCCGCATCAAAAGCCGATCAGTAGCTGATTGAAACTAACCATAGGTGTGCGACAAGACCTCTTTTATAGAACAAGAGAGTGGACAATAACCTTGGTATTTGAAGCTACCCAATCTGGGTAACTGTATCCGGGAATTACCCGATTCAACAAGCCGAAAGATCGACAACACCAATAGTGATTGCAGCGACCCGCATGATACTATGACCAGCTTAGCGATGCGCAACCTCAACACGGAGATAAGGTGTCTTGGTTAGATACCAAACGATAACCAGGTTCACGGCCGTTGCCAAGGGTGGGAGACGCCCGCCTGATCGGAAATATAAGTGTGACAAGTTGCCATTGGATAAATAACTCCAACGTCACTATCGGCGAGTGCACCGAACCAACGGACCTATATACCCCTCATCTTCTAGTTGTGCTGGCCTGGTTTCATTTCATCGACAAAAAGCGTAACATTGCTGGAAAGCAGGATGGGAGAAAAAGAACATGACATCTCGCCAGCGCGAGAGGCCAGCATTGATGAAGGGCAAATGGCGGCTGAGAAGCAAATGCGCGATATCGGGGCAGATCTCTATCTCGAAGTCCAACAATATTCAAGAGAAGAACTGGAGATGGAGCGAAAAGTCGTTCTAAGAAAGATTGACTGGGTCATAATGCCAATGGTATGTTTCCATCTCTTTCAAAATCCTCAGCAAGAAACTCTACTAAACAAGATAGATATGCATGACCTACATGATCCAATTCCTCGACAAGCTCAGCTTAAACTACGCAAACGCCTACACCCTGACGCCAGATCTTGGTCTCGAAGGTAACCGCTACAGTTGGGTAGCAGCCATCTTCAACTTCGGCTACCTCTTCTGGGCGCTTCCCGCAAACTACCTCATCCAACGGCTCCCAGTCTCGAAATACACGGGTTCCATGATTCTCCTCTGGTCCATACTACTCTGCTGCCACGTCGCCGCGAAGAACTACGCCGGCATGCTGGCCCTCCGCTTCTTCCTCGGCATGTTCGAAGCGTCGATATCACCCGCGATCATGAACATAGTAAGCATGTTCTACACCCGCGACGAGCAGCCTCTCCGCATGTGCATCTTCCTTGCCTTCAACGGCGTCGCAACCATGGTGGGCGCGCTCCTCGGCTACGGTCTCGGGCACGCGCACTCTCCACACATCAAAACCTGGCAACTCATCTTCCTCGTCATCGGGCTGCTGAACTTTATCTGGTCGTTTGTGTTCCTCTGGGTGATGCCAGACAGTCCGTCGTCGGCCAAGTTCCTGTCGCATAAACAGCGCATCGTAGCCATCGACCGCATAGCCAGCAACATGATCGGCGTGAAAACAAAGCAATTCCAAAAGCACCAAGCCATCGAAGCACTGCTCGATTTCAAGGTCCTCTGCATCGCGCTCATCGGGCTGTGCTGCGGTGTAATCAACGGCGGAGTCTCAAACTTTTCGTCTTCGCTGCTCCGTGGCTTCGGCTTCAGTGGCATCTACACTACGCTCCTCCAACTACCCACGGGCGCTATCGAGTTCCTCGTCGTGCCTATCTGCGGTCTTGCGGCTGGTTACTTTAGAAATACCCGCTGCATTATCCTCGCCTTCATCTGCCTGCCTCCCCTCGCTGGACTCCTCGGTATTCGCCTCACCCCGCTCTCCGAGCGCTGGAGCCTCGTCGGGTGCACGTGGCTGCAATACATCATTGGCGCGCCGGTGATCCTGTCTTGGAATCTGCTCACCACGAACATTGCCGGCCACACTAAGCGCAGCACCGCAAATGGCATGTGGTTTGTTTTCTACGCCGCGGGCAATATCGCCGGTGCGAATATCTTCTTTGCCCGCGAGGCGCCGAGGTATTTTTCTGCCTTGACGGGACTGATTGTGTGTTATTGCGCTATGGTGGTGATTGCGGGAGTACTGGCTGCGTGGATGGGGTGGCAGAATAAGAGGAGGGATCGGTTGTATGGTGTGGGTGAGGATGAACAGGCGGTTAGGGATGGGTTTAGTGATTTGACGGATGTGCAGGCTAAGCATTTTAGGTATGCGCTGTGAGGGGTGGGATGTTGGTGCGGTTGTTTACTTTAAGAGACACGCAGCCGCGGCAGATGTTACGCATAGAAGCACTGTAGATGACAAACAGATGAAGCTTTTACGTGTCTACGACATTGAGATTCTCTAGTTGTTGCACAGCTCTTTTTCCTCTTCATTCTCTGCACCTGCTGCTCCCTTGCTACCGGCATAGAATCCGATTCCCTCACAACTACCCTGTTGGTCAAACTCGACGTCAAGGATCCTGTTCGCCACCCACTGCGCAGTCTTGGTATGTAGACTAGGGCGAACGAAGATATCGTCTTCCTTCCTTCCTCCGTAAACGCGACTCCGTCCCGCCGCAAGTGCTTGGAACACGACCAACTGGTCGCGCATATACTCGTCCACACAGCCACCGTGTTCAAGCTCAGCAAGCAAATTATCAGAGACTTTCTTCACCATAGCAGGTATGATCTGTTCCTGTTTTCCGGACCGGAATCCGCCATCGTACAACCAATCACGACCAAGCTTCATGCCGGTGGAAGTAGTGGCTACGAGGAGGAGGTAGTACCGCTTCTCGTGATAGGAATCTTCAAAGGTGATTTCTATATCTGGTTCTTTCCCGACTCCGGAATTGGTGGAGCAGAACCGGGAGAGGCGACACTCGAACATGACGTCTAGCTCTTCGCGGAAGTGTTGGTCGGTATGCTTTGGGGCTATGATGGCCGCTTTGACACTTGTTACGTCTCCCCTGTCGAGAAGTCGGAAGGAGGGTAGTTTGGTCATCAATGGCGTGATTGTGAATGTGACACTGCCGAGGCTTGGTGTGCCCTGCGACCAGCCGCGCGAGTGGAGGTGGGTATTGATGTGTGGTATACCGATAAGTTTCAGCATGGGTAACAAGACCTGGATGATATAGTCGCATGACGGCGAATTTGATACATTGGTCCCTCCTGTGATGCTAACATAGATGGCCGACTGAGCACCAGAGAAGAGGACGTAGGGTAATATGGCTTGTAGGACCAGATTGACGCTTCCGGGTGTCGTTTGCGTGATGTCCACCTCCCTTTTTTCAAGGTGTTGGTAAACCGATCTTGTAGTATCGGGAGCATATGTAATGTCCCTGCTCTTCAACTCTGCCCCGGTAGTCTGCGCGTTGCACGCTTCACCGAGCCATTGCAGACTAGTCAAGTGTTGAGCCTTCAGGCCGCCACCACCGGAACGCTTTCCGCGGATGTTGGTGATGCTGATAGGCTTCTTGGTTAGGGTGGAAAGGCTGAGGGCTATGCGGAGTAATTGGCCTCCGCCTTCGAGGGTGGTTCCTTCGAGATGAATTGACGAGGACCCTGCGGGACTTGAAGCCATGGTGAATAGGTCGGTGGGTATGTCGCAATACTCCTGGCATTTGGATATGTTGTGATCAATTCGAAGTCAAGATATATCCAAGATATGTTGCACGTCCTCTACTTGCATGAGTGAAGATGACTCAATTGCAGTTCAGCTTTTTCGGTCATAGCTGTGACTGTGCTGGTGGTTGCCTGTTATCGCTGTCATTTCGGGGTGTAGCTCTTTGCCTCTCATATTGTGCCGCACATACAATCAACTGCAGCCTGCCTCCGGGTGACGTAGTGCAGCCACAAGTATTGTAAATTACACGCTATGCAAGAGCGTGGGATGAATTTGTAACAAGTGCATCGCGCTGCGGTAACGTGTGTTGGAGTTTCCTGATTGCCCTGATCAGGGTCGCTGTTGAAGAAGCCGCGGCACGTGTCGGCGCAAGATCGACGCGGCGGTCCTGTCGTCATCAGCGAGGACCGAACTTTTGATCAACATCTCCGAAGTCGTTCCCTCCCACGCCAGCCTGTCCACCGCCATGACGAATGCTTCAATAGCGACCCAACTCGCCTCCAGGATCCGGTAGCCGTTCAGTCTACCCCTCGCAAGCCATGCGCGCCCCGCTGGCTTTCTCCGCAAAGGCCTGGCACGGCCCGGGCAACGGAGCTCTCTTTTCACATATACAGTCGCGCATCTCGACGACAACACCGGTACTATCGAGATCAATCGCTACCAACTCGATACCAAAGTCTCCAATTGCCAGGGCCCAGCCGACCCCTGCCAGTCTCTTCGCATCCTCGACATTACGATTCGCAACCGCGGGCACCACACGCCACAATGACCTTCAACAGCCAATTCGAATGTTTACAGTGTCACGGTTCCTATCCGAAGTATCAAACAATGGAAAACCCGCCAAGCAACGGTTATCATACAAGGAAGAGATCAAACAAAAAGGCATAATCGATCTGGAGGAAAACGATGGCGAAGCAGAGGGGGAGCCTGGCTTTGCAAAGTCTGAAAAGGCTGCCCAGGCCAAGCAGGTCAATCTAAGCGCAAAGCTCAGTAAGGACGGTTCTGGATCTGGAGGTTCACCCGGCGGTATGAAGGAAATCTGGAGACTCATCAGCATCGCACGGCCTGAACTAGGTACCCTCTCTTGGGCATTTCTATTCTTGATCCTTGGATCCGGCATATCCCTATCCGTACCCTTCTCAATTGGAAAAATCTTGGACGCCGCGACTTCTACCGAAAACACCGATGGTTTACTCTTTGGCATGACCCCCTCGATATTCTACTTCGCACTCGCAGGCGTATTGACTACAGGTGCTGCCTTTAACTTTGGCCGTATCATTATCCTGCGGATTGTCGGAGAGCGCATCGTGGCCCGCCTACGATCACAGCTTTACCGCAAGACCTTTATCCAGAATGCCGAATTCTTCGATGCCAACAGGGTTGGAGATCTCATCTCCCGTCTCGGCTCAGATACCATCATCGTCGGAAAGAGCATCACCCAGAACTTGTCCGATGGATTGCGTGCACTAGTCAGCGGTGCAGCTGGTTTTGCCATGATGGGTTTCGTCAGTCTAAAGCTTACCGGTATCCTCGCCTTGATCGCCCCGCCTGTAGCCCTTGTTGCCTTCTTCTCTGGTAGATCTCTACGGAACCTCAGCCGCAAGATTCAGAAGAACCTGGGAACGTTGACAAAGATTGCCGAAGAACGCTTAGGAAATGTAAGAACTAGCCAAGCCTTCGCTGGTGAGGTTCAAGAAGCATCGCGCTACAACCGTCAGATCAAGAGGATATTCGCTTTGGGCAAGAAGGAAGCTGTAGTGGCGGCAACCTTTTACGGAAGTACTGGCCTCATGGGCAACCTGACCATCATCTCTATCCTCTATGTTGGCAGCAACATGGTCAAGAACGGCGTCATCTCCATTGGTGAACTTTCGTCCTTCTTGATGTACACCGTGTACGCTGGCTCAAGTATGGTGGGCCTGTCTGGATTCTACGGCGAAATGATGAAGGGTGTCGGTGCTGCTAGTCGTTTATTCGAGCTCCAAGATCGCAACCCGACAATATCGCCTACCAAGGGTCTACCCGTCAAGTCGGCACGTGGCCCGATTGAGTTCAAGAACGTTTCCTTCAGCTACCCAACCAGGCCAGCGGTTTCAATTTTCAAGGATCTCAGCTTCAAGATTGAACAAGGCACAAACGTGGCTATCGTCGCGCCTAGCGGAGCTGGAAAGTCCACAGTCGCTAGCTTGCTCTTGCGCTTTTACGTTCCAAACTCCGGTGTCGTCACCATTGATGGAAGGGATATCACTACTTTGAATGCAAAGCAACTGAGGAGGAAGATTGGCTATGTCGGTCAAGAGCCTGTCCTTTTCTCTGGCACTATTGCTGAGAACATTGCCTACGGCGTACCCAACGCCACTCGCGCTGAGATTGTCGCTGCGGCGCGAAAGGCCAACTGCCAGTTCATCAGTGATTTTGTAAGTATAGCGCCCTGTCGTGAGGTACTTTGCTGACCATTATAGCCCGATGGTCTTGAGACACACGCTGGTGCGCGCGGTACACAGCTATCAGGAGGTCAAAAACAACGCATCGCCATCGCGCGGGCTTTGATCAAGAAGCCCGACATCCTGATTCTTGACGAAGCAACAAGTGCCCTTGACGCGGAGTCCGAGACCCTCGTCAACCAGGCCCTGAGCAAGCTTCTCCAAGAGAACAACACAACCATCAGCATCGCCCATCGCTTGTCTACTATCAAGCGCTCTGATCGCATCATCTGCATCGACTCAGATGGCAAGGTAGCCGAAGAAGGCACTTATGAGCAGCTTAGCAACAACCCAGACGGTGCATTCAACAAGCTTATGGAATGGCAAATGAGCGGTGGGGACATGCCCGCGAAGGAAGTCGAAGCCCCCAAGCCGACCGAAGAAGAGGACATTGAGCGGGAGCTTGACGCAGAGAAGGAAGAGGCCGCAACTCACAAAAGTGGGTAGAAAAAGTCATATCCCCCAGGACTGATTGGGACGATGACGGCAGCGATGAGTGCGCCTTAGCATCCTTGAAAAGCATCAGGTTAATATCGAGTGTTTGCGCCCAGGAGCTTTAAACGGTAGTTGAGCCGGTTCTTGCATTGGGCTGACATGTCAAAGAATTTATTCTCATGTAGGCCAGACTTCATGTGGGAATGTACGATTGGTACGAGACGCCCAAGCAGGCAGCCACAATCACTATTGGCGCATTATAGTGCGCTGCAGTTTTACATCCCCATCAGGGTCCCGGCCCTTGGAAACAGCGTTGTGTCAGAGTTCGTACATACGAGCATTACCCAATAATTCAACCATATTCCCCTCTCAATATTGATTTAGCAAGAAACGCGGAGCCACTCAAACATGTCTCCAAAGGCTTACTGCCTAAGGATCGCAGTTCTCAACCTGCAATTGAGATGTACCACATTATCCCACACAAACCTTATCTGTTGGGACAATATTTACACAAGATCGACTCTACCTCACTCTGCAGCACCAAGCGGAGCACAATTGGTTAGCTTGCTTAGCCTCCTAGTCTCAACGTGCATAGCAATACCATCACATAATCAGGTACGACACCACTCACACCACGCTGCATGGTCTGATACATATGTAATCACCAATCAGAACCCTGTCAAGATACCTAGCGCACCAAATGAGACACTGAGCCCGTCCATCGTGATGGTGACGTCATGCACCCTTCATCCGTTCTAGACCTCCACACCACAACGCGCGCTGACGCGATGCGTAATGTCCAACGACATACGTACATATAACGAGCATCATCATAACTACACCACATAACTGCCTCTCTCCCTCAACCAATTACATAATTCTCCAATGCTTCAAACTTGCTTCCGCACTTTACCTCGTCTTACCACACGCGTTACCGTCCGATCCGCCGCCGCAGCGTCGTTGAAATCTAGCGCCCGAACTTTCCAAACCAGTGCATCCAAAGCAACAGCAGCAGCCGCAAGCCCAAAAATGGAAGCGTACAAGAAAGTCGGAAACCGGGAGAATGCGCCGCCAAAACATGAGATGGTGCATTTCCCCGGCTTGATGAGTGAGAAGAGGAGTTTTGGGGATTTCAGAACGGTGCTGCATACGGGACTTTACAGTGCGTTTCCCCCCCTTCATCCCGAATATACAAAGAAGACAGGGAAAAAAAAAGAAGAGAAACAGGATATCCTAACACTCACCCACAACCACAGGCCAAGTCGTCGCAATGGAAGTCCCTGTCAACGGCGAAATCGGCGACGAAGTCCACCTCGTTGACCAAATCCTGCTCTTCACGTCCGGCCGCGGTCTCGCGACCGTCAACGGCAAGGACCAGGAAGTCAAAGCGGGAGATGTTGTTGTTGTGCCCGCGGGCACGCAGCATCAGTTCGTTACAAAGGGCGATCAGCCGCTCGAGCTGGTTACCGTGTATGCGCCTGGTGAGCATCTTCCTAGTAGCGTGCATAAGACTAAGGAGGAGGGGGATAAGGCGGAGGAGGATGGCGTCGATGAGGCGCCTGAGTGGGCGCTGAGGAGTAAGAAGGAGAATGAGGATATGGGGCTTGTTAAGGAGAGTGGGAAGTATTAGGGGGAGGCGGAGATGGACTGTGTTCGTCTTCCGTGTCCGCTTTTGCATGATTAAATGAAAATGAGATTCTTTTAATTGTTCAGAATTGTGGTCGTGGCTGCATTCTCGTTTCCCTCCTAGTCATGCTTTTTTATACGCTGTGGCAATTTGTGCTAGCAATCATTCCCATCAACACTTGCTGTTGATCACATTGCTACGCAAGAATCCCATGACGCCTGCTTCCGAGGTCGAGTTTAAAGACATGTTGATATTATCTTAGAATGCCAAACCCAGATACCATTTGCCGCCACAGCACATCTCGCAACAAGCTTTCTTCCATTCTTCCCCGAATTAGTGCTCTCAAACATATGGGGGCAGGGACATGAGCCTTCACAGCTTTTTCTCCGCACTCCAAACGTCGGATTAAAATCCTCTGTTCATTGTGAAAGCCGCCTCCAGTTCAAATGTTGCAGACCGTTTGACGCACTCCCCTTTCAGCCATATATAAAGATGTACATAAGCGTTCCGGGCTGCTTGCGTCATTCCGTAAGACAAGTCATCGTCGTAGGTAAAATCCAGCCTGAATTTCTGCAGCTGCGGGAGATTGAAGATGAGGATTAGCGCAAGATAGAGCGTGACCGGATTCCGCGTCTCGGAAACCCATGTAAGAATGTCTTGACTGAGGGAGTAGTCGTCCGCGTTCGCAGCTTTTAATTCGAGGTGCAGAGTTCGAAGGCCCTGGCATAGATAGATGTGCCGTCCGCGCAGGAGGACGGGAAGGCTCTCATTCAACACCTGCTTGTTGACGGGGCAGATTGGTTGTAGAAAGTGACGGAAAAGGTCGACTTGTGGCAGAAAGTGTCGTAGGTAGTCCTGCTCATCGATCTGACGTAAGATGGAGCATTCCGGTAAATGGGCGAAGAGCTATGCGTACACCAACTCGCGCAATTCAAGAGGAAGGCTAGTGAGCCGGAACCAGAACCTACAAGCGCGAGTACGACAACAGAAGCCGTCTTCTTTTTGTTTCGAATCGCACAGACCGGAAGCGGCAAGTACTAGCACTCCTCCAGAGGTCGCTGCAGCGCTTACATCAGTCGCGTCGGGTGGTGTTTGAGTAGTAGCGTCTTTGACCTCAGTAGCAAAACTAGGTCCAAAGAAGGTCGAGTTGTGCACAGGATCGGAGAAGGCGCCCATGGAGTATTCCGACTTATTGGACGAAGCGGTTGACAGTCTAGGGCCTGAATTGGTAGCCGCAAATCTCTTGCTTTGAAATTACTCATCTTCGTAGTCGTCGATCTCTTGAATGTGCCCGTCGAGAACTTGCCAAGTCGCCTCCTCTTTCCTACCGTCGTGGGCATCATCTCCACTCTGAAAGGAGCCACATAATCGCATCGCCTCGATGTCTCGCCATCTGACACATTTAATTGTGCAATTTTGCCCGTCACCATGCCATTCTGCTAGGAAAACGCGTGAATAGTGAGAGAATGGTCTTGGCTGCGGGTGCGTGTGCAGGTCTGGGTCTGGGCCGTTAGCCTTCGGTTTCCCGAACAGCCAAGAAAACATAGTGTAGCAGCAATGTCGTTAGCGAAAAGTTGAATTAACTGAAATCGTAAAAGTGTCCGTGATTGAATAGTAGTTGATCTGGGAAATAAACATCTAGCTACTTGTTGAGAAAGAAGAGGAAGAACAATCTGTGTCATGTGAGTGAGACCTAGCCTGCAAGCCCACTCAAGACGTAAGTGAAAGTCAAAGGAAAACACCGTGCGCGAATCGACCTGTGAACTCTCTACGAGCTTTCACCCTTCAATCTCACATAATAGAGAAGTTGTTCGCCCATCCCAAGGGCCCGAAGCCCTCAAATCCAGTTGACTGTGCATTCTCGTCGTCACTCGCCTCCCACCCAAAGAAGTTCTGCAGGTCGTCGAGATTGAACATGGGTTGTTCCAACGCGGCTGGTGCGCCGGGTGAAGAGTACATTGGTCCGATTTGTTGCTCTGACGGTGAATTCATGTCATGACCTGACGTCACTGTAGACGATACTTCAGCGGAGGTTGGCGCTGTAAATGGGTAACGCGTTGTGGCGGTGCGGAGGGTGGAGGGTGAAGTTGCCGATAGTATCTCTTCCACAGGTGGTATCATGGAGATGGCATTGTTTCGTTGACGGGGAGTGCCCGCAATGGGTACAGGAGCCCCAACGATGCGCCGCGCTTCGTTCTCAGATGGATCCTGGGGCGCGATGTAATCAGCGGAATGTCCGCGAGCAATACTGTCTCGCACAGTCTCAAGCCAACGCTCCGACGTGATACACAAGGACTCAGCAAGTGGGTACATGAACGCCATCTCTCGCAGAGCTTGGTTATTGTACTGCACTAGTTCGACTGTGCGCCCAATGACGGTTCCAGCGTCAGCCTTGCTTACGTCCAAGATCCTGGCAATGTAGTACAGCATGATGCGACTACTATTGTAGACAAACGAGGGCAGTATGGAATCTGCAAAGTGTTTGACGCCATGCTGGAGTATATGTGAGACCAGTACCGACATGCGTTGCGCATGCTCGAAACAAACGTCCTGTAGATGGCCCACAAAGGCTTGTCGCTCCGAAGGAAATACAAAGGGTTCTTGGTTCTTGAAAAGGTCAGGAAGTGCAATTCGATGCACGTCGCACATAACATGATGGTACATGCAGTGGATGAGAAGGAGGGCACCTAGCTGGTGGGTTTCGCGGCGGATGTAGATGTTGTCCGCTGAAAAGTCTAGCCAAGATGGCAAGCTTTGCCTCCATAATTGTATGTCGTTAATGAGGGTCGCAAATCCGGATCCCGGAAGCCAAGGCAGCTGTTCTTCGTCCATATGCTTCACAAAGCTGCGAAATATCAGTATTGAACCTTTGCAAGATACTGTGCATTCAGCGACTCACCGTAAGACCCGCCGCCAGATGCTGACAATGCGTACGTAGTACGCTGCCATGCCCAAGTTATCAGCTGGTTTCTCCGGGATATCCTCCTGAGGCATAAACTCTAAGAGTGTACCTTTCTCGAGCCGTTCGGTAACACATGGTATCTGTAGTGAGAATTGTCGCTCGTTACAAGGGAGCTGGATCTTGAGATCTCTTTCATTGAGTATAGTGAGATGATCGACGCCGCTACCAGCCCAAACATCGATCATGTAACACGCCCACATCAGCCTTCTTCGAGATTCTCTGACAGACACTTCGTTTGGACTTCCTCCAACTTCCTTGCAAAGTATATCTGGTGCCACTTCATTGTTCAGCTGCAAAGCATGAGCCATACGTATGACTAGGCCGGTGAGAAGAAATGAGCCAGCATAGTTGCCATTCCTCGCCTCCTGGTCATGGAGAAGGACCAATACCTTGAGTTTAGTGATCGATATGGTGCTGTAGTCGGCGAAGAACATCTCTTCGGCGACCTTGGCCCACTGGCTTCCAGCTGATTGTATCAGATCTTTGGTCAGGGGCGAGAACGACTCACTATAATCGAGTGCGTAGAACCGAGCTCCTAGTGCACACATGATGTGCAGGAGTGCCTGGTCGGATGCATCCACCAGCTGGCCCTCGTCTAACATCCGAATAAATGAGGGCTTGTGTTCGAACGCGAAAACTCGAATGGGGTGAACATTGTTGAAGTACGCGTCTAGTAAAGCATGGAGCTTAATCCTGGGCGGTAGCTCTTTGGAGAATAGCCTACGCGCTTCTGTCAGTACGGAGCAGCGTTGGAAGTGACGCGCCACTCACCACAGCAATCCAGGCGGGCACCCCGGTACAGTAGAGTCGTTGCTCGACAGCGAACCAAGCATGCTAAGAGGTGTTGCGGAAGTTTGAGAGTCATGAGGAGGTATCATCACTGAGCCAGCTTGCGACTCTGATGCAGGAGTGGCAATGCTCTGCACCCAAGCGGGTTCGTTTTGCTCCGCATCGTAAACACATGTTGTCCGGCGTTGCTGGCATCTTGTACAGTTTGGTCGTTCGCCAGAGCATTTGACTTTGGAGTCCCGACAGGGAATGCAAGAGCGAAACGTTCGCTTCCTCTTGATACCGACAACTGGCTCGTAGGCTGTGTTTGGCCTTCTCGCTGTGGTCGAAACCCCGCCATGCTGTACACAATCTAGCTGTAGCCTTTCGCAGTTCAGGCAGCCGTTTGGTCGCTCATCGCATTTGACCTGTGAGATCGTCAGCTATGTTCGGCCCTAGATTTTATAGTTTCCTGATAGTCCTAGGACCAGATCATCGGATCCGACTACCATCACCGCAACAGCATACTGGTAGCTCTTATGCTCGCCATCCACGTCGCCTTAAGCAGAGCCACACAACGGACACGCCAAATGTTAAGTGAAAGCCTACCTTCCTCGCACGACAAGTAGCACAGGCTGTCCGGATGCTGTTAGCACACGCTCTGCACGACTGAAAGCCGACAAAATTCATTGCACATACCATTAATTGGTCTTCTGCGCTTCTTAGCAGGCGTCCCTGACGGCGCGGGTGTTTCCGGCGACTCCATGTATTATTCGGTTTGTCGCTCGGAATGTCGCGTTTCCTAAAAGCTGGGGGTTGCAGAGGGCGACGAGCGGACACGACCCAGACTTAAGGCAAAATATGACGTGCTGGAAGGCGCGGATTGGCTCACAGCATGGGGCTTGGCGGTGGGGTCATGCTGAGTTCAGCCGTGGCGCGGATCTTCATCCCACACCAACTAGCCGCTTGCAGCAAATCGGGTCTACTTTCATCCTGACCTCCGCTACTGATATACCCTGTGGATACACGTCGTCTGGTACCGGTCTATCACCAGCATTGCGGCCGTCAGTCACACGATACTTCTTGGACTCTTCAGCATTCGGTGAGTGCACTAGTGATCTATCCAGACTACAAGCTTCACGCTTTGGCACGCATGGCGGCTACGTCCGGCATTTACTACCTTGCATTGCTGACTGATCCTCTTGCTTCACGCTGTGCGACATCAAAACGAACCTGGGTAGTCTCAATAAAGCGAACATGAACTAATCACGAGAGCCAAGCACGTCCACAGGGAATAGACTAGCGTTCGGGAATATTTTGATAGTGGGGCAATCCGTCTAGACACGAACGTTTTGACCAGGTCCCCTGTGGGTATTGTCGCAAGCCGAATAACCGGGGTCAGTCTTTTCAAAAAGCCACGGCCACATAGCGTGGTTGACGCAGACGTTGCGGCAAGGAGACCTCATAAATAGGGCGGATGAACGCACGCCAATTGTTCTAATTACGGTATACCAAGCACACCAAGGAGAAGCCAGAAACGACGGTCACAAGCCCAACTTTTCCTTTACACATCATGCATGTGGCATATGTTCGTCAAGCCTTACCAAGTAAACCTTGACCCGCTGTCTATTCCCAAAGCCGTAACTGTTTCCTGCCCTTGCCCATCATTTTCTTGGCTTCGACCTAAGGTATCAACTCCAGACGTGTGGCTTCGCGATTCCAGTCTCTTTGCGGAACGAGCAGGCGAAGGAGTGGACTATCAAAATTTGAGGGCCTTTGCCAATCGCAGAAGTGACTCATACCGAACTTACCTCTGCTACAGGAAAATGCCGAGTTTCATAGCGCCGCAAGTCATTGTTGCGGTGTGGACTTCCGTTAATACCCCAGGCCGCTACAGAGGTACTGACAAGGTAGTCAAGGCTGGTCGGCTGGTCGGACATCTGGCCAATCCGGGCGAATAGAAACACATCATCCACGCTACGAGTTGCTCTCTCGATCGGGAATTCAAAAAGCTCTGATAGAGCTTGAAAGAACCATCCTTCAACCACAGAATGCATTTCACAAAGAATAGCCCACTACTTTCATTCTATCACGCTGACTCGGTGCAAACCGCACCCAAAAGAACGCCATGTAAATGCCCAAGGCGCCAACCCCAACGCTAATCGCTATCAGCATACGAGTTCAGCCCTCGTCCACGCGATGATGCTTGCTACTTTTCAATAGTGCCGATGCACACAACTCCATTCGTACTGCGACGACACGTTAGCATAAGTCCATTGCGCAGTCACCGAGAATCTGGAGCTCGAAAAGAACACCTGAAAGCCAAAAGACGGTCATCTCTCGGTCTGTTACGCACTCTACATGGCTCATGGGTGGGTTTCGCATTCTGAACCACGTGTCGAGAATAACAAAAATACTACGTACCACTCTGCCATCCTCGTCGCCAGTATAGACATTGTGAGGCATTGGTAATATGCAGGTAATGGGCGCTGCTTGTGTCGGCACAGTAGGGTCGCCGTGATTGAGGACGTTGATAAGGTTGGCAGACCATTTAGTGGGCGCGGAGGTTGCTGACGACATGGGCGGGGGTGTGGGAACCAGGTGGAAAATCTGGAGGATGCATTAGTAGCTGTGACAAAGCATGTGAGCGATGGAGAAGAGAAGATTACATACCTTTACCACCCCTCTTCGATGCCCAGTGAAAATGAGTTCTCGTTCGCACCATTCGTTGCCCACACCTTCGTAGACCGCTACTGTTGTGATGAAATCTGCATCGTCTTCGCTATCGCATATGTCTTCGTCGAGGAGTATCGCGCCATTGAGCGTCGTGACGATCAACCGGTTTCCGCATGCGAGGACAATGTTGCCAGTAACACTGTTGATCCTAGCTGCTTGGACTGGCACCGGGTTGCGCTTTTGGCGCGCACCAAGAGCTAACTCGCGCACGAACTCATTGCGGTTGAGGTCCCAAAGGTATACCCGTCCATCGAGCGAAGCAGATAAGAATGCCGAGAACGCGCGACTGGCGGCGAGCGTCACAACAGGCGACTTGTGACCGAAAAGCGTAGTGGCATTCTGAAGATCAATATGACCCCGCTCGCCTTTGTTGACATTCCATATGGCAAGGGTACAGTCTGTTCCTGCTGTGATCAAGGTTCGGCCATCGACAAAGTGTGATGTTGTTAATTGCCCCGAGTGCAAATGTTCGAACAAGCCGATTAGTTTCTTCGAGTTCGAATCGTAGAAACGAACGCTTCCGTCTGTGAAGCCCCACTCCATGTACCGATCGTGGTGAGGAGGAATGTTATGACGGAATGGTGCAGAACACAGTAGCTTGTCGCTCTTGCTGGTATAGTTGAGAAATGAGATGCGGTCATGTGTTTCGAGTAGTGTGCCTGGCACGCGATGGAGACTTTCCGCCGCTGTGTCGAGCCTGGTGGCTCGAGCAACATTGTCTTTCTGTGGGTGTGGTCTTTGGAAGACCTGTGGAGGCGTCTGCCCAAAATTGTTGATAACACTGATCTTTTGCGCTCGCTCTTTCTCGTCTGTAATGGAATCGAGATCGATGGCACCCTGGTAGGTCATGTAGTGAAACACGTTTGCGGCCTCGATAGCCGCTTCACCCCGCTGTTTATACCCGAAGATCAGATCAATCCAGTGGTGCAAATTCTGACTGACATAAGGGCTCTCCAAAGCTTCTCGTTGCTTAGCGATGAAAATTGCAGGGTCGCCTTTAGCCCAAGGAGGCAGGTTTACGTTGTCAATAGTAGACCCGTCGGAACGAAGCCCGAAGTTGTATCCGTTGACGTTGGTCAGAAAGTCCGGGAGAAAGTAGAACTCAGGTGTGAGCTCACGTACATCAGCCATGTTCTTGGCTGATACCGATTCCCATACATTCTGGATTGAGTAAAACATGCGATCAGCATGGTCCCATGTACCGCCTTGGATGAGGAAGAATGCTGCACTGAATGGTTGAAGTCGCATGAGATAAGAAGCCACAGTCATAGCGGACGAATAATGGGTGCCGTAGTGAAAGGCATGGCTGGCATCGCCCATCTCAGCGAAAGAACTAAACCTTTCCCTAATCAAGTGCTCTTGCTTCGGGTCCTGGATACCGATGGGCTTCCTGAGATCACGAAAGTTGCTCGGGTCGCTCAGGTCAAGCTCCTCGCTATGATAGTTCGAAATTATCCAAGGGAAGACGGGATATTGGGTGAGGTCGTTGAAGGTCCTTCCGGCAAGCGTGTTGACAAACATCAAGTAATGGAAATTGGACATCTCCCCTTTGAGCCATTTCTTTGTTGCTGGATGGGATGATGCTGATCCGAAGGCGGAGGCGAAGCGAGATCCAAAAGTTTGGGGCGCCTCTTCAGGATTGCGCAAAGAGTCCAGACGCCATGAGATCTCGGAGTTGACAAGCTTATCTGGGTTCGCAACATGCGACGCTCGCTGAAGAACTCGAGAATGTATGTCATTCCGAGCCTGCGCAGATATCGCTGTCAAGAGGTAGCTACGCCCATCGTCGAAGAAGACCTCGATACCGACGTCGCGGTGTAGGAAGCGCCTCTTGGAGATGCTAATGACTTCGGTCCACTTCCAATTCCTTACGGCTTCTTCTTGACTCCTGGGTGGTGGTCGACGGTTGGTGACTGCCTCTTTGCCAGCAATGACCTGGACATAAGGGTCACGCTCATCTGGTGGTGCTTGCCATACGCGCACAATTTCGCCGTCGGATCTTTGGAAGAAGTCGTCCAGAAGGTAAAGGCAGTCTTTCCCTACGATCAGAAGACCTTCTATAGCTTCAAGACCTACGACCCGGGAGATATTGCAAACGTATTGGACTTGGTCGCCACGATTGAGGCTGCGCATGACTTTCCGATTCTTGTCTTCGAAGCCATCCTCATCCTCGTACATTGCTTCAACCATCTCAAAATCATCGTCACTGCCAGACTCTGCCTCTTCTATTGGTTCACCCGATGCAGTTACCGTTGATGATGATCTCAATGACCGACTAGTAACGGGGGTGGCCCCCACGGCTTCTTTAGCAGAAATAGCAGGCACAGTGGTGTCCAATTTGGGCCTGTCCCGAGGATCTGTGTCTTTTCGCTTAGGCAGATAGGCTTGATCCCGGCTGGTGTTGTCGACGATGATGCGCAAACGCTTTCGATCCCGACCTTCGGTTTCATCGAGCCGCCATCTAGCGGGAGGACTGTCCTCGAACAGCCCGCATGGGCCTTTCAGTTGGTGATCCAGTTTGGCCAGTACCGTTGCCATGTAAGTAGCATTATCCTGCTGATCTTGCAGCACACGCTGATGCTTGATACGTTCGGAGGCGTGTATATTGGACCGCCAATGATTTGTTGAGTTCTCATGGTGGTTCCAGACATTGTCCGCGTGAAGCTCGTCAGATTGCCATTGCTTCAATTTCTCTTTACGCTTGGCGATGCGCCTTTGTGACGTTTCTTCGGTCTTCTTGTTCTGGCTTTGCGCATAGTCTTCCCATGATTTGGTCATGGAACCGTAGAAGAACTTGTCCATATCTACCTTGTTCTTGTCGAGCCATTCTAGGAAAGTTTCGTTGTCTTGCTCTACCAGCTTCTGAAAGCCGTCGTAAAGGTCTTTCGTATCTCCATGGATTGCGTCCGCGAGGATCATCGATGTTTCGTGGGGCTTTTGGACCATAAGCAACCTCCAGAAGTTTGCCGCTGCGAGGCGTACGGTCGTATGGTCCGATGCAAGTTGAGAGTAGAGCAGATAGCAGATCATTTTTAGCGAAAACGTCTCGTTGTTAGCAGATGAGAGGATGATCGGTTGCCAATACACCATCTTCTCAATCACTGCTGTGGTGATTGCTCCGCCTTCAGACTCGTCTGGATCTGCTAACCGGAGAAGAGCGACTCTCAAGAAAGTGGTACGGATGGACTGAATAGCCTGGGTGCAAAGCCTAACGGATTTGATAGCTGCAATGTCAGGACGCTCCAAGTATTCCAAAAGAAACCCAGCAAAGTCGAGCAATGGCTCTGCGCCTTCAAGAAACCACCCTTCGAAGACAGCCTCAGAAATATGTAGGACGAAACGCGAGAGATTTGTAAGAACACGCGGCTCATGCAAAAGTTTTTGGTCCAGCTGGAGCGCGTTCTTCACCGACAGCATGGTCTGCCGCAGAATGTAGGATTCGAAATATGCCTGGTGTTCTTGGAAACCCGGTGGCGTTTTCAAGAACAGTCCTAAGCCGGGGAAATCTTTGCGCGTGAATATTTGGTCCTTGAAGACATCGAGAACGACCTCCAGCATGGCTTCGACAACTGAGCTTCCCACCTTCAATGCCACGGGAGCAGCGTATTTTGGAGAGAGAACGGGGTTTAGAGAAGGCTGTTGAGCAGCCTTCTTCCGGTCCGCTGACACGAGTACGAAAGACGACGCCCTACGGAAGGGTAGAACGCGTCGGGAAGAAGGCGCAGGCGATGCATTGATGTTACTGGTTCGAATCACTGGCGCTTCCTGTCCATTAGCTTTAGATAGGGGTTGTATCACGACGTCTTGACCCTCAAATGTCAACGCTGAGCCTCGTGACAGTAGCTCAGTTTCTGCGCTGACACTATCAGATGTCACAATTACCGGGTAAAGAACGAACAACAACTCTTGGACGTAGTTGGACATGTTTGCGTAATCTCGGAAGCCCTCCGACCGAGAGTGTAGCTCGGACAAGAACTGAATAGCGGAGTTCAGGACAACGGCAAAGTCATTCAGACGATCTGTCTGGGGTGCACGTGTATCTGAGATGGTCAACGCTGGTGAAGCAGTTCTGTGAGGACATACTTACCAACTGTCGGTTGCTTGGCGTTCAACGACATCGTTCTACGCCGGCCGCGAGGTGTCGCGCCCTCCCCATTTTCCTGTTTGGGAGTGCTGTTGTCCGTTCTAGCCAGATCCCGATCGCGGACAATCGTGCGTAAGCCTGTCTCTAGCATTGCTGTGATTACCGGGAAGACTTCCGGATAGCAGATCCTTAGCTCAGACTGCGGCGAATGAGCGATGAAGATGTCGACTAGATTAAAGACATCGAAATCACGCTCAAAGTCTATAGTTGCGACATCGCGACCAAATAATACTGCAAAGCAGATGGTCCAGATTCCTGGTGTGTTCCACCAATGGCGCAGTCGGTTCTTCATTAGGATGAACCCGCCTGTCTTGTCCGCGAACTTCTTGACGTAGTGGGTTCCGTTGAGCACAAGCAAGCGAGCCAGAATCTTTGCCCCGAGCACGACGACCCGTTGCTCTGGCTCAGCCAGCAGATAAAGAAGCCATTTACCTGTGACGTTCTTTGCAAATCGAACTACCTCATGCGGGTTCTGGGGATCGCAAAGCAGCTCTGCCAGGAGATTGAGGATGGCGATTCCTAAATCCGGCAAAGACAACGGCGGCGCATCTGCGCCACTGTGAGATGGGCTGTTCGATCGTGGTGTAGATTCCGGGGTCAAGGTAGATGGTGTGCCCTTCCGAAGACGGGCCGCGCTCGCTTTAGGACGTAAAGCACGCTTCGCGTAAGACGCACGGCTGTCATGCAGTGCATACGTAACGAAAAGGGAAAGTGATCTTGCGTTCTCCCCATTGAAGTTGATTATGAGCAGAGCCTTGAAGGCATCAAGAAAGAGCTTGAAGGTCAGCGGCGTAAACCTCTCCCCTTTCAGAGCGTCTGTGAGCCGCTTAACCACACCTTCGACATGTTAGTTTAAAACATTAGACCCTGTAGGCATACGTACGTATTCTGTGGAAACGCTTAGCATTGTAATGATGATGCTTACTGCCCCGAGCAAAATGGACAAATTGCAAGTAATATAGCTTATGCGTCTCCAAAGACGTGGCCCTGCGCCAAATCTCTAAATCAACGAGAAGAACTCTGTATGCGAGAGGATTTATAATGAGCGACTCGGTCGGCTGATTTTCGTCATACCCAACGAATCGAAGGATGATCCGGAGTAGCTGCAGAACAAAGCTTTCGCAGTCTTCCTGTGTGACATCAAGTGATGAAGCATTTCGCATTACCAGTCCACCCATGGCATACCCAATCTTCTGGCGCAGGACTTCAGCCAGAACAGCGAATCCATTGCGCTGCTCCATGGCTTCACAATTGCGCCAATTGCCCCCGACAGCCTCTAGTAAAATATTGACAGCACGGAGCATGCTTTCTAAGGTTTGGGCGGATTGCACAAGCTTCAGGCCAACAGCAACACATCCGCCCACTCGCCAGATGGCATCATCCAGCGATTGGGGAACAACAACGACGGGATCGCCAGATAGCCGTCCAAACCCGCGTGGCTGGGAGAGCGCATCGTTCACTGACGGAACGGCAGCGTTGATAATGATTGGCGTGCTATGCATCCTGGTATACTTATGAAGAGTCTTGGCAGATTCCCGCGATAGTGACCGGATCAGTTGAGACTCATCGATGGCGTTCCTATCATCATCGTCCATGACGGAACTAGGGGAGAAGCTCAGTAGTATTTTTGACTCGGGCATGAGATGGCTTGCAGCTGACCGGATCGCAGCTACGATTTCCGACCGCTCTTCTCTGCCAGGGTGCAGTATCTCATTATGAACATGTAGCTCAGCAGAGGTTTTGTAGGTCTGGAATGATCCGAGCCTATCTTGGAAGTTTCCGCAGTAGCGTGGACCGAGCTTATGATACACGGCAATCAGTTCATCCGACAATGGCTCAGAAAAGAGGTGGAAAGAAGCAACGGATAGCTTTGAAGAGATGACGTTCCTTCCCAGTCGCGGTGCTAGATTTCGCGGTGTCCCCAGAAATGCGAGTATATGGTGCTTTGAGACACTGGAAGACATGGAAGTAAAGCTATCCTGGCTACTGTCTAGCACTGGCGGATGCGAAGGGTAGTGCGCCTTCATAGTTTCGGTAAACTCACCATCCACAAAGAGGGATGCTTTGGCAGTACCCATAGTAATAGCCTTTGCTCTTCGGTGGACAACCGCGATGTGGTACCACCTGCCCTCTTCGAAACGCGGGGCTTTCTTGAATCGTACACTAGGAACGACGCCAGTTGAATGACCCATGTACGTCTGCAAAATGAAGCATCGGGTATCTCTCTCCAAATACGCCATGAGGAAACACGTTTGTGTGTCGTCATATGCGCCAAAGAGGGTAGTGTGGCAGTCAGTATCGAACTTGTCCACTCTCACCCATGCAGCAAATGTATAACCACCCCCAGGAGAGACGGGCGGGAAGGGTCGACCAATATCAGGGAGTTCGACCGCGCTGAATCCATGCAAAGATAGATCGAATTGTATGAAAGGTGGGTCGCGAGACGAGTGCATGCCGCGCAGGAGGAATTCAGCGGCTTTTCCCGACGAGGCTGCCTTGCGGAAGAGGTAGTATGCATCGTCGAGCTTGTTGATGCCATATTGCACCAATTCGTTGGCCAAGTCTTGTAACAGACCAGCTTCTACAGGCGCACACTTGTTCTCGAAAAGCAGAGGCAGTATCGAGCTTAGTACACCTGTGACATGCAAAGCAGCTTTGTTGTATGAGGAGAGGGTAGTCATCTCAAGAATGGCAAGCAGTACGGAGACGGAGAGAGCCTTTGAGCGCGTACCTGGAACATCTTCGCCAGACAGACCCCGCCAGAAGTGGAAGATGGTCGGCATGATGTCTGGGTTTTGCAGAACTTCATTGCCACTGAAGATGCCCCGTACTTGGCTTCGCAATGGCTCGATGCCTATCTCGGCATCGCTGTACATGGACCGTGGGCTAGATATCACAATGTCGGTGGGCTGTTCGTCGCCGTCGGCTGGTGGGGTTTCCTTCTGCTCGGATAGTGTCCCGTCCACCTTCTTATCGACGTCCCTGAATATCCGTGTCATAGCCTCCTCACCCAATGCAAAAGCAAATAGGGTGCCGAAGAGCTGCTCCTGCCCCGCATCATCGCGTTTGCTCTTCGAGTGTCCGCCAAAGATGCCAGTACTGCCCAGGGCTTGCTCCAACGCATTCCAGCCGCCATCCTCGACGCGCTTTGCGAAAAAGCGCCTGTTGCCAGCGTGCTCATTTAATGCGTCTGAGAGGACGTCTAGCGTTGCCTTTATCACCTGGAAGAAGTCGATGCGGTCGGGGGTGGACAGCTCGGCAGGCTTGTAGAAGCCGGAGAGGGAGCGGAGGGTGACTAGCAGGGTCTCAAAGCCGCGTACATGACGAAAGGCGTCTTTGGTGTGGGTTTGGTTGTTGGACTCGATCAGCAATTGGCGCATGCGGCGTAGGGCATTGCTCTGGTTCTGGAGGGTGTCGGAGGTGGGCGGTGAGTGTTCCGAGGCTCTGATGAGTTCGTCTGCCAGGCTACGGAGCTCGGCTATCTGATTATTCATGGGCGGGAGTCTTGAGGCGGCCGTCGAAGACCTGTGTGGCCGGGTGGTGGCCATGCTCAATCGCGGCCGCTGCAGAGGGACTTGGTGGGTGGAGGAAATGGCGGGGTGGAAAGCGCAATCATGTCTCCCAAGCCTCGAGTGCGCACATTAAGCGTGAGTGCAGATTGCCTCAACCGTCGTATGTTTCAAGACGTGCGTATACAAAAGGCGGCTGCGTCGCGTATATTCCGCTGGTGTTGCTAAAACAGCCGTCGGTGGAGCTCGGACTCTCGTGAGCTACCCCAGGCAGCCGCCGCGAGGTGGAGCCGGACGCGCCTCGCCGCAAGATAGGAAGACTGCACCAATATAGTGCAATGGCCCAGCTAGCAGACCAAGAGAGTTATGATAAACACGACTTCGTGTCTCACGCGGGCCTCCCTGTGAACTGCTGACCACGGGGGGTTCACGCGGCCTGCAGGGCGGGCTAGACGTAAATGCCTCTGGACGGCTACGCTGGTTGCAGTAAGCGCGGAGCCGTCTTACCCAGCAATCGCTTGACTTGACATCTCAGGCTGGCTGTGCGGGACCGAGATGCGTCTGCCTGCCACTGCCATCAATAGTCTGCGGCGGCTCTTGCTTGATGCCGGGACCAGAGCACGACACTGTCCAGCGACGCATCTTGATACGACGCACCATCCATCTGATACGCGAGCGCGTGCATTGTCTCTGTATTCGGCCTAGCGCCGTTGCCCCAGCCTCACTGACGGTGCTCAAGCTCCAGGTCAGGTGCGTCATCCATGAGTGGGTCAATGCACCTCGGCGGCCCTGATAAGAGAGCTCCATCGCCATAGCTATCCCCAGCTCCTCCCCATCTCTCCTCCACACCTCTCCCATCCCCCTCCCCCTTCATCTTCATCCCCCTTCTTTCAATACTCTTAGGCCTGTCTTTCATAGAACTCGCTGTGCGAGCAAATCCGCAACCATGAGATACAGTCTAATCGCAGCACTTCCGGCTTTGGCCGCCGCGTCGCCTACCTTCCAGGTAGAGACGATCCACAAGGAGGCAGCTCCAGTTCTGTCGTCGACTTCCGCCAAGGAGGTTCCCAACAGCTACATGGTTGTCTTCAAGAAGCACGTCAAGGATGCCTCCAAGCACCACGACTGGGTCCAGAGCGTCCACTCCAAGAACAGCGAGGAGCGCATGGAGCTGCGAAAGCGCTCCAAGGACTTCCCAGTCACCAGCGATGTTTTTGAGGGTCTCAAGCACACATACGACATGGCTGGTATGATGGGATATTCTGGTCATTTTGACGAAGAGACCATCGAGGCCATCCGCAACCACCCTGATGTAAGTTCCATCTCCAGCTCCCTCCACCCCACAAGGCATCAGCGCCGGTGTGTTGCGTGGCGCAGGTCGCCTTATCTCCGCAGGCAGCTCCGGCCACGCAAACACGTGACATGATTTAGCCACTTGTACCTGCATAAGACTTGGCGCTAACAGATTGATAGGTCGACTACATCGAGCGCGACTCAGAGGTCCACACTCTCGGCGGCGACGAGCCCGAGATCGAGAAGAACTCCCCATGGGGTCTTGCCCGTATCTCGCACCGCGACTCGTTGAGCTTTGGCACCTGGAACAAGTACCTCTACGCCGCCGATGGTGGTGAGGGTGTTGACGTTTACGTCATCGACACTGGCACAAACACTGAGCACGTCGACTTCGAGGGTCGTGCCAAATGGGGCAAGACGATCCCTAACGGCGATGCTGACGAGGATGGCAACGGCCACGGCACTCACTGCTCTGGTACCGTCGCTGGCAAGAAGTACGGTGTTGCCAAGAAGGCACACGTCTACGCTGTCAAGGTTCTCCGCTCCAACGGCTCCGGCACCATGTCCGATGTCGTCAAGGGTGTTGAGTTCGCGGCCAAGTCTCACTCTGAGACTGTCCAAGCTGCCAAGGACGGCAAGAAGAAGAACTTCAAGGGTAGCACTGCCAACATGAGCTTGGGAGGTGGCAAGTCCACCACTCTCGACCTTGCTGTCAACGCTGCTGTCGATGCCGGTCTCCACTTCGCCGTCGCTGCCGGTAACGATAACGCCGACTCCTGCAACTACTCCCCTGCTGCTGCTGAGAACGCTGTCACCGTCGGTGCCTCCACTCTTCTTGATGAGCGTGCGTACTTCTCCAACTACGGAAAGTGCAACGACATCTTCGCCCCCGGTCTTAACATCCTTTCCACTTGGATCGGCTCCAAGCATGCTACCAACACCATCTCTGGTACTTCTATGGCTTCTCCCCACATTGCTGGTCTCCTTGCCTACATGCTGTCTCTCCAGCCTGCCAAGGACTCTGCTTACGCTGTTGCCGACATCACCCCCAAGAAGCTCAAGGCTAACTTGATCTCCGTCGCTACCGTCGGTGCTCTCTCCGATGTCCCCAGCAACACCAAGAACGTTCTCGCCTGGAACGGTGGTGGTTCCTCCAACTACTCTGAGATCATCGAGAAGGGTGGATACACTGTCAAGAAGGCTGCTGAGAAGGAGGAGTCCGAGTTCAGCATCACCATCCCCTCTCTTTCTGAGCTCGAGGGCGACTTCGAGAAGGCCAAGGAGTCTGCTAGCCACCGTGCCCACCACGTTGGAGGCAAGCTCCAGCACCTTGAGGCCAAGATCGAGGACTTCATCGCTGAGGAGATGGAGTCTATGTTCGAGAAGGTCAAGGAGCGTGTCGCCAGCCAGTAAATGGTATTATCGTGATGAATGTCAAGATCCAAGAGGATCTACTGCTATATGGTATGGAATGAATTGGGAACTGGCGTCATATTTAGGCGCGGTGCACACATGTTTATTATCTCCTTGGGCATAAGTTGATGCACTGTACTCTACTGGATTAATCGGATACGGAACGCAAACTGAGTTAGACTAGATATCTGGAATGAATCTGCTCATCTCTACCAAACACTGTTTCCATTTAGCATTGGGTTAGCTTTCCTATCCAACTTATCATGATGCCAACGCGGTTACTGCTCCATCACCTATGTGTGAATCCGGCCCATGGACACCAGTCCTCGATGCCTTGCCCGATAACTACAGGCATCATATCTCACTTCTTAAGTTGTTGTACCTCTGCAGCCTGCTTCTTAATGAGCTGATACGCAAACACTCCATGATGACCTATGATTTCTTCAATATGCTTGTTCTCCAAAAGTGTCGCATGGGCCACAATCGTACTGTAGAGTACATAGCGCAAGCCCTGGTCTTCCTCTGGAGTTGATGAGAGCGCATGTTCAAGCGCGTTAGGAAAGAGGTCGTCATCCCAGTATCTGACACAAGACTGGCTGAGCTTCTCGCGTGAGAGGAGCTTGAGGCCGTTGATGTCATATTTGTCTGCCAGCTCATACATCTTGGCATGCAGTAGGAGGTCGTCTGGGGAGGTCACACCGGATACGCCGGTGCACTCTTCGCAGATGAAAATTCGACAGTCATCGCCGCATGTACGTGAATCGCAGGTGTGATGAGGACAAACTGTATAGTTCTGGTTGGGACAGGTTTCACTCTGCTCACATGTGTGTGGAAATCTGCGATGAAAGCTGCCACGTACTGATTGGACAATCAAGGGAATATACCCTCCGACCTCGTTGGGTAGCTGTGGGTCGTACTCGCCTTGGTAGAAGAATTGGATGAGTAGTTCGATGAGCGACGGGTCGTCATCTGGTAGATCTACTTTGCCCTCCGCTGCTTCCTGTCCCAGCATCTCGAATCAGCGCTTACCGTCCAAGGAACCCTCACATGACCAACTCACCTTTCCGGCAGTAAAGCGCTCTGCCCCTTTGAAGAACCCTGACTGCGAGCACCTGTGTCAATAAATGATTGATTGATTTTTGGTCAAGACTACACTGCATACCTGGTAATGTATTTGATGAACTCTTCGCGGGCGAGGTCGGCCATATTGTTGCTGAGCTAGAGCACGAGCTCTGAGGCTCGGGCAAGCCAGATGCTTGGTGTCGATATTTGGGGGCGGAAGCGGGCTGGCCCTAGTCTCCCCCGCTGGTGCCTGCCGCTTGTGGGCCCCATGGACTTTCACATCTCCAACTCACCATGTTCGCATCACAGCCACGCTTTGTAATTGCGTCGACTCGCAGCCCCGCATCCTACGCTTATGGCGATATTGAGCGCGCCTACAGCCCTATGTCTACCCAGCTCACATTGTGAATAGTATCCCCATTGTCGTCCCAAACTGCGGACCATCGTGGCTATGCATGCTGGCGTTAGCTATGGGCCAAGATTTCCACTACGAAGAGCACTGCCAAAACGAGGTCGATCCTCCAAAAGATGCGGGAACGCGCAATCTAAAGCAACCGGGGTGAGATGATCTTACCGCAGAGCCCATACACAGCCCACGGCCGAAGCCACAAGGTTTGCCACGCTTGCGTTGATGCGATGATGGACGCCTAATGTGGCCCCCAACCCCAGAAGCAAGACTCGTTTTTGAACTTGACGCGAACGATCTGCTCTTTGCCCTGAATGTACCTACGCTCTTCACTGCGGGGCGCCTCGATTTCCCAGCTCGCTCTCACGTGTTTTCTTGCACACTCTTGCTTCCTGACCGCATACAATGATCCCTCCTCTGCCAGCATTGGAAATCAATCGCGAGGCTATCTATTCTACCTTCAGCACAGCATCCTCTGGCTTCGCCTATCACTGGCGCGATCTGCATCGTCAACTTGTCAAAGACTTGCGCGCGCGATGGCGGGGTTGTTTACTCTGGCTGCTCGCATTAGCATGGCTTGTCATGTTATTATTCGCATTCAGTCTATTAATTGCCACCGGCGTTGGATCACTTGGTGATCAAGGAGCTTGTCTGCCCGATGGAAACTTTGCGATAGATCCATCAAAGTATCGCTACTTTTCCGGTTCCGGGTTTTTCGAAATTACACTAGGTTTTGGCAGAATGAGCTTCACTCAAGTGAAGGCTATAGATGTCAGCTGGGACATTGTAAGTTGCCCTGCTTGCACCCTTGTATTCCGTCGGATTTCCCATGGCATACGACTAAAAAGATTCAAGCTAGTTGGGCGCGGAGGTCAAGCAATTGTTGCCTACATCTCGTGGTGCGTTTTCGCCAGATATGTAACAACGTCGATGGAAATCACGCCTATTACCTTCAGGACCTATCGAGCAATCTTCTTACCAAATGGCTCCCTTATTCTTGGTATCCCGCGCTTGATAAGGGACTTTTCCTCTCGGCACGCACTACATTCCAAACTCGCTATGAGCTTTATGGTATTTACCATGACGTTTACATTATTCTTTCCCACCTTTGCCAGTGCTTTGGCCGGATACAGCGGGAACGTTGAGTCATTTGTGAATATCACAGACAGCAATTATGTTCCGTTCAACTCATTCGGTATCGCTCAATTTGTTATCCACGATGGTTGGAGAATCGATCTGGAGGGCAACCATGTCGTAACAGATACTAGACTTCCCGAATGTGAGTCTTAGAGGTCGTCTAGAGATTGATATTCGAAGAGCTAACTGTACATACACAGATAGTCCCTACGGAGAATATACCATAGACGAGCCTACGCTGAGACGAGGCACACCGCAATATAGTGACTGCGCTAGTTACTACAGTTTATGGTATAGGTCACCCGAAGAATGCCATGTTCAGCTTAACGTTACAGATTGTAAGAACGGGGTCACCAATCAACATTTATTTCCTGCTAATTTCCACAAATAGACGTTCACCAATACGGTCTCTACGGAACAAATAAGACAAACTCCACCTTTATGGGTCACAACCTGCCGTCTCCTGTCCTAAATATCTCCGCGTTCTACCTTCCCTACGAAGTAAGCAGATACATCTTCGCTACATCTGAGCGAGCATCATGGGAAGAATCACATTTTTCCAATGAGTCTGCAATTCGGTGGGAGTATGGCAACAGAACATACACCAGGAGTGAGCTAGAAGAACGGGGCAAATGCCAGGCCGTATTGGTATGCTACAACCCATCTGAGCCCTTTCAATCTTTGCTGACCAATACAGGGCTACCAATGGGGCTTCTCGTTCATCCAGCTGTTCATCATGATCATCCTCCTCCTGATCTGGACAGTGGGGATATACATCATGTGGCTCAGCTCAAACAGTATTATGAAGCGGCGAGGTACGACCGCCGTTGCAGGCGAGAACAAAGCTGTTTTCGAGCTCGCAGAAGCAATGCGCGACCAGATAGGCGAAAAGGCAAAAGAAGAAGGAGACGATGTGTCCGCCATGACCGAAGCAAACCTTCGCGGCCGCATAAGGAAAGACCTGCGCGGGGGATCCATCGCCTACGCCACGCCGTTGCTTGCAAATGGCGAAGCTATCGAGGAGTGGACTTTCAAGTCTTGGATAAAGCGTCACAAGTGGTCCATCATCAGCATGGTAGTATGTCTCGGCCTCGCAGGGATAAGTCTGGGTAATGGGTTCCCATCACTCATCTTTCTCTTCCTACTACCACTGGAGTGTTCCATAGCCATCTACATTGGTTCCACACGGAAAAGCCGGCTAGTGATTTTCTTCTGGGAGTTCTTGACTTTCACAATTGTGTCGCAGAGCATAGTAGCGTGATGAAATGCGAGGGTTTGGACATGTTTGGAGCGATTACTGGCTCACAAGCGCACTGGATAGTTGCCAATATTTTGCGTCGACACTGCTTCATCTCAGGTGGAAATACTCGTTCGAGCGCCTGAACTCCACCATCAAGGACCTCTTCTGCCCCTCTGCAAGCTTCGCTTCGCCTCAATCACCCTCTGAAACCACCGCACACTCCTCGTCGATCAAAGCAGTGATGCGTTTTCGAAGGATGCATAGACCGTGGATAGGACGTGTCGGTGGAGCGTGAAGTGGGCATTGATGCGAAAAGCCAGTTTTGAAGGGCTTGGTGCTGGGTGTAGAAGTTGGTTTCTTGCTCGTCTGCTGGTGGTCGGGGTGATGGTGATGGTGGTGACAGAGAGGACGGTGGCATATTAATAGTACAGTACAGGCAGGCCGCACGTAAATGCTTTGGGATTTACCTGTTTATATACGTCTCTGTTCTGCGCTGTTGGTTCCATGCATCTTTCGTGCTAGATCTACATGCAACGGAGAACATGGTAGCAGGGAGTAGCGACAAGTAGAAGACAGTGCCATATGTTTTATGCTATCAGTTGATGAGCAAGTTGATGAGCAAAGATTAAAGTGGGATTAAAGTCGTGTGTGGTAACAAGGCTACCCGTATTACGTGGCAGTAGGAGAAAGCTCAAGTTTGGAAAATTATTCTATTGCATTTTCTCCTCTTTCCCCCCCATCTTTTTGACTAGGTGTTTGTTGGACGAGACGAGAAGGGAGAGAAAATAAATTTCTAGCGATACTGTAGGACAATAAATAGGCTTGACTGATCTGTACCTTTTGATGAATTAAGCTAGGCTCCTCCTCTCCCCTTCCCATAAAAAAAAATAACCCCCCCCCCCCCCCCACATAGCAATGTGAACAATATGATACTAGATACACGATATTATACATAGTACGGAGGTGAACAGCCTTAATTAACTAGGGGCGATTCACTATCGAACCACGATAGCGAAAAGGTAGACTATATAGCCAGGTATGACTTAGCCTAGTTCGTGTCTACCTGTCGGCCTGACATGAACCCTGCACTAGACCATTGAACCGGTCGCCTACAAAACCCTATTGGTGCGTGATAGTGAAATGATCGCCAAGGCCGACAGTAGTGAACTGAGTGACACCCTGCTGGCCATTTGGAACCGGAGTTTGAAAATTGTGGTTGGCAAAGTTCCAAAAAACCGTAGCAGCAAATCCCGAGTTATTCACAATAATAGCATGGAACAGGACTCCCACTTTCCAAATGGTGACGATAAGTCCGTTGCGCAACAAGTATCGCTGTGCTCCGGCCTGGTTGTTGGCTAGGCAGGACAGGTCGCCAGGGGGGCCATTCAAATCCCTTTTTTTTTCGCAAAGTATTAGCGAATTTTCTGCTTTCTTAGTATGGGGCTATTTGTTGAAAAAACTTACAGTGCACGAACTGCAAGTGAGTCAACGGAACGAGATTCGAGACTGTTTAGACCGCTATAACGAATCAGTAATCGTTATTTTTTCAAGTCTAGATATTCGCTGCTGCGCTTACCTTTGGCTCTTTTCTAATTGCGGAGCTGCGAGGGCCCCAGCAAGAAAGAGCATGGAAAGGAAGGCGGGACGCATTGTAAGAGCGGAGAGTGGTTTGTTTGTATGAAGACGAAATTCGCTGAGACTGTTGTTTTGTTGATGTCAAAAGCCTTTGGGGGATGCGATGGCGTTTAAATAGCTGTCTTGTCTTGTAGCTATCAGCAACTAGAACCTACATCGCCCGGTTGAGAGTTCCCTGCTTGTCTTACTCTGCTCGTGCTCTAAGTTTATGTACGAGGCCTGGATGCTTATTCGATAATTAGAGTTCGTGTACGAGGCCTGAATGTGTATTCGATAATTGAAGTTTATGTACGAGGCCTGAATGCTCACTAAATAATTGGATTTAATGTATGAGGCTCGAATGTTTATTCTATAATTGGAGTTTATCTAGTGAAGAACCTAGATTGCCTGGTTAAGAGTTTCCTGCTTGTCTTACATTCCTCGTATTTTAAGTTCATGTACGAAGCCCGAATGTTTGTTTGATAATTAGGGCTTATCGAGTGAATGTAATTTATCATTGAGACTAGAGTCCTTGGGCTTCCGTGATGCACCCTAGCGACCCGGCGTAGAAGTACATATATGGTCTTCTGCCCCTCAATTTTGCAAACATCCATCCAATTCGTTGCTTCTTCCTTGTCTTCCAACTATTACTCGGTGTTTCGATCTTCCAACTATTACTCAGTGTTTCGGCTTCTATTCCAACAAAATGCGGATTGAAAGCATCATCGCTATACTATTCTGGTAAGTAAACAGACTCCAGGATGGTAGCGCTCTTGCTAAAAGTTTAGTTCCTCTGCTGGGCTAGCCTTGAAGTGGGACAGTTGCGTCTGCATCCGGGTGAAATCAACCACGACCCCTGAAACTTGTGCTATCCAGAAGTCGTGCTCAGGTGTTGGTGGAGTGCTAGGTAAGGCAAAGCCCATATATTCTGGAAGTAATATCTAACTCATCCTAGAATTTAAGCCGTACAAAGGTCTTACGGGAAATTGGGTAAGTACAGTCCACGGACTGGCCAGAACAAGGGCTGACATAGTAGTGTTCTGGGCTTTCTGGTCAGATCGACGGTCCCAAAATGCACTCCGCTTGCACATCGCACGGTTCTCAAGATTCTTGCTGCGTCGCGTTGGATGACAACGATAACGTAACCGATTCATCTGATGGCTGCGCCTAAGGAAATGGAAGTCGGAAGGATTAGGGTAGTCAAGCTCCACGTGGGCCAAGGACAATGGTACTGCTCTATTAATATCTGGCAGAGAGGGGCTAGCAGATGCGGTAGATAAAAACTTCCATCTACTAGAGATGAGCTGTTTAAATGCATGACTCTAGAATACGTTATAAGCAATCAATCTACTGGGTCTGTTTACAGCATTATACTCTATCGTCGAAGACTATCCACGCCAAAGACGCTAGTTCCGGCCTTGCCGTTTCTTGACGCATCACCCATAAATTTTTGAAAATAAGAACGTAAGCGTAATGTTTTCACTCCAACAATTCATGTTTTCTTTTACCGTAAGACGACATATGTTACTTGTGTGATGCATGATTGCACTTGGACATGATGCTTGTAGTAGCGCAGCAGCGCGTTAGAATTTCTAAGGGCTAGCAAAGAAACAACACCAAGACTAACACTTACTGCCTGTCTTGCGAGCTTCAGTCATCATCAATATCGCTTGTTCGACAATGCGATGTATATATCAACAGGAAGAGAAAGGGTTGCACGCTTGTGCTCATGTATAGGAAATTGTTGCACGGTTGAGTGCAGGTGTTATCCGCAGAAATTAGGAGAAGGGGTATATTCCATCAATTGTAGCATCCTAGCACAGCTTATACAAAAACCATCGCATGGCGTTATTAGTAACAAGGGGTTCCCGACAAGCGCTTGGCCTACGACAGATGCTAGTAGACCCAGCATTTGAGCGTCAGTGGGGGGACTTGGATGGTTGGAACAACCATAAACATATGGGAAGATTTCAACGATGGATGGTGACGGTGGCAATGCGGTGGGCGTGAGTGGGCTTCGTCATCTATGGGGTCATCGCAGTCCATGGGATGAGATGAGATAGGATGTACCACACGGTATTGCTTCGCGAGGTCTTTGTGAGTCAAGGGCGATGATTTTATGTATGCAAGTGATGTACATGGGCTTTTTCTGGGCAGGAAAGTCTATTGCATTCATGTTCTTCTTCTCATCTTGCACATCAGGTGTTTGTTGGACGACATGAGGAAGAAAAATTTGAAGAAGAAGAAGAAGAAGAAGAAGAAGAGGAAGAGGAAAAAGAAGAAGAATGAATAATGCTAAGCCTAGCCGCTGAACCGCTGATAACCCATCCATCTGATAGTAAAATAAACAAAACACCATGCAGAATCTCGAATGCCACACTTCCAAGCGTCAGTTACAGTTAAGCTATGCAACACGTTCATGTAGAGGATGTTGTTCATGCGTGAGACACGTCATCTTTTCCCAGTCACTTGACTTGCTGGCGAACCTGCGCAGCATGAAGCGCTTGCATCGCCATCCTCCCCTCTAAGTCTGCGCGAAAATGTGCGCTGTGGATGTGTATTCAAGGGTACACGGTGGGGTACAATACGTGGCTTGAACCATCTGGCAGGCGATAACCACGAGCTAGCAGAGGCGATTGCGCCGTCATGCGTGACCATGCCCGCGTTCTACACTAGGTCGACGTTGAACTTCCAGTTACCTGTTTAACAGTTAGTAATAGTTCGATAAGACTCTTACAACACTGAGTTGCTTACCGAGCTTTAGGTTTTCCGCCGTGTCGTTTAGTAGGATGATGCGACGTTTGGTGCAATATGAGGTCTTGTCGAGAATATCGACCTTCAGTTCTTTCAGCTGGTCAATCGGCTTCTCGAACATCTCGCTGAGGTTCTCAACAGCCATTTCTAAATCCTTCTGGTTATCCTCGAAGATTTCCGTAAGATTGTTTCGCGCGAGATAGTAAGCGAAGGCGTAGGTCCACTTAAGAACCTGTCGACACTGTTGTAGTGCTTGTGACGCTTGGTCCAAAAATTGCACCTCGATCCACGACATGCCTGAAGAGTTTTGTAGCTGTTGCATCTTCTTTTCCGTCTTAAGGTAAAGGTCCTTGTCTAGCTTGGCGGATTGCTCATGGTTCGCAAAGCGGTTGTAGTAGTGAAGGTATCGTTCTAGCGACTGTCGAGACTTGGCCTGCGCGTCGCGCGCCTCGGATCCGCTCTTTTCTTCGAAACGATTGCAGTTGTACCAGCTAGTGCCGTGTTCAGACCACTTGCCCATGCACATCCAACAGAACTCGTTGCGGCACTTCCGGCATGTCATGTGATTGCAGCCTCCGTTCTTCTCAATAGTAGAGTTGCAGTTGGGGCATTCTTTCGTGTTGGCTGATATCCAGTTTGCCGTTTCGGAATCGTCCTCGCACTTCTTGACCCATTTCTTCACCAGGGCACAGGGTGCCGGCTGGTGGTTGTTTAATGTACAGCCAAAGCAGAAGTCGTGACCGCAGTTGCAGTGTACCGTAGGCACAACCCTCGTGAGCTCCTTGCTCTTTACTGGGCATTCGACGGCATATTTACAATCGGGCGCGGGGCACCATTTGAGGTTCTCTTTATCGTCAACGTAGGTTCGTGTAAGAAGGACGTGGTATCTATACATGTTAGCGGTGTCTTGGGAAAGTGAGGCGACTAGTGGCATACCTTTCATGGAGATCTGCTGTAACAAGAAGATCTAGCGATTTGGAGTCGACTATTCGAGTGCAGCCCTCACCGGGGCAGCGTATCCTGGCAGCCTCTCCTTCATCTTGAATTTTAGTACTCAGATACTGCCTGTAGCAGCCCAGGCAGAAGCGGTGACCGCACTTCATAGCAAAGGTGTCCATGTTGGGGTCGTCGTCGCAGCAGATGTCGCAGGCGAAGCCCTTGACCTTCTCCAGCTTGGGCGGGTTGGTGGTAGAATCCTGGCCAAGTCCTGCAGTCTCCAAAACATCCTCAGTCTTCTCCATGTATTGATCGATCAAGCGCTCTTTGTTCCATCGCAGGTGCCTGAGGAGGATAGCAGCGGCTTCGGGTGGTTGGCCGAGGATGCTCGATACCTCGTCCACCTGCTTGTCTTGTTGTGCCTGGATTTGTATGGGGTCGAAGACTTTGAAATCAACTTCGTATGCCTGTTTACTGGGCTTGATATCCTTGTCTTGTGTCTCGAAGCCCACGTCGTCTTGATCCATATCGAAGTCGGAGTCTACCAGCAGTCAGTATATACAAACAGAAACAGGTCGTGGTCTATGCACCGTCTTCCAGGCCCATATCGCTGTCCTGGTCGTCAAAATCATCGCCGCTCATAGAGCTGTTGAAGTCGTCGTCGGAGTCCATCTTGTCGGCCTCGGTTGCGGGGGTGTGTGGAAGGTGGACAACAGCGTCGTTCTGTGCCTTTTTCTGGGGAGGCTCTTCTGCGGGACTGAGGTAGTTTGCCTCGTCAGCCTTCCGCTTGCGAGAAGTAATGGAAGGCGTCTTGGTTGAACGTGTCCCGCCTGATGACGGAACACTAGGCTGCGGCGGCGAGGGAGTGACTGCGATGACAGCTGATAAGGCCTCAGGCACGTGTGCAGCGTGGCGGGGCAGGTGGGCGGTAGATTCAGGGTATTGGCCAGTGAGACAGAATACAAGAGAGAGGTGAGAGTTGGGATCGAAAGGTTGAATGCAGTCGTGGTCGTGGATGATGCGGGCAGAGAGGGCCGTGGTTGGCTCCGCGTCTAGTGTCGGGCTGACGTAAAGAGGCAACAGCGCGCCTCCGGAACTTGGCCGCGCTTCACTGTGGCGTGTCAGTTAGGCAAACACTGCAGTTCCCCTTTTTATCCTCTGCTGCAGCCTGTGACTCCTGCAGTAGTTTATTTATCGTCAACCACGGTTCAATCATCCCTTTCTGCTACGCCATTCGCACTATTATGGACTGGTCACGCAACACGCGCTCCTGACGGCCGACACTAAGCCACTCGTGCTTTTGCGTTTCATCATCACGTGTGGTGAGCGCATAGTCGTGATTTGTCTTGATTTCTTTTATTAGATCAGTTTGCTGTTCGAGAGACCTAAGAAAGCATGACCTCTCGCGTCATGGCTTGCCGAACTATACCTCCAGCGCCGCGACAAAAAAAAAGGAACGCGCCGCACCATGACGCACTTGTCAGATGGCATTTGATCAATTACATCAACAAAACACGTCTTTGCAAACACCTGCCCATGCCAGCTGTATTATTATCAGACGTTAATCATTGACTGCATTTCCGTAATCTCATCTACAATCATCTAATCATCTAATCATCCTCTTCGCTCTCTTCTTCCTCCTCACTCTCGTCCTCGCTCTCCTGCTGCAAAAACTCAATCAGCGACTTGGTCTTCTCCCTCACCTTGACCATCTCCGCATTCTCTGTGCTCTTCTCGTCTTCCCACCACTGCAGCATACCGTCCTCCTCAATAGAGTCCAACTCGACCAGCTTCGTCGCTGCGCTGAGCAAGATGCCGTCGCCATTCTCCTTGTTGCTGAGGTCGGCTTGCAGCAACAACAAAAAGTCGACCTGGTCAACCTTGCTTTGTGCATTCTTGTCGAAAATGGAGCGATCGATGAGCTCCTTGTGCTGCCCAAATACCTGTGCTACAGCACTCTTGACCGCTTCACCAGACTTGGTGAGTTGAGTGACGCGCTTGACAAAGGATGATACGACTGCACGCCTGACTTGATGGTCCGAGGCATTGGTACTCATGCGGAGTGCTGTGAGTTCCAGCTGGATATTGGCAGATTCATGGCCCTCAACCAATGAGTCGTATATACTGGCCGAAGCATCGTGATCAAAGTTTGCTGCGTGTTGACTGTCGGCAGAGCCCACGGAAAGGAAACTGCTTGTTGCTGATCTCTCATGGCGCTCACCACCAAAATCATCTTCCGAGTCGGAGTTGAGTGTGGAAATCGACTCGTTGGAAAAGTTGTACACTGAGTGCATTAGCGCATATGTGAAAGATGTTAGAAATTGACTTACTTGGCCCCTTGGTGATAAGACCGTCAACAAGCTCATCTTCGTCATCCTCATCTGAGTCGTGGAACTCAAAGCCGTTGCCCTTTTCGCCAACAATCGTAGGGTCTGGATCGCCCCGAACAACCTCTTCGCCTTCCTCTTTTCTTCGTTTCGTTCTTGTAATCCTATGTTCTCCCCGGATCGTCATGTCTTCGCCAATGCTAACTCCGTACGATATCAGCGCGCCAGCCTCTATTGTGCACCTCCGCCCTATGGCAACTTCGTTTGCAATGACTGCTTTTGTCACAGTGCTGCCGTCTGCGATGCTGGCGTAATCCCAGATATACGCCCCGTCAATCTTGACGTTTCGGCCAATCTGACAATGTCTTCCGATAATGCTGTTGGTGATGACGCTCTTGTCACCTACACTGGTGCCCCTTCCAATGACCGTCTTTGGCCCAATAACGCAATCGCGAGCGAGAATAACGCCCTCCTCTTTGTACGTGTTGCGCTTTTGCAACCGATATGACTGCCCTTGTACCAAGTTGCTGTCGGGACATAGCGGGTATGCCCAACGCGAAACAATGTCCTTGCTAACCGAGTCGTATGCGTGAAGATTCCGTACTCTTGCCGCGTAGTGGTCTGATATGATGTGTGTGTGGAAGGTTTTGCCGTTGAGCTCGTAGTCTTTCAAGACGCTGTGTAGGAAGCCCTTTCGCGGCGCTTGGAAGTCGAAGTTGTCGCTCCACAAAGCCAACACTTCGGGCGTGCAGATGTCGATACCGCAGTCAATCAGGTCCTGGCGCACCTCAAGCTCTTGGTGGGTCGATAGTATTTCGGGATCGATGGAGAGGTAGTGCGTCTGATCTCGGTTGGGCATGTGTTCAAAGTGTAGACATCTTTCCTTCTGCGGATCGATGACAAAGACCGGGCTGGTTCCCTGCGCTTTCGTCCTGTGGTTCGTGCCAGCCTCGCGTAGCACCATGGTCATGATGGCGTTCTTGTCCTTTACTCGTCGTGCTCTATGCGCCGCGAGTGCAGACTCCAGCGGCAGGTTGCTGACCACATCGCCATATACCAAGAGGAAGTCACCAACTAGCAACCCTCTGCTGTCCAAGTCGCGCATCGCATCTCCAATGGAATGCGATGTCGACTGGATGAGCTCGAGTCTCGAAAAGGGCGATGATTTGGTAGACCATTTGGAGGCTTTGATGTAGTCTTCAACCTGTTCCCTGTGTGCGCCGCAGTATACAAAGACTTCTTCCACGCCGGCGTTGGCGAGAAACTCAAACGTGTATTCGATGAGCGGGGTATTCGCGAGGGGCAGAAGACACTAACAAGCGTCAGCATGCGACTGGTATATTCCTGGGTATGCGTACTCTTGGGTGTTCGAGTGTGAAGGGACTGAAGCGTGTTTCGAAGGGATCCGCGAGTATCTACAAAGTCAGCACAATTTCGTCAACGGACGCGTTGCGAGACGTACCACAGCCTGTAGCGGCTCATCGCGCTCCTCCTCCCCCGACTTGCCCTGGTTCTGCACTTTTTTTCCTTTCGGCGGCATGTTGGGAAATTGATGTGTACTGCGCAAAAGGTGGACGAGGGGCGGGTGGGATTCTGGATTGGTGCAAGCAGTGGTGGGGTTTGCTATGACTTCCAAAACCCTTCCACCAACCTACTACCACCGCTGAGTCACAAGCTCCAAACCAGGGACCACCACGCAAAACCAGTTCGTCGGGTCCTGTCACGTCTCGGATCTTTTAGCGGGGTGGCTCTGCGGGTAAGCCGCTGCAACAGGGCGCATGAATCTCGAACATGCTCGTGCGCAGGCATTCTGGCCAGGCCGTGAAGGTCTGGACCGCCAGGGACAGCTTTTGTTCGGAAACGCTTATTGCGACGACACTTCACACGTCTTCAGCAGTGGCCAAGTCTTCGTTTTTGCAGCCCCAGTAGAGCCGGGCACAATACACTTCAAATTGTTTGTCTAGCAAGTAGGGTATTTTCTAGCAAATATCCCGCCCATGGCCTAAATCACTTTATAAACTCAAACGCCGAGGACCTGTGAAGTCCTTGATACCCTCTCTAGACAGCATAGACTTTGAGCCGTCAAATCCTTGAACTCTGCTACGAAGCATACAAGGGCTAGCCACGACGAATGGTCTTGCGACCACGGCAACTCGCTCCCACATTTTTTAGGACTGCCTTTTTCAGTATGGAAACCCGTGGTCAATGCCTCGTGGCGTAGTGCCGGGGGCCATCCTCTGATCTTTGTGATCCTTCATCTCTGATTCCTCCCTATGTTCATCTGTCACGATGGGCGTCAACGTGGGCGCGGTTGCATAGGCCCCATTTGCTGTTGCATTTGAGGAGCATACATTTGCTGCCGCTTTGAGGGGTTGTTCATATCGTCACCCCCGGAGATCTCAGAGACCTGCCGGCGGTGAGCACCCTGTAGTTGTTGTTGTTGTTGTTGTTGTTGTTGCTGCTGCTGTTGCTGTGATGTCATCTGCATGTGGGGCGATGTGCTGTACCCCATGTTCCCTTGCATAGGATTGACGCCATAGGGGCTCGGGTGTTGCACCGGTTGGCCTCGCATAGCCTGTGCAAAGTCATCCGGGACTGTGCTGCCAACTGGGGATACACCCGGCATCTGATTGGGTGAGTTCCAGTTGCTGACGGTTTGCGGGGACTTGGCGGGCGAGTCTTCTTCTTTGAGCACCAGCTGTCGTGCTATTTGCACGGGCTGAGGGGCCACCATCGACCCGTCGCCTTGAGCCGATGGCTTTTTGAGGTGGACCAGATGCTTCTCTAGCATTTGCAATAACCCTTCCTTGGTAAATGGCTTGGGAAGAACGTCGTTCATGCCTGTAATAGTAAGTACATGGCTAGCAGGTAGTAGGGGCCGACTTACCATGCTGGAAATACATTGAAATGTCGTCACTTCGAATATTCGAGGTCATGGCGACGATGGGAGTGGTGTCGAATTGTCGGATCAAATGGCATGCGGAGACACCATCAAGGTTTGGCATGATGATATCCATTAAGACCAAGTCGTATTTCGAGCCAGCATTCATCTTATTGACAGCTTCCAGACCGTCCAGCTAGGCTCAGTTAGTGATGTCAAGGCAAATCACAGCAAGAAAACTTACGGCACTATCGATAGAGCAGTGGAAAGCATACAGGAACTTGCTTCCAATACGGCGACATGTAGGGTCATCTTCCACGAGCAAGATTTGGGGTGGCCGAATCCACCCTGGATCAGAGAATGCACTCTTCTTCTTGCCTTCTGGCGCTTTGGGCTCGCTGGGCTCGATGGCCTTTGGTGGAGCAGCATAGGGAATGTTGTTGATGTGCTCGCTGTACATGGGATCAATGCCATTGGACGATCCGACTGGGTATACGAGGTTGTCAAGATTCTCCAAGCGCATCGAGTTGGTGGAAGTCGCTGACGGCGGCCCGCGGCTCGTGGGTCTCACTTGGGCTCTGGCGAAATCCGGTGGAGGTGTTGTCAAGGTGCCGTTCATTCTCATGGTGATCTCGTTCATGTGCTCCAGGTTTCGAGGGTTCAACATAGCATCCGCATTTGTCTCGCTGAGAAGCTTAGAGGCGTGCTGCAAAGGAGAAGCAGGGTTGTCGTCGTCGTTGGCTGGGGTAGGCTCCATGCCGCCGTTTTGCGGTTCACCGCCGTTGGGGAAGATGAGCTTGCTGTTCCTTCTCTGGGTCGCGTCGACGCCGTGCAAAAAGGTCATAATCTGCTGCATGACGTGTTCGTGATTGACGACAGTCTTTTGCAAGCCAATCACCTCCTGCAAAAGCATGGAATGGTGAATGCTCAATTCGTTGTACCGGCCCTCGAGCTGGTGCAATTGGGCTTGTGTCGCCATGAGTTGTCCGCTAACCATGTCCATCTGCTGCGATGGCGCAAATTCTTCAGCTGTCGCTTGGTTTGGTTTTCGCGGCGCGGGCGCCTTTCGTCGGATGTTATCGAGTGCATCCTTGTTGTTCATCTTGAAGTCTGGGTGCTTAAACTCCCAGGCCTAGGTAGGGGTCAGCCATCAGCCAAAGACGAACCAAGGTTGAGAGGATGCGCGTGTAAGACTATCGTCACAACGAGCGTATATAGGACGTACCCCGGGCCCATAAGGCGATTGACCATTTTCTTCATTGTTGTGACGGACTTTGTGGAAATCGTATTTATTCAGTTGGCGGACAAAACTAGCAAAATTGCTATGTTTGAAATGTTTGGGCAGTATGTGTTTTGTGAATTTTTCGTTCTGGTTCGCGGTTAACACGTTTGCATCGACGAGACGCATAGGGCCGAAAAGCGCATACTTCTAGGACAACGAAACTATCGCCGTCATTTCCCCACCGTACTACACTCTCGTCGCTGGGGTTCTCCAACATCCTAGACAACCATGAGTAAAACGTCAATGGGATTCCGACTGGCGCATCAACCTACTTGTACAGCTTGCGCACAAAGTCGCTCGAGTTGTTGGAGCCGCCTCCACTGCCTTGATTGGGATCCATGATGACGGTCGATTCGCGAGCACTGCAAGCGTGGATGCGCAACGGCGATGGAATATTCACGTCGACAGCTGAGGCCGGTATCGAGACCCTGGACACGGGCTTGGGCTTGGGCAATTTGATCCGACGAAATAGAGAGCACGGCGGGCGGCGCGCGAGGATGCGGATGCGCGTGGTATGGAGCTCACGATGCTCTTGGCGGCATCGAAAGAAGATGTAGAGGCGATGACGAAATTAACCAAAACGGGCGCGCCTTCTCGCAGGTGGGCGGAGGGCGAAGGACGAGATCTGGACCTTCAGGTGTAAGAGGCAAGGAGACATGGGCACTGCTCGTGGCTTCTGAGCTAAACGGCCCTAAAGCAGGTTAACACGGCCTTGAGAGGAATGCAGTCGAACATGGGCTAGGGGAGCCAAGCGGACGTGCCGAGGGAGCGTGCAGGGATACTGCGTGGGCGGATACGAGGGAAACTGACTCTTAGGCGAAGCCGTCTCTTAGGAAGCCTTGATCAGTGCCGCGTGGCTGGCGGCGTGCTGCTGGGCACAAAATTCAATCTCTCGACGCATAACTTGGGCGTCGTGAGCCGCATCACGTCGCTCTGCTCCACCCCGAGCACCATGGTTCTCGCCAGCTTCAAGAGATGGGCGATGCCGCTAGTTACGCCGTTGACGGCTCATGACCGGCCCAAGGTACGATCGGCATAGCACAGGAAGCGTGCGAAATGCACACGCTAACGCAGAGTGGATTCATGTCATTATCCGCAATCTGCTGCCGCCGTGAAGTTTAGTCGGCATAGACAACTAGCTATTTATGGGGACTGGCTGATCCAAGCGGAAACGGACAGTGCCTGTCCATCTGCGCAGACAAATACATGGGCTCCAGAGAAAGCGAGGAAGGGGCAAACGGTGCTGCTGGTGGGCTGCGCTTGCCGCCTTCCGAAGAGCTAAACAATCATTGCCGTCTCACCCCCCCCCCCCCCACCTACACCACCATTCTCAAGCGCACACGTGCTATACACAACCAGCCACCTGCTGCATCCTGCACTCTGCACTCTGCACCCATCATGTTTTCTGCTACCGCCCGTCGTATGCCTCTAGTGGCTCCTGTCGCTGGTCGACGTCTCTTCCATGCTTCTGCACCTGCGTTTGTCAAGGTCGGTGACAAGCTGCCCGACGTCGACCTCGTCGAGGGATCGCCCGGCAACAAGGTCAACCTCGCCAAAGAACTGACCGGCAAAGGTGTCATTGTCGGTAAGCTCAGCATGCTGCCTATCACTATCAAAGCCAAATGAGGCTGACAACAAGTGCAGGTGTGCCGGCCGCCTTCTCACCCTCGTGCTCGGAAAACCATATTCCCGGCTACATCAACTCGCCTAAGCTTAAGGATGCCGGTAAAGTCTTCGTTGTCTCGGTCAACGACCCTTTCGTGTAGGTTTCGCCCCTCGTACAAATTACCGAATTGTACCCCTCATCACACCCTCGGGACGACGGTGCCGGCCATCAATGTTCCATTTGACTCGTGCGTGATCAACAAGGGATGCACAAGACATTGCTCCAATTTGTTCAGACGCATGCACGCAAATCATGGCTTGCAGGAATCATGGAATACAGTCAATAGTCATCTCCAATCACTGATCATGTCCAGCATGAAAGCATGGGGCAAACTCCTTGACCCGTCGGGTTCCAGCGGTGTGAGTGACCACTTGAAACTTTATTCGCTCTCCCGTTATTGACATGTTCAGATTCGCTTCCTCGGAGACCCCAGCCTTAGCTTCACAAAGGCGCTCGATCTGTCTTTTGACGGTGCTTCCATCTTCGGAGGCGATCGTTCAAAGCGATACGCTCTTGTTGTCGACAACGGCACCGTCAAGGCTGCTCACGTAGAATCCGACAACACCGGACTGAACGGTAAGGCTAGAAACTCTCGACATTGCCGAGAGTTCAAATTGCTAATACATCTCAGTCTCTGCCGCGGACAAGGTCTTGTAAGAGGTTGACGTAACCACCTACATCGGGGCAAGTCAATTCATCAGCGGAGTTGCCCGTGCCAGACTACAACTTTATCTCAGGTTTGGTCTGGCTTGTCGCACTGTGCAAGGCGAGGGCAGCCGTCTGAACAGCCATGGTCGTACATTTACACACCATGTTACTGTTGACTCTTGACGCCCCCGGGGTATGAGGTACGACCGTGCATTGCTGTTAGTCGACCCAATACATCATATTCAACCAACATATCCCGCTGCATTCCTCCTTTGGTCAGCCAAGTCGGCACCACATTTCATACCCTGCTCTAATCTCTCTCATCGATTTGGTTACATTAGATTAGAGACGATAACGATTCGCCTCAACATCATGGTTTATCTGGAATGCGGATTTTGCTGAAAGTCTTGTGTTGGAGAAAAGACGGAACAACCACAATCTTAGCCAACGAAAGCCTTTTCAAGCATTCTCGCTACCATGTATAGATTGTATATGAGTGCTTCCGACCCAACATACTTGTTTAGGTAGGTCGTCTGCATCATTGGCCTACGCACTTTATACAGATCGCGACCGCTGTACCTGTTCCTGTCAAGAGTAGCAATTGGCCAATTGAGAACACCGTTGCATGGTAGCCAGAAACAAAACTAGTCTGTTCTTCGACAACTGTCAAACGGTGTCCCTCGACACGGATAAACAATATGTGTTCGCGTGGCCAAGTCTGCCTCGGGCGGCCTGCGGTCTAGGATCAGATCCCATTCAACTACCCACCCACTGTATTCCAGCCCCATACCAACTCGGACGCGGTTTAGACCATTCGGTACCAAGTTCTCCCATATTATACCCACAGCCTTTTCAACCTAGTGGCCCTCTCGCCACATCACTTGATTGGAAAAGTGCATCACTCGACCCGACAAGGTTGGAATGCGTGGACACCAAATGCTTCCTTCTTGAGCACGACCCACGTGACCTAATCTCACACATGGTACGTTGATATCTAGCCTTCCAATCTTACCGAGGGATAGTAGCGCCAACTAGCCCCATCTCCTGATTTCGATTGCCGATGGAGGGAGGGAGGCTATATCATGGTACCCGACGGACCCTAGGCTAAGGAAACATGAAGTGCTTTTTCCGGGGAGCTGAGGATCGTAGCTACGTATTTGTGGGGAATGGGGGGAAAAAGAAAAAAACAAAGGCAGAAAACCTTGGACCCCTCTGGTCTTGTTGCACCTTCGGCAAGTTCCTTTTGGTTCGATAACGTCGTTCGCCTCGGAATGGGAAGCCTCACTTCTGGCGTTGCTTTTGCGTGTAAGAAGTAGCAGCATGTGCTTTTGGGGTGATGAGTATGTAGAGACGTACATGTCACCAAGACATACAGAGTCACGTCACTGGGACTACGTTCAGCTCTGAACGAATCCCATGATACTAGTTGCATACTAAAAAGAGCAGCCCATTACGTGCTAACACTACTGCCTGCATCTGTAATGAACCAGACCACATGACCAACACGCCGCCATCGTTGCTTACTTGCTGACGAAAGCGCAAGACCCCATATCGCGTTTCTTCGCGGGAAGATGAGGACTGATATCAAAGTCGAAGATATCCATCGGCAAGCCCATGGTCGTGCACGCATTGGGGATATCCACTATACCAGCTACATGGCCCTGTACCGGGGCGCAGGATAGCAAGAGGTAGATCTGATAATCGTTGTAACCTACTCGTCTCATTAGCCCACCCAATCCAACGCCGCAATCAAAGAAACAAACCAGAAAGATAGTAAAGAGAAAGAGCCAAAAACTCACCATACCGCCTCAAATACTCAATCACCCTCAAACTCGTCTGTCGGTACGCGACCGTCGTGTCAAGATAATGCTGCTTCCCATGCTCATCCACGCTAAAGCCCTCAAAGTAGATATACCGTCCCGGCCCAAACTGCGGCTCAACGGGACCGGGGATGTAAATCGGACTCTTCATATCGAGTTCCTTCATGCCGCCTTTCATGACGCTGAACTTGAGCGTAATCACGCCCGCCATTTCAATCGCGCCGCAGAAGGAAATCTCGCCATCGCCCTGGCTGAAATGCAAATCGCCAACACTGAATTTGGCGCCGGGAACATGTACGGGGAGAAAGACCTTGGAGCCGCGAGACAGGTTCTTGATGTCGCAGTTTCCGCCGTGTTCCGGGCGCCCGGGAATCGTTCTCGCGCCCTCTTTTCCGATTTTCGCCTTGAGGTCGCCGGTAGCGGAGCCTGCGTGCACATTTGTGGGCTGTGGGGGCTCGGCGACGGTGCGGTTGAGGTGCGTGTGCGTGGAGATGAGTTCGGATTCGCGCTTGTTCCAGGTTTCGAGGACTTGGGCTGAGGGGGCGCAGCCGAGGACTAGAAGGAGGGGGAGGGGGGATGTTAGTTTTATATTCTTCGACTTCTCTTTTGGGTTGGTGAGAATGCATGTTGTAAACTTACTTCCTGGATGGATCAACCCGGCAAATCTCACACCCGGGATATGTCTTGAACTGCAGAAGATGCCTTCGAAATCCCAGATTGCTTTCGCTCTATCATCTTCTCTTTTAGCACAACTCTCGCTTTTATAATATCACTTCATCTCCTTTTCTGTCGTCAAACTTACGGCTCGGGGTAAATCTCATCCAAAAACCCTCCTCCATTCTCCTTGGCAAAAATACCAGTAAATCCCCACGGCTGCTCGTCCAACGGCTGCACATCTTGAATCTCAACCACAAGAACATCGCCCGGCTCTGCAGTCTCGATGTCAAAGGGCCCCGTCAGATAGTGGATCTTGGTGAGGTCGACATCGCGCATGTCATCCGCGCTGTCATTGTTGCCGATTTGGCCGCCGGTCCAGTCTACACATTCGATCTTGACGACCTCGCCGGGCGTGATTTTGCCGTAGGATGGGTTTTCCGGGTGCCAGCGGTTCTGTGAAGACACGATTTGTTAGGGTATTTTCCGAAACTTCACTAGACGAGTATACACACGTGCAGGCATTCTTGCTCGGCTGCGGGCTTGTCTAGAGAGACTTTAGCCGCATATCGGAGGCCTTCTTTACCCATTGTGAAGAATATGAAATTTGCAGAATGTACACTGCGACAAGAGTTTAGTTTAGGGAGAGGAGATTAGAAAAGGAAGACGCGTACGGTCGCGAAAAAGAGGGGAAAGTCGCGCATATGAAGTCAACGGATGAGGGGAAGTAGTAATGCTCAGCCCGTCTATTGTTATCTCTGACATATCTACTTGCCGAGGAGATGGCGGGCACCCATATGCACCAACTATTACTACAAGGTCGGTGATAAGCTCGACGATAGAGCTCTTGCGTTACGTACCAACGGGAATAGCTCCCAAGCTACCTACCACAACGGGACGCGTTGACCCCACTGCGGGGTATGGCTGATTTGAATACCATCATCATACAGCACCCGATAGCGTAACACCAGAATGCACTTGTTTGCCGACGGCGTGGGTTGATTTTAGCTGCTACGGACGTGCACGGAATGAAGTTGCGAGTTCGTCATTCTAGGCGACCACGCTCCATCCAAGAGTGAATGAGTGTTACGCTTTCCATTGCACCAACCTAACTGAAAGTTTTTCTCGGCGTCTGACGCACTTCAGATTGAAACTTTGGTTTGTGCATTGACAGGTTGTACTCGTCCATGTGCTGCCATGGCAGATTCAGGAACTCGTGCTTGTTCTTCCAACGAAGCGATTCCTCCTTGAACTTCTCGGCTTCCATCGGCGGTAGCGGTGGTTCCGTAATCTTGGTGATGAGGTATGCCGTCGAGGCTTCAGCGAGACCGTAGATCAGGACGCCGACCAGAGGGATCTTAACGAAAATATAAAATCCAAGACCGAAACCGAAGAGTACGCCGGCTCGGTCTCTGAACCAGAGCTTCTTCTGTTCTTTGTTGTAGCGAACGCGGCTGAAATACGGCTCCAGCTGATGTGACATTAGCAAAAGTGATCAGTGCATGCCGAGGAAGCCACGTACCAGCTCACGCATAAGCGTGCGAGAAGAAAAGTAAGCCTGCAGGAAGCTGACCAGGTACCTGCGAGGGAACAGCAGAGATGTGGCGAAGATGACAGCTGCCGGCTGAGTCCCCACCGACTTTTTGAATGTGTAGAAACTGGCAGCTGGCAGTACGAAGCGTCCAACGTAAGGCAGGTATGACAGCCCCAGAACGCCCAACGAGATGGCTGCCTTTCTGCCCTGCTTGGTGGCGTAAATCAGGACGGCTTGCTTTATTGGTTTCTTCGCCTTCTCAGGCTTGGGAGCGTGATCGGGGTATTTCTCGAGGTTCGGGTAGTACATGGCGCGGAGGTTGTGGGGGTCTTCGGTCTTGTGCTTCATTACGTAGGTTTCGTCTACCCAGCGGAGAGAGTCCATGAACCTGAAGGATGGAATTAGCCAGAGCTTACAAAAGCTGGGGGTGCTCCTACATGTGGTCCAGAGTAGGCGTCACATAGCGCATCATGGTCATGAGGAAGAAGGGCACCTGAAGCACCGAGTGCTCAAGGAAGTGCAGGCCGTTTACAACAGTCTCGTCCAGCTGGGTATGGTCCATGTTTACGAAGAGGGAGAGAATCCATAATAGCACTCGTACGCCGACAATCTATGGGGGTGTAAGCAGCAATGTTTGCCATGGGTGTAGGCAGGCTGCGGAACGTACGGGTATGGCGACGATGATGCGGATAGCAATACCGGCGACTACGGCAATCGCGGCCTGACGATAGTGGTCTGAAGTGAAGAGGCCGGGGTTCTGGAGGGCTCGATTGACTGTGAGGCGTGTCAGAAGCAAGCTATAGGTCACGATAGCATGATGGCTGGCAACCCACCACCGACCAAAGTGAGCTGAGCCCCCCGCAGGATGGCATTAGGATCGAAGTTGGACACATCGAACTGGGACATGTCGATCTTGTCCATGGTGGCTGGTTCAAAGCGACTGTCAGGCAACGTGGTGTTCTGATCAGTGCAGACAGCAAAGCTAGCAATGGAGCTGGCGTAGAGTGTGCGAACGCCTGCGAACTGGCGGAGCAAATGACGTATATGGGGGGGGGGGGGGGTCCGCGCGGTTTGCGGGCCCCATGCGCGTGTAGCTATGTCGCAGTCGCGAAAAGAGAACGCGTTATTGGAGTCGCATTGCATTGCACCGGGGCAAATACCAACAGCGTCATCTCTATTGATTTCACAGCGTCACAATCTGGCTGTCGGCACCCAAGGCAACTTGACGCGCGCGGGGTGCAGACGATGCGCTGATCAGGTTGGAACTCGACATGGCCCCTATGGCCATAGCGCGTAGCGTTCCGAAGCCAGGGACTGCGACACCCTTCAGCTGCACCCCGACTGGCCACGACGACTGCACACGACACCACAGCACAGCAACAAAAGCAATACCCCTTGACAAGCGCCGGACGCCGTCTTTTCCCAGGAGACATATACCACAGCATCTCCATGCCGGCAATGCTCACATAGACAGCCCATCATGTCCTTGCCGGCTCCATCCCAGCATCCTGAGCACGCCCCGGCCGCTGTCAAGGCCAGTGGCGCCAGAAGAAGCTTTACCCTCCCCGCAAAGAGGACCTCGTCAGTGCCAGCGCCCACGGCCAGCGCAGACGGCATAGAAACGCTGTTTGTGTGCGCCGACTCCAAGATCTTCTCCTTTACCACAGATGGGCCCACTCGGCGCCTCTCACCTGTCCGTGCCGGTGACACGCCGCGTCCGATACCATGGAAGACTCCCACAGAGCGCACTCTCGCAGTCGGTATGTTGTCCCATGTGTCACCAGGTGGAATGCATGCTGACGCCTGAGCAGGTGTCTTGCGCATATACCGTGTGACCGCGTCCAACGTGTCTTTCCTCAACAGCGGCAATCTCCTCCACACAATCTTCCCCCGCTCGCAATGCTGGTGCGTCGACAACCAGTCCGTCTTCGTGTTGCGGATTCGTCAGGACTCGTACTATCGCATCGAACTCCCCTTCGACACCGAAGAGGACAGGGAGAAGATCGCCCTATTCAAGTCAGTCTTGTCGCAAGTCATGCAGTATGAACGGACACAGTGCCCATTCAGGCGGGGCGCTGGGATCGAAGAGCTCGAGCGTCCGAAGAGCCCGCCTCGCAGAACGATAAAGAGGAAGCCCTCAGGACAGGCGAAGAAGTGGGTCTTGGACAAGACTTGGGTGCCAGAGCAGCATGGCCAGCGGCCTTCTACTTCGGGCACCGAGCGCTCAGATGCCAGCACTACTTCTTCCAACGAGGACGATGATCGCCGGAGTGTCTGTACTGAGAGTAGTGAAGCAGTGTCCGAAGCGCCAGAGACACCCTTCGCGAGGGCACTACCACAGCCTCTCCCAACGTCCGCCCTACCAAAAGCCCTTCCACGTCGACTCTCGGTAGCAGAGCGCGCAAGCATCTTTCAGGGTGTGCGCTCCGTCACGGCACCAATCAGGACACAGAGAACGGGGTCTGTATCTGCCATGCAACGCATCGTCGAGTCACCGTCAGCCAACCCAAGCAGTGACGCAGAGAAGCCGATATTAGAGCGTCAGGTCTCGGATGCTATCAGCCTGGCCTCCAGTGCCGACTCATTCTATTCCTTGGAGACCACCACCCCGCGAAGCCCTTCGCCTAAGTTTCTGGATGCAGATGCCGTCGTGATGAATCCATGGGCGGCCACGTTCTCAAAGCAGCAAGATGAACCGAGGGGACGCGCAACACATCGACGCCAGATATCAGAAGTGACTGTACGTGCCTCATCAATTGAAAGGACCGATCCATCTGCACCAGTCACACCTACCGCTCCATATTACTCCACCACCATTCCTTCGATCGACATCAGACCCTCCTCAGCGCCCTCGACTCCACCACTCGTCAGCGATTCAGACGATGATAGTCTCGGGCGTGCGAGCTTGGATCTTCCTACGCCTCCAGATGCCATCAGGATGAGGAGACTTACAGGAGCCTCGCAACGGCGGGCGTTTTCCCCTATGCCTCCCGCACAAAATCTGTTCTGCCCACCCAAGCACAACCCCGGTAAAGAGTTCACCAATGCTCTGGTACGCAAGACATGCGAGATTGTATTGGGACCGCCAGCACATCTGGTGTCGATGATGCTGCGCATTGCCACGACCATCTCCAACGGTATTGGGTTCAGCGCGTACCGCGCCCGCCGCGCCGAGAAGATCCCGTGTTCGTGGGAGTCAGATGATGAGGCTGATTGGGCCGAAGACGACTTTGGCATACCCCTCAACAACATGAGGGACTCAGCTTTGCGGCGACGAACATTTTCCGGGGAAGTGGATTGATGAACACGAGCCAGGTTGGATTGTAGAAGAGCGTTTCCTATTTGCATATCCATGGATGATACCAGGAGTTTGTACGTTTAATGTTTGCATTTGAAGGCGAAAGGCATGCCTACTGGCGTCGCATCTACACGACGACAAAGATTTGGGGCGAATACACGATTGTAATAGGGGCTGTATGTTGTTGAGGTTGAGTTACTTTCTTTGTAGCTGTGCGATGTTGTACTTTTGGAATCGCGACGCTCGCATGAATGAGAAGGCATTGTTTCCACACCGTCTTTGCTTGGGTCACGCGCGTCACTGACCAGCTGAAACCATGCCCTGGTCATGCTGCCCTTGCAGAGGCAAGTAGTGCGGCTACTTGAGATACTTTCAAACCAGCTTCTATGACCTCAACCCCAGCATCATAGCATCCGTTATGACAAGCGATGCATGTGCTATGACATGATGCCTGACGCTGAAGGCCAGAGAATCTCGATTTCGGGGGGGCAGGCTCGAGAGGAAGCGGTGCCGGACGTCGCTAGCTCCCGCACTGTCCGTCTTGGTTGGGATGACCAGCTCTACACACCACAGTCGCACGCGATGCTCACTCATCCCATCTTACCAGCCCGTCAGCGTCCGTCTAAGAGCGGGGAATGGCCAGCTATATGCACTTCCTCACCTGAGTAAAAAAGCGTCGAACAGTGCGAGTGATCGCCCTCGCCGTGGGGCAGGAAAAATCACGATGCAGGGTTATGGGGCCCAGCCACGCTGGCAAACCTTCGATCGCGTCCGAGCCAGCTTTACCGCAAGTTGCAGCGCCAGCGCCTCGTCCAATGACGTTTGGCCCTCCCTCGCGTGCCCGCGCACGTAAACAAGGAGTTGACCGACTAATTAGCCTCTTGAGGAGGCGGGTGATGCGTCCGTCTCGTCCTAATATTCCCATGGTACCCTCCAGTTTGTGTCAGGATTAGACAATCGTCTCGCTTGCGCGCTCCTTACCACATACTTATTCATCTTCGCTTCGCTACGACGGGGCTGGGACACTGGATTTTTATACGAAGGCTTTTATTATGAAAAGAAAGATGGCGGATCTCGACGTGTTGATGGACGAGACGTTGACCCTATGCAAAACACCGCCTGTGCCGCGACGGCACCCCTATCGCGAGTTCTACCAGTACAGAAAGACATCGCTCCCTGCCACGCCCGTTATGCCCAAGCCAGAGATGGAGATGGTCGGACAGCCCATGTTTAACTTTGGTTCCAGTTCGCAGACTGAGCTGGTGCCCAAACCGCTGTTCAGCAGGAGCAACTCGCTGCCATCGCGATCATCGCGACCCTCCCGACCATCCGAGCCCTTTCAGTTTAACTCAGACATTGTGAAAAGCCCATCGCCCCTGTTCAGCAGGAGAAACACACTTCCATCGCGAGTTCGACGTGCTACTACCACTGAACGAAGGCCGTCGCCGCTGTCACGCAGAGAAGATGCGCAACAGCCGGAGCCGACCCACTTCCCTGCTTTGACATCCACCACCACGTCACCAAAGGAACAGCCACCCCAAGTGCCCAACCCGACCGAGGCACACTCTACCCCATCGAAAGCGACTTCATCAAAGGCAACTCCATCAACGGCAACCCCATTAAAGGCGACTCCATCGAAGACGACACCATCAAAGACGACATCCTCAAAGACGGCGCCATCGAAAGCGGTTCCCATGAGAGCTACCCCGTTAAGGGCTTCAACCGTCACTATTACCACCCCGAAAAGACCGTCTCCACTTTCTGGTAAGGGGAGCGTGCGCCGGCCTGGGCCTACCCATATTGCTCCAGTCGAGCCCCCATCGCCCATGGTCCTATCGCCTGTTACCTCCCATTCGAGCTCCGTAACTTCATCGCCAACGCCATCCGTCTTTTCAGAATCCGCTAGCTTTTCTGCATCAGCACCATCTACGCCTGCGACATCACCACCCAGTTCTCCAGCGACTCGCCCGCGCTCGCCCTCGTGCTATTTCGCCCCAGCTTATTGGACCATCACGACTTCGCCGTCTCCTGTATACATTCCTCGACAGAAACTGAGGAGGAAGGACAGCCCAAGGATGGAGACCCTGAGGACTCTTAGAGCAAAGGAATCGGACGCATGTCTGGAACGCATATACGATCAGCGTACGTCAGCCTACATGGAATGGACAGGCTTTCAAGCGCTCACAAACTGAAGGTGTGCGTGCGTCCATGAACGGGTCAAAATGATTGTCGAGCCATGCTGCTGTCATCGGGGTTCAGAATGGTATCGAAACCCCAGAACGTGTTGGAGAGGATGATGAATGTGAGTATCCTAGTGCGCATCTCGTATGACTCAATCACTGACACTACCCAGTAATGACTTGCGGCATACCGTCTGCAGAGCGACCTTGACGAAACGATTTACGATTTACGACGAACAACGACTTGAGATGAAGGGGGGCATGTACGGCGTTACAGAGCATTCGATTATAATACCCAGGGTTTGAATATTTGGCATGACTGTTTTTCGCACCTGGTTTGCATAGTCGCAGGCTTTCAACGCATAGTACGCATGTAATCTAATAGAACGCAGGGCCAGTCTGCCCTGTTTCGTTTCCAACACTTTGGTTGACGTTTCAAAGTAATACATCAGCCCGCATGCGCACCGCAGAGCCTCAGCTCGGCGTTCATGCATATCTTACATCAGCCCCCGCTGTCTGCTGACCCTCACAGCGACCCGGATGGAGGCGCAGCTGCCTCGTGCAACATTCGTGATTGGCTGCCCTTTCTGAGACACTCCAGCCATAGTCGCCTAGTTATTCCCAGAACACCCACCACCACATTTCCATTATCGATTTGCCTTTTTCAGACACTTCTGAAGTAGACGACAAAACTATGGCGTATATTGGATACTATTCGTGCTATTTTCCGTACACCTGCGCCGTACATCCGTCGTGGCGCAGCGCATTACCTTTTCCGTGCGAAAGGTGGGCCTCACTAGCCTCACCCAGCTAGGAGGCGCGTAATTTGGCCCCCATGAGCCTTGAGGATCGCATGCAGATTGGCGCAAGTACAGCACACCGTACTGCATGTGTGGGGTGTGGTAGAAAGATTTATAGGATGCTGGCCCCGGCTTTGCGACGGCGAAGGACACCGTCGAGTATCAGATCCAGGACGTCATCTGTTTCATTCCATACACCATCATCGTAGCGCAGCCTTGCAGGCAACACTGATATTGACGACGAGCCCACCTGACTCATACCGCCTCGCCACTATTACACATATAGACTTGGAGGAGGCCTCGTGACGGTAGCTGTATGCGTCAGAGGTAGAAGAATTACAACCTGTCTTCGCTTTTTGTTACACTACCCACATTCACAAGCAAACATCACCCACGCGCATACTTGATCTTGCAAATTAGCCACGTTATTAGATCATCACATCGAGAGCCGCATACGAAGCACGACATTCTGCCCATCTGGGCGATTGCAGAAGATGGAGCTCTCGAACCCGGAAAGGAACCCAAATGCACCGCTACGGTTGCTATCGCTTGACGGAGGTGGTGTGCGCGGACTGTCATCATTGCTGGTCCTCGAAACACTCATGGAGAACATAGCTTTGGAGGAGAAGAGACTGGGAAGAAGGGCAATGGGAAATCACGATCCGTTGAAACCTTGTGATTACTTTGATCTCATTGGTGGTACGTCGACTGGTGGAATCATAGCCATTATGCTTTCACGATTACGGCTCGACTGCAAGCAATGCATAGCCGTCTACAGCAAGTTGGCTGAGCAAATCTTCAAGCACGATCGGTCGTTCAAGGCATTTGGGATGAAGATACCAACAGGAGCCAGCCGGTTCTCCGGTGCTGTGCTGGCAAATGCCATCAAGACTGCACTAAAGGATCTGGACTTTGACCCGAACGAGCTCATGTGGGATGAAGCGTTGTTTGAAGAGGTGGAAGAGATGACAGATCTACCCAGGGACAGCATCTGGGCAGATGCAGCACCAGATGTGACGGTTACCGAAAGCCCGGTGGCGACCATGAAGAACTCGTTGGGCTCACTGGAGTCAGGGCCACCGGACAGCACGAGCAGCCTAAAGCCTTCGTCTACCCTCTACAGTGACAGCCCATTCAACCCACGGCCACTCACGCGAAGCGCTACGTGGAAACTCCGAAAGCGTCAATCCGTCCACCGGAAAGCAAATGCAAAAGGCTGCCGCGGCTTTGTACTTACTTCCCTCAAGAACGCACTGGGACTACCCAGAATCCTGTCCACGTACGATCCAAACGACCGCACAACTCGCATCTGGGAAGCCTTACGAGCGACGTCTGCAGCACCTACGTTTTTTGAAGAAATGCAGTTTGGAACGCCCAAGGTCACGTACCTGGATGGAGGCGTGGGCTTCAACAATCCCTGCGCTGAAGTCGACTACGCCGCAAAAGCACTCTGGGAGAACCGATCAATCGGCGTCATAGTCTCGGTCGGCACTGGACTCCAAAGCATTCCCAGCGTAAAGAAGATGGCCTCATGGCTACCCTTTGGCCTTGGAACCGACATCTCAATCGCCAGTGCACTAACGGGCATGGCGACGAGCACCGCGCGCGTAGACAACGAGATGAAGCGCATGTACAACAACTCGGACACCAAGTACTTCCGCTTCGACGTGGACCGGGGACTCGCCGACGTGAGTCTAGAGCAATGGATGAAAGAAGACGAAATGGCCAGTCTAACCGAACAATACATGTCAGACGGGGCGCAAATCCGCAACGCCCGAGACTTTGGCGAGCGCATGGCCAAGCTCTCCGCCCTGCCTCCCAAGTTCGAAATCGGCGCCACACACTTTGGCGTCGGCATGTCAGGGACCCGCAAGCTAGACGACTCATTCAAACTCGTGCACGTCGATTTCAAAACCGGTATGCCCATCGGTGCCGGTCTCCCCCCCTCGTCTCCCGGCCTCCACCCGCACGCAGACGACGACGGAATCCTACCGCGCATGTCTCAATACCGCACCTCGTCGCCCACGGGCGAGGGCGGTCTCGCTCTCGACGACACGGGCCGTCTGCGCAAGATATACCCCGTAGCAGAGGACCTCGACCACGACGGGCGCCGCGAAGAAGCTGCCGTGTACCAATGCATCAAAGCCGACAACGTGTGTCTGCGTACGATCAAAACGGGGATTCCCCAGGGTAGATACAATGTCTGCTTTATCTTCTCCTTTCATCATTCAAAACACACGCCGCCTAGCGATCTCGTTTGTAGCGTAGGAAAACCGTTTGATGCGCAGAGCTTCACGCATCGCTTTGTGGATGTTAAGATTACTCCGGATGTTGGGTCCGTGCTGTTGCATCCAGATGCCGTCAGGGTGCGTGTGGGGAGCAGACGGTATGAGGAGGCGAAGGGTAAGGGCTGGTGCGAGATTCAGGGCGATATCGAGGTTAGTGTTGGGTTGGATGGCGCGTTGGGGTTCATCGTTAGTAAGAGGTTTGAAAAGGGCGTTTTTGTCGATGGCTGGAGCTTTGGCGGTGTGAGGTTAGAGCCGGTGTTTGGGAGTGGTGGGATGGGGAGTCCGAGGTTGGTGACGTGAGAGGTGTTTGTAGACAGAGGTCCTGTTCTTCTTCGTTTCGCTTTTTTGGTGGTCGATTAGCGTTCTGCGTCTCTTGACTCTTCTCAGATTGGTCGATCGCATCAGAAGGCTGATGATGCAAATATTCTATGGAGTTTTTTTTTCTGGGAAAGACAGGCAGTCTCACTGCGCGGAGGTCCTTCTCTTTTTATCCGGGGCTAGATAGTCGCATGTTTTGCATGGAATGAAGGAACCAGAATATGGATTCAGAGCTTCAACGTTTGGGCTGTTGTTATATCAGGATATACATGATTTCATTCAAAAACTGCTTGAAATCATAGCGGGAAACCCTTTCGTGTGTCTTCGTCAGTGAAAGTCGCTCTTACGCACTTTACAGTTTTCCCCTTGCAACATCGCTATACTCATCGTTGAGGCGAATCAGTGTGGTCTTTGGCCGTGAATGGGACTAAGTAATTTCGGCTTCCTATACAGGCTGCCTCGAAACTTTACCATCACGCCGCAGTCCGAGTATTTCTCTTCTTGTCAAGCACCCGTCGTATTTGCCTGGTTGGTCTTTTCTGGGCTCTCGTTAACAGGTGTGGCCGATCTTTTAGATCGAACGATGAATATGTATCATACCCATATGCAAATGCATAAGTAGTAGAACTCAAACGCTATCCTGGGTAAACACGGGCTAGATAACCCTGCTTAGTCACGCCCATAACATCAGGTGAAGGCGAGTGTGTGGTCCCCAGCAGTTCGCTATTGCCTTTACCGGGGCTAGCCCAACAGTGACAACGTACGTCTTCAACAGTGCGGAGTACTTTAAGAAGTATCTCTCTAGCAGTCCCAGACATCCCTCGTACACTCCATTCGCGACTCCCACCCCACGGTATCGCTATCACCAGCAGCCCGTACAATCTTCCGTTCCAGACTATCAGCACGGGTTGCATCGCGCACCATGGCTCTCATGATGAGCCTCCCAAGAGAACTTCGCGATATCATCTACGAGTACGCTCTCACCGAAGAAGAGGGTCTCCGCTACGAAGAGATAATCTGCCAGGAAGAAGAGTACACCTACGACGATGACGGAAACTATACCGGTAGTCTATGTCTGCAGAGTCGTCCCCGCTTCACGGTCGCAAACCAGCTGCTATTCGTCAGTCGCTAGCTGCGCAACGAAACAAAGGGCCTTGGCCTGCGCTACAACAGCATCATCCATTTCATCAACGAAGGCGACTACATAACACCCTTCCAGTGCGTCAGCTCCTTGCGCAGCCTCTCAAAGGTTCAGAAGGGGTACATCCGAGAATTTTCCATTCATCATATCGGCCGATTATATTTCGACAAGGAATTCATGCCCGAGCTCCTTCAGTTCTGTGAGGCCCATCCAAAGAGCACCATGACGATTCGCTTACCAGTATTCGCCCCTTGTCCCTATAATTTTTTTCGTCAGGACCCAGAGCGCCCCCAAGTGTCGAGAGAGGCAAATTTCCTACTTCCAAAATTGAGTTCTCCTCAAGGATCCAGTAACACAGACTTTGAGGAGGTCAGGTTCTGGTATGCGCCCCAGGTCGACAGTAAGTCTGTGGAGTGGGTTGTCTAGTTCAGCATCTCTATCGATGGGTGTGGTCTGGGCAAAGGAGTGGCATTGGAACGGCGTCTGAAAAGCTATGATTGGAATTGGTATGGAAGAATTTTCTGCAGGATAAGTAATGAGACACGTTTTTGGTAGACTCCCCAAGGTTATCTTGGCTCTTTGGGTATGGGCCGTGGTTAGTCAATCATGAGGCTCTCGGCAACGCTAAAAGATACCCGATCAGTCGATCTGCATTTCATCCAGCTTAATGAAAGTTGGAAACAAGGGTAGTAGACGAGAAGTGAAAGCTGCAATGTATGTCAACAAAGCTATATACAGAAATCCAAGTAGAAAACACATTCCCTCACACCCTTTTCTTGTAAATGTGGCGTCCGATTATGCCGCAGGGCTGGCAACTGATGTCGTAATCGGGCCGCTCTCAACATAAGTACCGCTGAAGTACCAGTCCTCCGCGCCCGTACCATCGTTACCCTGACGCGGCAGGCGAAGGACACCAAGATGCCAGTCAGCGCCGTTGGAAGAGGTGCTAGTCGAGAAAGGCCCAGCCGTCTTAACAAGCGTGTTGTTCCCAGTTGAGTGCCAGAAGGTAACTTGATTGGACGAGAAGTTGATCTCGTATGCGACATTGTGCCACTCATCCGCCTTGAGCTCAGTCTTCCACTTGCTTTGTCCGCTGACCATCCACTGCCTAGAAACGCAATTCAGTCAGTATAGCTCCAAACCAACCTTCGCATACTCGCAGTAAATACACTCACAGGTTGGTGTTGCTAGTCCCTGACTCCCCACTAATCCAGCCATACTTCAGCTCTGTGAAGTGGCTCTCAAAAAACGCAATCTGATGCTCGTTCGTAGCGCTCGGAACATTGGTGTTTGATCTCTTGATGGAGAAGTGGTAGAAGACGGTTCCCTTATTGATGGCGGCTTTGGTCTGGGGGATCAGCTCTGTTCTCCACATGTCGCTATTCCACTTGGCGGTGGAATCGATTGTAATCTTGGCGCCTTGCGCGCTGCCGGTATCGCCTGGGTTCTTGAAGGCAGGGGAGAGGTTGACGTAGCGAGAGGTAGCGCCGGATCCGTGGATGTAGTATTGGTAGTCTGTGAGAAGAAGTGTCAGATTCAATGACGTCAAGGATGAGGTGGAGGCGTAGTGAGCTTACTGCCAACTTGGTTTGCCCATGACCATTTGTCCAGATCGGCGCTGGTGGTCATGTCGTTGAAGCGGCCGTCCCACAAGATGGTTCCTGGAATCTATCAGCAATGTGTAGGACCATTGGTATGCGTCAACAAACCCGCAGAGACGGCGCTCACGAGCGCATTGATAATAGCTGCTTTTCCAATCATCTTGAAGAAATGAGACGGAGAGAGGATTTTGGAAGTGAAGAGTGTGAGGTAGAAGACTTGAGAGTTGAGGCTGATAAAACAGTAACTTGACGGCACTATATAAAGGTCAGTAGTATACGGCTATACCACCATATACTTCGACCCGAAAACCCAGGCGAAGCTTCCGCCGATCCATGTCTGGGGTCCTGCACTCTAATATCCAGCAGATAACACATGACTTGCTTTACATTCGGGCAAATACTTAATCTGCGCTCCGTGACCATCTTCCTCAATCAATCTATATGTAGCCGCCGGCATATTCGGTGACGAAGTGGATCTAGTGGCGGGCATACGGTCCGGGGTACATTGCACTCCGCGTAGCCCCAGGCACGGAGATGGCGACCCGGGTTCTTATGTGCGGCGACAGCGGCACATGGCTCGCTGCCGGTGCTGTAGAATTGAGTTGAGATGAGAGGGCGGCGGGTTCGTTGGTGGAGGAGCGTGGTTGGCGAGATTAAGCTACATTAAGCCGAAGACTACCCCACATTTAGCTGTTTTGGGACTAGTGCTGAAAGCTTATGGGTGAAATGGAAGTTTGGAATGCCTTGCATCATGGCGAAGTTTCTAGGGCAATAAACTATTTCGATTATTCGAGCTTGCACTTTGGGAATGAGTGTCGCAATGTTACTTTGAAAAATCGGTGGGAGCGTGACTGCGAATTGTCGTCACCATATCTATGTATGGCTTCGTTCTTCAACGCACGTCAAAATCAAACCAGCCAGCGAGACTTTTCGTCCTTTAAAAATGTCTGTTAGTGCTCACGATGATTCTGTTCAGTCGAGTGTCTTTGTCATAACTCGTATATTTATAAGAAGTGTCCCAATTTATTCGTGAAGTATTAAGAAAGCTAGTGGGTATCCATGGTAACAAGAAGAAATACTCGACGGCACATGTCGTTAGGAACCGTGATTTACATGTTCTCGATGACATGCGAGTTGATAGCGCTCTGGAAACCGGAGTTGTTGCTGCCATACTCGTTGGCGGCCGAACTCTGAACACCCATGGGGTTGGAGACACCGTGAGAGCTGGGGCCCTCGCCGACGGAGTCGGCCTGGGCCAATGCGCTCTGCACAGTCTGGTTCTGGGCTGGTAGGAAGATAACCTGGTAGGGGTTAGTCGCGTGAAAATGGTTTTTATGCCCAAAACTCCAAAACTGACCTTGCTGTTTGCAGATTTGGCCATGGCCTGCATCGCCTCAAGGTATCTAATCTGCATAGCTGGCGCACTACTGAGTATATCAGCAGCTTGGCGCATCAACTGCGCTTCGTTAGCTTGTTGTTGTTGATAGTTGGGAGGGCTGGCGTTGTGGTTGAGGTTTGGGGGGAGTGAATCGAACATACCTTGGCAGCCTCGACCTCCGCACGTGCCGCAATGACCTTTGCCTCACCAGTACGCTTACTCTGAGCAGCCATAGAGAGCGAGTCCTGAAGATCCTGGCTGAAAATAATGTCCTTGACCAACATGGACTCAACCTCAACACCCCATCCGAGGGCAGTTTCTTCGATAATTTCGCGAATCGACTGGGCGATTTCCTCGCGACGCTCAATCACATCCTGGAGAACACGAGCGCCGACAACATGGCGAAGAGTTGTCTGAGTACGTTCCACCAGAGCCTGGCGGATGTTGCTGATGCTAAAGGCAGCCTTGTGTGGCGAAGTGATTCGGTAGTAAATGACCGATGTCAACTGAAGCGAGACATTGTCCTTAGTCATGCAGACCTGCTTGGGGACCTCGACGATTTGGATCTTGATGTCGACCTGGGTGAGTTGCTCTGAAAGCGGGTTCACATAGACAAGGCCGGGGTCGACAGCGCGGGCGAACCGACCGAATTTGGTGACTAGACCAACGTTTCCTTGGGAAACGGGCTTGTATGGATTGGGACAGACAATGCAGCAGGGAATTGCTCCAAGAGTACCAATGCATCCACCAAGAGTGTTGATCTGAGCATGTTAGATGGGAAGATGTGGCGCGGAGTGATGAAAACTTACCATACCGCCATACCATCCATTTGTATCAGCATCGGCATCATCAGGCTGGATAACACGAGCATAGCTAGGCTGGAGGTCCTCTCGTCGAGGCGGCTGGACTTTGATCACAGGCTCATTGGCATGCGGTGCTCCGTTGCTGGCGCCGTTGATCGGTGCCTTGCCATTTACGTCGCTCATATTTGCTGAAGTAGTTCCGTTGTCGATGGTACTATTATTGCGCAAGAAAGGTTTTGATGAAGATATGGACTCGGCGATGTGGGAGGAATCGTGGATAGACGACATTGTTTGCGCCAGGGTATCGTTGGCTTAAATGCACCTCGCGACTGTATTCACATATGAGCGGGGAAGCTAGCCTAGCATGATCAACCTCCATGGACCCATGCTGCGCTAGCGTGGCCGCCTCTTGGGGCTGTGCTCCCCGATCTCACTACGCAGTGTAGAGAAGGGGGGCGTGATGACAACGGAAGGAATGCGCATGCCATTATTACACTGATACACGGCTCATTATGAGAACCCCTTTCCTCAGCGACAACACTTTCAACCTGCGCGTCTGCACAAGGCCTCTTGTGCATCCTTCCATCGCCTGTAGTACTCGCGACACCTCAAGCCTCACCATTTACGTCACAATCTGGAGACAAATCCTCAAGGCCTCCCACGCTCGGCTAAGTCGGACTTCAAGTCTAGTGCACACACCACTTGTTTACTCGTGACGTGGAAAAGACATTCTCAAGGCATACTCGATTCACAAAATTGACCACACAGGCTGCAGGCCCAAGATGTCCGACGTCAGCGATTGACCGTTTAGTAACGCACGCCAATTCAGCCATCTCGGCATTATCACGCGCCGCAGCGTTAGCCACTGGGGTGGATCCAGCCCTGTAGATGAGGGTTCTCGTGGCGAAGGCCTCGGCTGCGGAGATGCCCTGGTTGGTGGCTCGGCCTTGGGACGGGCCTGATCATTTCCCTCATGTAAGCGCGCTGGCACAGAAACATCGTGAATCGCGTTGGCCAAAGTCGGTGGAGGCTGTTGTACTTTGCGGCACAGTTACAAACAAACCAATTCTCATCTTCTGTCCGTCGTGTGGCTTTGTTGCTGTTGTCTGCATCGCTTAGTGCGCATGCATGTTGATCAGGCGGTACAGCAACCCAGGCGACTCAGGTCTGCATATCGTATCTCGCACTCTGCACCATGGTACTCGGGTCCGGGCCGGTCAAGAATTTCTCCACAAGATGCACAACTGCGCCTTCATTTTTGCTGGTAAATCCCTCCCACCACATCCATGGATGGACTCGCATTCTCTGTATCTATTGCATACAACCGGTGAACGTAATTCCTCCGTCACGAGGTGGGTCATGGCACAGCCCGTTAAGGCCTCCATTCAGACAATGCCTCTTTGACTTCCCGAATTGTCTTGCAATGGGTCCGTGAGAGATTGTTTGTTCAGGGGAGCAGCTTGTTGTTGGTCTGAAATGTGGTCGGTTCTCTTTACTCTCCTTGACGCCGCGCAGTTGTTCTAGCCCTATATTTACTGCTCCACCACCACGCCGCAACCTGCGCCATGGTATCGTTCCTTAACGCCGCACATGGCTTGCAGGGTACTTAAGCGCCTGCAAAATACCAACCAGACCTACCAGTAGACCGCGCCTATGAGTCATATAAGGGGACTGTCGAATTAGTTGTTTTAATTGGTAGCATTAGACTTCGTCAAGCATGGTCAACCTGGGTGCAACGGCTGCGCAGGATCACTTAAACATCACTTTTAGATGGTGTTGCTCCGTGAGCACAATAGTCTGGATGCCTTGATAGTAATCTTTATTTTTCCATGACCGCAAGGCTTCTCAGGTTGCTTTTTGTGGCTCATTGCCTTCTCACACTACCGGGATGTACTTCAATTTTGTAGCCGAAGTTTCAAATTGAGAATTGCATATACAGAGAACGCCAATAGATGATAATGTCCATTTCCAATACAAATACAAGCCGTAATGCATCTAATTACGAACCGAACGCCAGTAATAGATCAATCTTCCTTCACTTCAAGATACTCGCACCCCTGCGGTCCTTCTTGAGCGGCGAGAAAGTAAACGCTTCCTCACTCATCATGTTGAAACCTCCTGAAATCGGGCGTTGCTGTCCCTGCTTACCCAACACACTCTTGCCCAGCGCCCTTGCCGCGAATAAGCCTTTGCTGATGCCAACTGGCTTCAAAGGCGCAGCATCTTCGGCATCCTCAGCATCGAAAAGTGTCTTGCCAGCATTGGCACCGAGCTTGCGCTTCTTCTTCTTTTCCGCGGCAGGCTCCTCGGCGAAGGTGGCGAAGGACATGAGAGACTTGCGAGGCTTGATTTTCGGGGCACCATTGGACTTCTTGGAGGGACCATCGTCGTCGGCGTCTTTGAGTGGAATGGAGATGGGCGCATTTTCAGATTCTTCCTTGGATGTGTTGTGTGAGATTTCAGAAGCCTCCTCGGTGACCATTTCCAGAGCTGGCGCGGGATTCTTCTTGCGTGGCTTTGCATTGGCCTTGTTTGACGCCGCTGGGGCTAGTGCTTTGACCTTTGGCTGAGCAACCTTTTTAGCGGCCTTCTTGGGCGGAGCAGTGGGAGTAGCTTGTTCTTGGACAGCCTCTTCCTCCACCTCGTCTTCTTCCTCTTCCTCAACAATGGGGCTGCCAGGGGCTACACTGCCGGCGCGGTTGAGGAATGGTGTCAATGAAAAGGTGGAGGTATCGCCGACTGCCGAGACAGATGTTCCGCGCTTGGCCTTCTTTGCAGGGAATCCGTCTCCTGGCGTGCCCAGCATGGTCTCGGGCTCAGCAGTAGCAGCGATCCGCTTCCGAGCATTCTTTACGACGGGCTTCGAGGCAACGACGGAAGTGCTCTTAGCAGGAGGTGCTGTCTGCGCCCTATCCGCCCTCGCGAGCTCTGCTTTCTTCTCTTTGAGCTTCTCCTTTGTTGTCCGTAGCTTTTCGCGAAAGGCACCCAGCTTGTCGTCTAGAACGGTGTTTCGGCCCTGAAGCTCAGCCAGTGTCTTGGTGTACTCCTTCTCCTGCTTCTTTCGCTCGCGCTTCTCCTCTTCGAGCTCTTTCCTCACAACGTCGGCCCCAGTATCTGGCTGCTGGGAGCCCTTCCTGACTGCCTTCTCCGCCTTCTGACGCTCGCGCCTCTCCTGCTCTAGTTCTTCACGTAGCTGCTCGATCTCAGCGTTACGGTCGCCGGTGCTCTTGCTGGCCTTCTCTGCTTCCAGGCGTGCAGCCTTTTCTTGCTCCAGCTCCTGACGAAGTTCTTTGATTGCGGCATCGTGGGCTTCATCGCGCTTGCTAGCCTTGCCGGCTTCTTTCTTAGACAGCTTCTCGACCTTAGCTTGCAGGCGTTCGGTGGCTTGTTGTTGTGATTCCAGATCGGCTTGCACCTTTTCCATTGCCTTCTCCGCCTTTGTGAGCCCAGCCTCGGCCTTCATTCGGTCCTTCTTCTCCGTCGCGAGTTCGTTACGAACTTCTTCCAACTCGCTGCGGAGATCCTCGTCCTGCTCCATCTTCTTTCCTTGCTTCGCCAATGTACGTGCAGCGGTTCGTTTCTCGTTCTCGAGCTCGACTTGGAGTGTGGTCAATTGGCGTTGCAAGGCCAGTTTCTCGGTGAGGAGCCCGGTATTTGATTCGACTTGGGCGCGTAGGTGTTCGACCTCAGGACGCAGCGACGAGATTTCGCGGGAGAGAGCGAGTTTCTCGGAAAGGATCTTGTTGGAGTCGGAGGTTACGTTCTCCATGGCCCTCAGCTCAGCCTAGTGAGTGTTAGCGACGCTTTGGCCCATTTGCTTGACGTGCCTACCTTTAGATTCGCGATTTCCCGCGCTTGGGTGCGGATGGTGTTTTGCGCAGCCTCCCCCTCGGCCCGTTGCTCATCCAACTGCGCAAGAGCATCTTCGAGGGCAGTCTCTAGCTCATCAGAGCGGCCCTGCTCCTCTTCGAGTTGTTCGTGAAGATCGCTGTTTTCGTCCTGCAGGAGGCACCTGCCCACGCGCAACTTCCGGATCTCTTCGTCTTTGGCAACGACTTCGACAGAGTGCTTACTCCTTTCGAGGTTGAGTTCTAGGTTCGCGTTTCGCAGCGAGTGTTGGAGCTGGAGAAGTCAATGGGAATGCAGGGTCCAGCAGGCCTTCACATACGTCTTTCATCTCGTAATTATCATCTATATCTGCATCCATAGTCGCGACCATAGCTTTAATGTCTGCTCAATAATGTGCAAAGGTATACGGTAGGTGTAGGATGACTGGTGGCGGGGTTGTAGGTAGACGCGACTTGGGTAAACAAACAGAGGGCGCGGACAGATGTAATCGGGCTAGTAGTAGTACGACCTGAGGGATGGAATAGTGTAAAGTGAAAAAAAAAAAGAATGTACAAGCAAAGTAAGCCCTGAATTCACTATAACGACTTGATCAAGTCTACAAGCAGCTCATGTCTGATTTAAAGTCGCAAACATTGGTCTTCTCCATGAAGCCGCTCTCGCGCGAACCCCCCTGTCAGCCCTAGCGCCATTACGCACGCCGCAACCTCCGACGAGCTCTCGAGGCCACGTTCCCAAGCATTACGTCCACCCACCGAAGCCACCCTACACCCAACCCTCCCACCTGGCCAAACGACACAATGCGGTGGTTCAAGCTCCTCACAGCCTCGCTGCTGCCTTTTACAGCTCTGGCAGCTAAGAAACCCACCGGCGACCGCTTCAATGACGCTCGCGCCAAGTCGCTATCCACCGGCCGCCCGCTGAAGCTCGATGACGCCAGCTATGCGCAATTGACAAAGGCACCGCGCGACTATGGTGTTGCAGTCTTGCTTACGGCTCTGGAAGCTAGATTCGGATGTGCGCTGTGTAGGGACTTCCAGCCTGAGTGGGATTTACTGGGCAACAGCTGGATGAAAGGTGATAAGAATGGGCAGACAAGAATGGTGTTCGGTACATTGGACTTTGTCGATGGAAAGAACGTATTTCAGTCGGTATGCAAGACGATTTTCATGCATTACAAATTTCGGACAAACTAACACCTCCAAGATGATGCTTCAAACCGCTCCCGTCTTGCTTTACTTCCACCCCACCATCGGTCCCAACGCAAAGGTCGACACGCAACCCGTCCGCTTCGACTTCACCGGCGGTCCCCAATCTGCCGAACAGATCCACGCTTGGATTTCGCGCCAGGCCCCCGCTGACGTCCCCAAGCCCAAGGTGTCCCGCCCCATCAACTGGGTCAAGATCATCACCGTCACCACCGCCGTACTCGGTGGCATCACTGCCCTTGCTGTTGCGTGGCCATACCTAGTCCCCATTCTCCAGAACCGCAACCTCTGGGCCGCCGTCAGTCTCATCGCCGTGCTGCTCTTCACCAGCGGCCACATGTTCAACCACATTAGGAAGACTCCCTACGTCGTTGGCGACAACAAGGGTGGTATCAACTACTTTGCCGGTGGCTTCAGTAACCAGTACGGCCTCGAGTCGCAGATTGTCGCTGCTATCTACGGTGTCCTTGCCTTTGCGGCCATCTCCCTGGCCCTCAAGGTCCCCAGGATCCAGGATGCGCGCGCTCAATCCTTTGCCGTCTTTCTCTGGACTGGCGTACTGCTTGGCATGTATAGTTTCCTGCTCAGTTGTTTCCGCGTCAAGAACGGCGGATACCCCTTCTGGCTGCCTCCCTTCTAAACAAGTCGTCGCAAGCCTAAGTTGCATGTGAAACCCGTGGATGATCAAAATAGGGGTTTGTTGCTTTGTTCGTGCTACTCGCGAATCGGAGATTATTGAGTACGTTTGATGAAGCACCGAAGCTTGCGGCTCGAGCTCAGTGCACGCTGTATCATAGATTCTGGCGACTTTATGGTAGACGAAGAATTCCAAAGATTAGCCATTCGTCATTTTACGCAAGTCGCTTCAAAAATGGTATGGCTGATGGTACGAAGACGTCATTGAAAATACATATACTACAAATTAGACTATCGTACCAGCGCATAAACAGCAGAAGCGTGAATCCATCCCCGAGGAAACCTCGTAACCCGCTTGCTTCCGCAGAACACCAAACCATTTTGACCAAAGACACTCGCTCTCGTAATAAACATATTGCTGAAACATGACCAAGGCCAAAGGAGAATTGTTACCGAGCGCGCCGACCAATTTGTAGCCAAAGTGAAAAACACGGAGAAATGCCTAGCCAAGAGCCATAGCATGGAGGTCGAAAACATCGTTCCTCCAACCACCTTCATCCCAGTCGTCAATACGCTCCTCGGCACGACGACCCTCCTCTTCCCAAAGCTTGACCACGCTACCGGGCGCATACTTGCCAGCAAAGACGCCCTTTCCAGGTGCGCCAACACCAACCCTCGTGTACACGTCTGGATCCTCGGCCGGAGTAAGACGGGTAATGACAGCCTTGACAAACGTCTTGATATCATCTGGATCTGAAATCCTCGTCGCTCGAAGTCTCTCTCGCGCGAAGATGAGCTCTCGGTTGGCAGCGTGGATCGCATCGGCGATACCTTGGGCCATCTGCTTTTCCATGACCTTGCGAACAATGGGACGCAGTAGAGGCTTGAGAAGCCAGCCGAAGAGGCTAAACTTCGATTTACGGAGCGTGTAGGACAGCTTGTGGATGTGAACGCGGACAGCCTTGAGAGTGAGGATCTGCTCCAGCTTCTCCTTACCTACTTCAACATCTAGGTGAATATCGATACCGCGCTCGTCCAACTGGAATGAGGCAATCCCCTCATCGGCGAGGCGGAGAAGGCCAGAGTGGGCGCGGAGGAGGAAACCAACCTCATCTGCACGGAAGGAGAGGCCATCGATTTTAATAGTGAACTTGGAAGTTGCCTTGGATGCAACGCGGAAGCGGGCCTTGCGAAGTTCAAAGTCGTTGTATGTCTCTACCTTGAAGCGGAACGGAAGGAAGGAAGTGTGGTTGACTGTCTTTCCGGGCTCGATAATTAAATTTTCCAAGAGCATGTCAATTTCAGGAGTGGAGACTTCCAACCGAGGAATAGGGATATACTGGATAGCCTGTATGGCGAGAGGGACGAAGACGTTGATCGCATCTTGGACGAGCTCGCTGTTGGTGTTACTATGCAGAGGCGATAGGATGTTCCAGAGCTTCATCGTCGTGTTGATCATCTTCGCAATATCCTGGTCCTGGGTGACAGCCATGAATGTGCTCTGGGCTTGTGCGAAGAATTCGTCAACGTCCTGACGAAGTGATGATTCTGTCCCAACGCCCCTGGCCTTTTGTCGGAGCTCTTGGAACTTTTCGTCGACATGTTCGAAGAAGTCGGGATCAGTAAGAAGCTTCTGGAGCGAGTTTCCAATGTCGATGAGCAAATCCTCGAATTCGGGATCTTTACGCGAGTGATCCAAAACCTTGTGGAATGCGACTTCGAGTCTATTCCACTCTTCTTTATCTCCGAAGGAACTCAGGAAAGTCCAAAAGTTCTTAACGGCCTTTTCCATCTCCCGGTTGGGTTCGATATCGGTTTCGAGTGTGCCCATGGCATCTTCCAAGGTTCGAGAATATGCCATAGCATAACGCTTCAGAAGCATTGCCAGCACCGATACCGAGTCATTGTAATCCCTCTTTTGCCTCAAGTTTGTGACGGTCTTCTTCAGACGATACAAGAGCGACTCGCCCTCGTCGCCCTGGAGCTTCTCCGCCAGGCTTACGTCTGCCCTCTTAGCCACCCGTGCCACACCATTCCCAACCACTTTGGCGACTTCGGCGGCCTCGCTACTCAGCTCTTCAGCTGAGTGTATGTGGGCCTCATCTGCTCCCGGCTCCTTGAGTGCCTTTTGCTCTGCCTGAGAGGGCTCGACTTTCTTTCCCGCCTTCTTCGCCACCCTGGACAGGGTGAAAGCAGTGTCCTTGAATACTTCGCGGCCAACGGTGTTGAGGTCGGAGAGGAAGATGCGGAAGTCGGAGTTGGTGAGGAGTAGGGAACCGACGGTCTGCAGGCTGTGGTATGCTACCAATGTGTTAGTTCTGGTTCGCCAGACGAATCGCTCGTACTGACCTGCAGTAGCATCTGCCTTTGCCTTCGATCTTGTCGTTCTTCGTGCGATATCGTCTACGTCGATAGATATCCTGGATTTGGAAAGGTACCAGAGGAAGTCCTGGATCTGGTCTTTGTTGTTCTTGTTGTTCAGGGTGTCGATGAACTGGTGAAGCCATTGTTTCGTGAATTTGACCAGTAGACGGCCTGAATCGCTCAGATCGGGGTTTTCTGGGTTTAGGACGTCGGCAGAAAGCAAGCTTCGGAGGTTGATGATGACTTGTTCGTTGGATGGCATGAAACCCATGGAAAGGGCTCTCATCATCTGGTATGAGTGCAGCTTCTGGTGCACCTCTCTCTGTAGAATTGTATCATCGCGGTACTATAAGAAGAGATCAGCATGTCGACGTTGTATCCATGAGATCTGTATAGATGTCGACGAACCTGAGGCAACAGCGGACGCTGGTCCTCGTCGCGTTTGCGCGACCCAAAGCACGACGAGAGTGACATTGCGATAATCTCTGGCGATGCTTTACCGAAAGGGTTACAATTGAGTGGATTCAGCTGTAGAGAGGACTATTAAAGTTCGCTCGCAGCTCCCCAACCTCCAGGCTTCAGTAGGACTCATTAATCAGGATGACGAGGGAGCTAGCACAACGACGTCATGCCGCGGGCTCGTCGATCACGGATCCACATGCGCGCCAAGGCTGCCGTTCTTTCTTCCTGCGTCTGTGGAGAGGACGTCTGGTCTGATACCACGTCTGCCAACACTTTTACTTGAGAGCCTGTCTGGCATGATTTTGGAGGGTGATAACCCTTTCGATGCAACAATGGAAAGGTATCCATTTGCATTCACTGTGCGCACGGGTTGTGATCGAAGTGTGCTACGCTATAGCTAGTGCGAGAGGGACGAAATCACAAAACATGTACTAACAGTACAAGACAATTCAAGGAAATCAAGCGAAAGCAGGATTTGGTCAAATATCTTAGCTTTACCTAGCCCACGTGTGTCATCCAAGACTAAGAAGCCACCACAGCCACACGCAAATCTCCCCGCACATGGTCGCGTGCTATCACACGAGCACGCCATGTCGATGATTCCACCGAACACCGAGATAATGCGGGTCCGTCCGGTGCTTTTCTCTCGGAAGTTCTAGATGCCACAGCACATCATGCATATCTTGGTAGAGCTAAGCTTGCGACAAAGGTAGGGGAAGGGTTTTTTGACCAGGGTGCAAAATGTTCAGACCGCCTCAGCAACTTTGCCTCTGTGATCGGGGAAGCGGCAAACTCGACGGGACCTGAAGTCGGGAAGCCCTACCGTCTTCTCCCAGTTATGCATGTCCGCTTGGACCACAGGGCATCATGCAAGCCCTGAACGTCTAGATCAAGGTTGGACTGGCCCGCTCGCTGAGACTGTCAAGAGACGGTGAGACTTGACAGTTGCATGGCAGTTGGAGTTTTGACGGACGAATTTTGCAGGCTAGGTGTATTTCGATATTAACTTCAGAGCTGCGTGTAGCGCCGAAGCTGTGGAGGTACATGTTCGCAAACGTCTCCGTATCTGCCCGTGGTGCTGTAGACTGTGGAGTCGCGTGCCCCAGTCTCGGAAGAGAACGAACTGGACGCGTGCTCTAGGCGGCTGCCTTACCCAAGCCATCAAGCTTTCCCCACATCCGCGGGTGATCCACTATAGGCGCATGTGCAGCTGTAGAACCTTTGTGCGAAACTGCATTTTCCCTGAATCCATGCAAAAGAGATCAAAGGCCATGGGAATTGAGACGCACACGGCCTGAGTAGAATCGGAGGGGAAGGGTACAATCAGCAGGCTCCCCATTTCCGCTCCGTTCTTCTGTTACAGATCTGGAGCGAAGGAATCTCAGTCGCATCCGCTTCCCCTGACACCAACGGTCCGTTAGCGAATGACCAGGGGGCAATGTCAGATCTGCGTAAAAAAAAAAGTTGCGCCCTGCGGCTCCTGGTGTGGTAGAGCGGCACACCGCCCTCATCGATTAGAAACCCGTCGGGATGGTGTGTAAATTCATGGAGCCGAATGCGGACCCGCGAGAATACGGTGTGGTGAATTGGCTAATGTCCGGAAGTCGCACTATCGGCATGAGTAACCCAAAGTCTTCAGGGTTCTCAGTGGCAAGAGGCGTGAGACGAATACCGTAAGATCAACGCGATTAATAATAGGCACAGCGTTGCGGCGTGTCGGGGCGCATTGACAATGGAATTAAAATCCCTCGATGCCTGACCAGGCCTCGTTGCGAGCACGAAGGCAGAAGGCGGAAATGTTCGAGTACAGGTGTAGTCTAGCTGCGTCGGAGCAAAAGCAAGCGTAATGCACAGCAGGTCAATACGGTGTAGATTGCCAACAATTCATTGCCGTCTTTGAACTCAACAGTACCGACAAACAGAAGCAAGTCTGCGCGAGGGATGCACATTGAAGCCCATCCATGGATGATACGGCCTTGTTGCAAGGGCAGTGTGCGCCCGTTCCGAATGCTCCCGATGATATGCACGTCCAGTCACGACCCCTGCTATCCGGCCTCTGTGGCTGTGGCAGGTCGAGCAACGGCATGCCCACGGTTTCACACAGAATTTGCGAGAAATGCGAGCGCAAAGTATTTTGGAAGCATTCTACATATCTTGAATTCTCGAACTGATTCCATCTTTGTGCGCAATAGAACAAGAAGAAAAGCAAGATGCTGGGCCGCGCGGTTGGTATGTAAACTTGGGGATTGCGACTCGCGTAGAGGCTTACCAAGAGCCTGGTCCATGCTTCCTCTACAGGCTCACTTTGACGGCGAGAACGGATCTCCTCACAGTGACTCTTGCGGAACCTAGACCCCTCCCGATAGGCTGCTTGTTATGTAGCCCCCATCCTCCGCGCGCCCCAGGGCGGGCTGTCTTCCTAATTCCTTTTCAATTGCCGACGCGTGGTTTCAGCTCATTTCAATGCACCGATTCAGGTCGCTTATAAAAGTTACGGCTCCCGCCCAAGGCCTCCGTTCTTCAACCCAGAAACCCAACTTCGTTCGATACATGGCTACTGTTGCCGTTCAGAACATGCCTTCCGCCACTCGCCCTAGTTTGCCCCGTCAATTGAGCACCACTTCGGGTGACTACGACCTCTCATATACCCCGGATGTGCGCAAGAACCTAGGCACATACGGCCTCACGCCCCCAGCAGTCGAGAGCTACGATGTACAAACTGAGCGATGTAAGTACATCTGTTATTACTGGAGAACCATTGCTGACGCTCCTCAGGCCTCCGCCTCCTGGCTATGAAGACTACGCCCATCGAGAAATTCCAGTACCTCACCCACCTCAGGGCTACCAACGTACATCTCTTCTACAGACTTCTCAGCGAGAACATCAAGGTATGCGACCACATCAAAACCATGCACAAGAAAACAACTGACATGTAAACAGGAATTGACTCCTCTCATCTACACTCCAACCGTCGGCGAGGCCTGCGTACGATGGCACGAGATCTGGACACAACCTGAGGGTATGTACCTCTCCTGGAACGACAGGGGTAATCTCCGCAAGATCCTCGACAACTGGCCACACGAGGTCGACATCACCGTCCTTACCGACGGTTCTCGTATTCTGGGTCTTGGTGACTTGGGTGTGAACGGCATGGGCATTCCCATAGGCAAGCTGGCTCTCTACACTGCCTGCGCTGGTATCAAGCCCGACAGCACTCTGCCCCTCACTCTCGACCTGGGAACCAACAACCAGTCTCTCCGTGATGACCCTCTATACATGGGCTCCAGGATGCCCAAAGTCACCCCCGAGCAAGAGAAGGAGTTCCTCGACGAGCTCATGGCCGCCCTCACTGACAAATGGCCAAGGTACGTAGTATCCTTCCTAATAAGTTGCAATACACTGACAACCTGGTAGCATCGTCATCCAATTCGAAGACTTCAAGAACCCCTTCCCCGCTCTGGAACGCTACCAGAACCAATACGCCATGTTCAACGATGACGTCCAGGGAACTGGCGCCGTCATTGTCGGTGGTTTCATCAATGCCGTCAAGGCGTCTGGTGTCCCAGTCAAGGACCACAAGGCCATCTTCCTGGGTGCTGGAAGTGCTGGTGTCGGTGTCGCCAAGCAGATTGTCGAGTTCTTCATGAAGGAAGGTCTGACAGAAGAGGAGTCCCGCCGCAAGTTCTGGTTCGTCGACTCAAACGGTCTCGTCACCAACGACCGTGGTGACAAGCTCGCTGAGCACAAGGTCTACTTTGCCCGTGATGACAACAACGGTCGCCAATACCAGTCCCTCTCCCGCCTCATCGACTACGTTCAACCCACCATTCTGATGGGTCTGTCTACCATTGGTGGTGCATTCAACAAGGACATTCTCGACAAGATGGCTAAGCTGAACAACCGACCCATCGTCTTCCCTCTCTCCAACCCCTCCAGCAAGTCTGAGTGCACTTTCGAGGAGGCTGTCCTCGCAACCGAGGGTCGATGCCTCTTCGCTTCCGGCTCTCCTTTCCCATCACTGGAGTTTGAGGGCAAGATGCTTACCCCCGGTCAAGGAAACAACATGTACGTGTTCCCAGGTATCGGACTTGGCGCCATTCTTTCCAAGGCCGTGTCTGTTACCCAAGACATGATCTACGCTTCTGCAGAGTCACTTTCAACCTCCTTGAACAAGCAAGAGGTTGCTGATGGCTGGCTATACCCCGACATCCGCCGTATCCGCGAGGTCTCTGTCATTGTGACCCGTGGTGTCATCCGCGCTGCCCAGAAGAACGGTGTTGACCGTGCCACCGAGCTGCGAGGCCTCACTGACGAGCAGCTTGACGACTTCATCAAGCAGAGCATGTACGACCCCCACACTGAGCGCCAATACTTTGACCGCAAGGTTTCTCAACTTGTCGCAAGCGAAAAGACCAAGGGAACTACCATTGGTGTAACAGAAGTCACCAACGGTGTTGCTCACTTGTAATCTTTCTGCTCTTTCGACCCGTTTTCAACGGCGCCAATGTTTAATCACTGACGATGTTCTCTTTTTCCGTTTCGGTCATGACATCATTTAGATTGGGACATTTCTGGGGGTGGCACAAAAAACCTTTCCTTCTGTGGGAGAGGCCGGATGGATTATTCGATACCCTACTACTCTTCACGGCCTCTCACACGACACTTGTAGTACATGTAGATACTTTCCCGATCAAATTGCAGCTGGGCGCAATCGCGAAAGGGATATGGCAATGCAGTATGTTTTATTGATGACACAAAACGCCCTCTCTCAAGTCTTCTGAGTGATACAATCGAGGCGCTCACTCACATCCATGCTAACATGGGAAACATTGAATATGTAAACCTATCGCTCAACAGAATCCTGTTGAGTCCCGATCCCATCCTATCCTAACCAAAACACCCCACAACCCCATATTCCCTTATCTTTCAACCAGAAAGCAGACGTCTTCTCCAACAACGGTACCCCTCATTCTCCGCATACACCATCTCCCTGTATCTTTCTCGTCCCTCTTCAACCCGGCAGGCAGCCTAATCTACCACCTAAGCTTATCTCGCATCGTCTTCAGATAGCAGGTACGTCCTACGTAGCCAGACGTCAGATAACCGTTTCAAGAACTGTTCCGAGAACCGTTCCTCGGGCAGTACCGCTTTACCCGTACCAGCCGCGACGCCGACGCCGACGCCTGCTCAACAAGGTCAACGCATTGACTTGCGGCGCCTAACGGACAGGATGAGCGAGGCCAGCCTAGCACTGCGGGAGGACCCGCAACCCCGGTCCCCCCCTCCCTCGTCGCTACTGATGCATGGTTTGTTTGGTGTATATGCAGTGTGGTCTGGGCGCCGCGAACTGGGGGCTGGCTCTAGTGCTGGCTAATGTGGTGGCTTTTTCTGCGTTTGGCAGAGGGGGGTGTGGCGTAGGGTAAGGCTGAGGTGTGTAGTTTTGCTTGGAGTGTAAGGGCTTTGGCGATGGGTTTGCTGGACGTGCGCGGGGTTGGTCATGGGGAGTCAATGTGTGGGCACGGTTCTGTTGTTCTGTTTATTATTTTCTATACTGACTACTAGATGATGGTGGCTAGGTTTGTTACTTGGCCCTGTGCGTTTTCCAGGTGAGGCATCTTTTGGGAATTTTGCCTTGGCTTTCGTCGCGTGTATGTGTCTGGGTTGCTTGGGTGAGGATGCAATGGTGTGATATTCTCACTTTTCTCACCTTGCTATACATCAGGTTGATGGACAGCTTGACAATTCTAGCAATCATCGATAGTGTAGAATCACCGAGAAATAATGTGGCCTCATGAATTTCCGTTCCGTCCATCATACGAAGAAGCCTTCGTAGTTGCGCAACGGATGGCTTCAAGCACGTGTCATGGACTGAATAAGAGGTAGCTTAGTATTGAAAAGTCTCTAATGAAGATGACAGAACCTTCAGTTTCATAAAATAACCCTGCTCTTTCTGGTATGAGCGCGCCTTCTAAATTCTTGCTGTCATATTCGACGCATCCGCTGAAGTACTGAAAGCGAACGAGGCTCACTTTCACCGTACGATACGTTTTATGAACGGTGCCTGCACGAGCCACACTTTAATTAGAAACAACTCACGGTGAGCTGGGGTGCCGATTTAGGCAGCTCTTCTCTCACTGCTTATAAAAGCACTAGCTGGCTGTCGCCTCTGTCTGTCTACCCTCGTCCTCAACCGACCTCCTCTCCAACAACCACAACTACACCTAAATTGCACCCGACTTCAAAGTCAATTCAGAATTGATACACACACTCATATCCTCACACCCAAATCAATCAACATCATGGCCGACAACAAGGGCCCCAAGAGTGGATGGACCGACCGCGAGCTGGTACCTATACACACCCCCTCGTTTTAATTCCCAATGCTAACGAAAGCCAGCTCGTCAGCCTTCTCTATCTGGTTCAGAAAAACAGCGTCACCTTCGACTGGAACGTACGTAACATCATAGCAACGACACTCGACTGAGTCCAAGCTAACATATTGCAGGATGGCTGCTACCCGTCAGGTCGGAATGCCAATGGCTTCAGACAAAAGGTTAACTTACTCAAGAACACCCTCAAGCCAGAGTGGGAGGCGATGCAATTGGGCGCACCGGCTCCTGAGGGCACCCCCAAGAAAGCGCCTGCCACGCCTCGCAAGCGCAAGGCGAAAGCTGATGATGAGGGCAACGCCAGTGAGAACACTCCCAAGAAGGGTCGCGGCCGACCTAAGAAGAAGGCTGCTACTTCCGAGTCTGAGGAGGACAAGGAGAAGCTGGGTGTCAAGAACGAGCCCAAGGAGGAGGTCGATGATATCGATGAGGAGACCTGAGGGCATTGTGAGCGATCATCTTGGAGCGCAGAGCATGAAGACGGAGTGGAGGTAATGATTGGCCTTTGGCATTTTCCGGGATCGGGGTCGGAACAATATGCAAGGATACGGTCTTCTGAGGCTGTACATCACGATCGGCTACTTGTGCAGTTGTCAATTCTGGGCGCAAGAGCTCTGAGCGTATACTTCGGATATGCATAATTCATCAAGTAGAGTTGCACAATGAAAACGACGATGACATCTTAACACACTTTCCCAGTTCGCTGTGACGCACGTGTGCCAAAACTTACCTTCACCTCTCACCTCCCAACCAATACCAAAGTGAGAGCAGACGAACAAGGTGCCAGACCAGCAGGCAGCCCTCACTATTTATACCTCACTTCCCCCGCCCACCTTCCAACTTTCCCGCTATCCCCCGCCAGTCCACTTTATCTGCAAGTGATTTATCACTACACGCCCCCAAACACAACACTCACTCGCCCACAAAAGAACATCAGCAAACATCAACCCAGCTCCACCATGTCCGGTACCGAGATCTCTAAAGCCAACAGCGGCTGGACAGACAAGGAACGTGTACGTATATCCCCGTACCTCCCCCACTACCCACCTACCAAGAGATATAAGAATGCTAACCAAATAACGCTCAGCTCACCTACCTTTTCGCCCTCATCGAAAACTCAAACGTCAAATTCGATTACAACGTACGGCGCCCCACTCTCCATACTCCCTCTCCCCCACAACCCTCCCACTAACAACATTTGCATAGAACACCCCCCGCCCCACCGGCCGCTCCATCATCGCCTGCCAGCGCATGATAGAACGCATGAAGCTCACGCTGAAGAACGAACTCGAGGCATTCATGGGCGGCAGGCCAATCGAGGAGGGTAGCGGTACGCCGAAGAAGGTTGCGACGCCGCGTAAGCGCAAGGCCAAGGGCGATGATGCAGGTTCCGAGACTCAGAGCGCTGCTACGCCTACTAAGCGCGCTCGCAAGAAGAGATCTGCCGAAGTCGTTGAGGAAGCTGCCGTTGATGACGACGGCGATAGTGTGGCTGCGGTTAAGGCTGAGCCCAGGGATGAGGATGGTGGTTATGCGATTTGAATAGAGCATGTTGCTGTACGGCCTTGGTATGCTGGTGGGGTTGCAAAGACCTTTGGGTGCATTTCCAGGACTACGACTTAAAGCACCGACATTGCGCAGCTAGACAGACTTGCATGGCTCTTTGGCTGTGAGCAAGTCATCACGGACGGCGCTGCGATATCATGGAGCAAGGGAAAAAGTATAGAGTATTTGGGATGATTCAATCGACACGGGAGGAAAACGGCGAAATGGAAATTAATTCTTGATCTGTAATTCATGTACACGAGCAAAAAAAAGCAGAAAAAAGGGAAATTCGAATTGGGTATCTAAACGTCTCTTGCAAACTTTGCGCAAACACCCTTGCCAGCCGTGAACTTCGTTAATCAACAAACTTTCTTCCTCAACGCCTGATACAATCCCGCGTCCTGCTTCGTATGCAAAAGCTTTGCGCGTAGGTCACTTTTTATCGTATATAATCCGGTTTCGTCGCCTTATTTACGATTGGTGGCGGTCCGTCAGTATCTGGGTACGGTAATGGCGCTCCAGGCGGTGGTCTTGAGAATGCTGAGCCAGCAGGCGGCGACATGGGAGAGACGGCAGACATGGGTGGTGGAGGCCTTCCATCCTGCAAAGGCGTCTTGGGAGGTCTGGGCGGTGCATTTGACATGCGATCGTCCCAGCTGTGCGCTGAGCTCACCATCGATATCGGACGGCCAGATGAGAATTGTTCGTCTGAGCGGCGACCAGGTGCAACGAGCTCGCCGGAATGTCGAGGTGGTAGGTCGTGGTAGCCGTCGTGACTTGATGGGTACTCGTCTGAGGTTACGACTAGGAACTTGTCGTTGTCTGAAGGTCGACGCTGGTCTGTCGGTGGAGGCCGGAAGGCTGGATGTATGTTTGTGTAATATTCTTGGGAGAGCTCTTCGGCCGGGAGTTCGACGGCCATGGGCGCCGGATCTGGGACTTCAGGAAGAGGCTTGTTTGGTGCTTGAGCACCAGGCGAAAATGGCGACTCTCCTTTCGCCGCGCGCTCCCATCGTATTTTCGCAAAGTGTATCCGTGCAATCTTCGCTGCCGAGTCCAAAGTCATGCCTTGTATGCTCTTCTCCGCTAGGTACATCCTCGTGTTCGTGCTGATTTCGGCCAAAGCGTTCCACTCGTTCATTCCAAACTCGCCCACACCGACGTTCACGTTGAGGCGGTAGTAATTCTCCGGATTTACATGTCTTTTCGCGAGATGGTCCTTCATCTCCCTGTGCGTCTTTTCGCAATCCTCAATTTTTTGGATCAGCCTTCGCCTGGCTTCCGCAAAGTCCCCCATGCCGCCCGAAACGAAGCCTTCCCACCACAAGTGTTGTTGCCCATTCGTGCCTTCTGGTCGTTTTCCGGTTCCTATGCTCATAAAGACGCCAACTTCGCGCCCAGGCCATTCATTGGCGACAGCTTCATCCAAAGCCATGGGTGCTGGGTTGTATTTACCGGAGCCTTCATCGAGGAAGACGGACTGGCCGATCTGAATGGGCTTGAAAGCCAGGGCGGTCGCAGAAGTTGCTCGGCCTGCTTGCCAGATTGTCGCGTTGGGTTCGATGGCGGGTTCTTTACGGGAGTCGTATGAACGTAGTAGGATCTGACCACCGCCAGATTTTCTTGTGCCTTTGTAGACGGCCGTGACAGCGCTGCGAGATGTCAGTCAAGTAAAATGCCAATTTTGGAGCGCGTACTCACGTCTTGGTGCGCTCTTCGCGGTTGTCATAGAGCAGAGCGTGTGGGTTCCCCCATTTCATGGCAGCTATGCGCATGTTCACGGGTGTCATGCCAATCTGGCTGTAGTTGCTGGCGTTACTAGCGCTCCTCTGCATACGGCCCGACATGGCGCTCCCTGGGGTCATGGGTGGCGCATCTTGGCCTCCGTGGTTGTCGTTGCCTTCGTCGTCGTAGATGGTGTGTTCGCGCACGCATTGCATGATGGCCTCTTCAAGCTTGGACGCCTTGAATAGCGTTGACCGGTACGGTATTCCAGCAAATGTCTTGTCCGTCTCAAAGACCCTTCTCGTCATGCGCACATAGACGTCTTTGCACGTTTCCACATCCATTCTCAGCCGCCCCAGCATTATGGCAATCAGACCGCCGGTGCCGGTTCCCACGATGAGATCAAAGTGCTCACATGGTTTCGGTACTTCGTGTCGCTTGGGTGCTCGGCCCTCTGTTTCAACAAAAGTTCGGTGCATCAATTCCTGGAGGATGATGAGCATGGAGTATCCCCGCACACCTCCGCCATCTGCCTAAAGCGTTAGCACCCGCCATGTTGAAGCCGTGCATCACCCACATACCTAGCGATAAGATGCGCAACGGCGGCCCTTTGGTCGTATCTTTCCGGCGGATCCCGTTGCTCGCCATGTCGGGTATAGTGTGCGCGCCGGCTGTGAAGCGTAAAGTGACTCGCAGGCCTGAGGTCGATCGCCTTGGTACGGCGCTTTTGAGCGTTTCCGAAGTGTTCGTAGGAGGAGAGTCAGGAAGGAAGACTCTCAGAAAGCCGGGTTTTCCGGGCAGAGGCTGGCGTTTGTCTGACTGTGCAGCTGGCTAACTCTTGGAGGTTGTCGTGATACGAAGGCAGAAAGCGTGGCTGAGTAGATCCAAGCCTAGGCGCGCGCGCTTAAAAGCGCTCAAAGATGGTGATGGTAGATTGTCTGCTGGCACAGGGGCAGGCGACGCAGGAAAACAGTCACAGGAGAGACGGCAGCTATGTAGGGTTCACGTGGGTTAGTTAAGAAGATTCTTGAGTCCTCTGCGCTCCTGGACAGCGGCCAGTTGGTTCACAGCGCCGGCATTCGTCATTCGCCAAGAACAGCCCCAGCCGAACTGCACCGCCACCCTAAAACCTGGACATCCCGGCTTCGCGTTGCTGTCAGAGCCCAAGATCTTCCGCCTCTACCGGTATTTACCACGACAGATCTTCCGCCCTTGCAGCGGCAATGCGTTGACCCGCTTTGCCTTCAGGAACTCTTCCTCGACACGACTTAGCGAACCCATGACCGTCCAATCGCTAGTTCCCTGGTGATGCTTCGGATGGTCACGCTCCCAGCACATCTCGCTTTCCCCGAGCGAATAGCCAGGCTGTCATCGAGATGATACGAAGAGGCCGTATCGTCATGTCTTTTGCATTCGCCCAACTTCTCTTCTACCGACTCGGTCCCAGAAATCGCACAAATGCACAGACCAGCCGCATACATCGGCCAAAGTGTACGAGGAGCTCCATGCAATAAGCCCTAACAAAGCCTCGTGAGATCGAATGATGGACATCGAAAAACAAACTTTTCAAGTAATAACTACGCGAATGACCTTGTTGTTTGCTTTCAGCTATGTAATGCGCTCCACTGGTGGGCAGTAAAAATAAAATAAATATGCAACCTTCGTACTTTAGGGCTTATGAGCCTGACGGTATGTCTCTTGGCATTTGATGAGTAACATTGTATGTCGTCACAGTACACACCACCACATCCCAGCTGGAGCCGTTCATCCTAAATGTATAAGCGCATTACTTCTTCTTTGGTATCTCCACAAGCCCTCTGTTCTCCTTAATCCGCCACTGTATCGCCTTCGTAAGTTGATATAGGACCTCAAGGGTCGGCATGGGAACACCAGCCTCTTTCCCCTCTCTAAGCGGCTCGCCCAGTAAGTTCTCGAATTCGATGAAGTTGCCCTGTCTGTGTCAGTATCCTGGTTCTGCGTACCTGAATGAACAGCATCACTCGACAACATACCTTCTCCAGATCCTGTTGCATACTTGGCTTCAAGTAGCTTTCCAATGGATCCATATTGATCGTGGCTTCAACAACATCCTCAGATAGCTCGACACCAGATACAGCTTTGGCAGCTGCAATAATTTCCCGCATAGCTGGCCTAACTAGGCCATCTAGTGCACCATCTGCAAGTCGCAGGCGTCCGTCGTCTAGGCCAGTGATTGCGCAGATCGGATTTAGAGCGGCGTTGAATACTAGTTTCTTCCAGCGATCGTGTAGAACGTTGGGCGAGTACACACAGTTGGTTTTCCCTCCTTTGCTGTACATCTCAGCAAATTCCTCTGCTCTTCTCTCTGGCACGGCAGGGTTGACGTTTGAGGTAGGAAAAGCGCCGACAAGCAGCCTGTCGCCTTCATCTTGCACAATATGACCTGGTGAAGGCTCTGCGCTACCGATCATGGAAATTCCTGAGAGAATGGGAATGTTGGGGTGCGGACGTAAGAATGGCTTTTCGATGTTGAGACCATTTTGCAGGAGTAGAAGCGTCGTCTTGCCACTGTTCTTCGGGAGTGCTGGTGTGACGAGATCAACGACAGTGGGCGGAGTGTCGGGAACATTCTTGGTGCAAAGGATCACATAGTCGTAAGGCGGAATGTTCTCCTCGATGAGGTTCGGAACCGTGTTGCGAACTGGGTGATGTTAGCCTCGCCGCATGCACTGCAATCTCACAAGCGACGTCATTGGTGAACGGGAGCTGCAGCATACCAACACTAGGTCTCCAGCCGTTCAAAGTCCCGTGGTCGCAGCTTTCGATAGTGTAGCCTTTTTCTTTGACGACATTATAGTTGGAGCGCAGCACGACAGTAACCGTCGCAAGACCACCCACTTCCAAATTCACTGCTGCAATGGCACCAACAGCGCCACCGCCAACAACGAGGACGGTCTTCTTGGGGTCAGTCATTGTATCGTGAATACTATCGAAGACACCGAGAGCTTACATAGGAGGCACGCTACATGAGTTGACAAGATAGGGCGCGACGCGTTAGTGGGGTCGGAGGGGCAGCTACGACCTAAGAAGATGACTCCGAGATGTCCAAGCCGCATCGGCAGTACCTGCTTAATGTGGTTATCCTCACAAGACACGTTGATGGTATCACTGGTTCGATAAACATTATTTTGTGGTCCCTTCAATCGAGCTCCATTTGATGCATATGTAGGTTACAGTCCGTAAATTCGTGGCTGGTGACCCTGTGTCGCCAATTCTTCCGCCTCACACGCCTTCATTCGTGTTGCACAGATGGTCGATGCATTGCTTGAGTCGAAGGTAGAGCCGTCCATTCCATCCGCCCGAAGACTACGCCGAGAGCCCAGCAAAAGAGATAGAAGAAAGTGACACGCTTAGAAGACGAGAGCGGCACCCTTGGTCTTCTTGTCACCACCAAGCTCGAAGTGCTTGCAGCGCTTGAGGGCAAGCTGTGCCTTGGTCTTGCAAGCGGTGCACTCTAGACGGAGAACGACCTTCTTGGTGGTTTTCGCCCTCTGCGTATCGTCAGAATTGGTCTCGTAGGCTCGAATGCGGGCGATCATACCTTGTGGAAGACGGGCTTGGTCTGACCTCCGTAACCGGATTGCTTGCGGTCATAACGACGCTTACCCTGGGCGAACAGGGAGGCCTTTCCTGCCTTGTATTCTACATCGTCTCAGTATGTGTAGGTAACGGGTGAGCGTGGACCACTAACGGGTGACCTTGTGCTGGGTGTGCTTCTTGCAGTCCTTGCCCTTGCAGTAGGTTCGGCGGGTCTTGGGAACGTTGACCTGAGGTATGAAAGTCAGCGTTTGTTTCATGACTTTCTTTTCAAACAACCCTCTTCCAGCAACAGCGAGATATGCGACACGAATGAGCGAACGATGTAGGCGCGTATGGTGGGTCGGCGGTATGCGAAGGTAGCGATTAATGCGAGCGTACGATCGTCCAAGAGATATGGCAGCAGCAGCGTCAACCGTGCGAGCGCAGCTTCGCCTTTACCACAACCGCCTTGTGGTCTAGCACAATCTAGACGCATATTGCCCTCCATACACAAGTCCATTGTCCTCTCAGTCCACAAGCTGCGCTGATTCTTTCTAGTGGCATCCTTCGTCGCGACATGACACCTCCTTCTTCCTTGATCATTTCAACAGCTCCCAAATGCCAAGGTCATTGCCTGTGGTTGTATTGTCGTGTGGTATGGTGCGGTTCGGAAGTTCGCCATCGTTATCGTCGTCGGAGATTTGTCGAATCGCCCACTCGTGTCGTAACTGTCGCATTTCGCAGAATCAAAGAGCAGAACATTCACTCACCATTTTGACGGATTTTGCTCTGTGGTTAGTATGAGCGAAAAGTTGGCGGTGGTGCTGGAGGTGTTGATGGACGCCCGGCCGATATTGCTAGCGTTTGTGTGGGCTCGGCTAGGTTAGTAAGCCGACCTTGCTCATGCGCCGCTCACTCACTAGCCACTGCCAAGATCTCCAGGCTTCACCATGAGTTTGCATTTAAGACGAACAATTCGCAATCTAGCTTTAGAATGTGCATTGAAGAAAAAAGCGTGAGCTCATCATTATGGTATCATACGCAGCGAACAAAACCCAGATTCCCACCCGTTCATCTTCCCTTAATGATCATCCCTGACCTCTAAACTCGTACTGGAGAGCAAACAAAAGTCACGAGCAGAAAGACTAGTAGACAGGACGCCCCTCGTCCCACTTCTGAACCTCTTTCACGTCCCGAGAAGCAGACGGAGGGCTACTGCCCATACCAAGACTAAAACGGCCACTACTCCGGCCATCCTCGAGTCGCTTCACAGGGCCAACCCATTCCCACATGCGAGCAACATCACCATTGGCTGTTGTTCGAACTCCCGCACGAACGTTGCTGTTCTTTTCGACCTTTGCCTGGACCCTCTTCCACAGTTTCTGTCGTCGAGATGCATTGAACTCGGTGCGCAGGACATCGTCACGAAGCTGCGTCATACTGATACCCTTCTCCAAACTGGGCTGTTGATAGCTTAGTGCAGCTTGGTCTTGCAGTCTGTCATAGGCATCACTCGCTAGCTGCTTTGCGCGAATTTCCATGGCACGATTGCTAGTGTACGAGTACTTTCCATAGGAGCCGGTTGCAATCAGTAGAAAGACCATCACAATTTGGAGAAGATGTCGTTCAAAAGACTGTCTGAGGGATCTTCGGACGCTGCAGGAGAGGGAGAGCTTGGCGAGAGAGGTTGACGCAAGACGTCGTTTGCCGGTTGTTCTGTGTCCAAGGAAGAGTGACTGATTAGTACAATCCCAAGTCAGAGATGTTGCACATGTGGTTTGGGGACCTGAAAGGACTGCACTTACTCGTCGGTACTTTCAACGACCTCCTCACGCATGATGAGCTCAGGGAAAGCCCTATCGAACAATTCGCTGAACTCTTTGTCCGTCAGGCTCTTGCTCTTCTGAGCAGCCATCTGATCCTTCAGATCTACTTCGCTAACCTCGGGGCTTTCTACGGGATGCCCCTCTGCGTCAGGCTCACCGCACTCGTACTGTGCCTTGCGCTGCCGAAGAATATCAGCGCCCCTGTTGGCGATGCCGTTTACTTTGCGGGTCTTCTCGCTATCCGGCTCGCATGTTGGAGGCAGGGGAATCAAACCACCTAGTGACAGTGGGTGATCTTTTTGGATAAAGTCGGGATCGCATCGTAGGTTTAGGCCTCTGTAGCACTGCGCATGCGGTGGGCAAGGCTCGCACTGTGGAAGAACTTGATCGGCCCAACTCGGGATCTCTACGCTGGCAAGCGCAGTGGCCTCTCGTCCGATGCCACAAAAGCCAACATTGATCTTTTCTTGTCGCCAAACGCCAGCAAATGCTGCCGCGGCAGTAAGGAGTATGGTACCAGTCATTGCTTTGATAGCCCCGGTAGCCTTGGCTTTCTTCTGCCGTCTCCTTGGTGGGAGAATGTCCACCTCGCCGGCCTTGGCACGCTCACGTACTAGATCCAGCTGCTCCTCCGGCGTGAATTCTTCCCCTGCATCTGTTACTTCCTCTTCTTCGTGCTTGGTACGAGGGTCGGCAACGTCGAAGGTTCCCCGTGTAGGCACCATGATGCCCTCGTCTAGTTGCTCGGTTTTGGGTTGGACGGTCCTTCGGCGGTACGCGTCACTCTTGCGCCTCTCGTGTTGGCCGAATCCTGTCGTACGCCTCCGACGATCGCGCGATGTAGTGTCTGGAACCGCAGGAGAGCTTCCGCTTTGGAAAGGGTTTTCTTGGGTAAAAGGGCTTGCAGCGTCGTTGCGGTGCCACGCCTCCGGGTCGGGCGAGGGTTCCTTCAAGGCAGGCGTGGCGCTTTTTCGCGTACGTCTGGCCGCGGGTCGCTCGTCCACCTCAGGCTCAAGAGCCCTGCTATGTTTGGCCGGTATAGCGCGAGATGGTGTTTTCGCAATGGGTGCAGGCGTAGGCGCTTCCGCTTCTTCAGTCGTTGCGCGCCCTGCCCTTCGCAAAGTACGCCGTGTGGTCGCGGGCGTAGGAGCCACAAGTGTTTCGTCTTCGATATCGTCTGTGTCCACTGTGCTGGCTGAGCTGGAGGGGACGTCTACGATGCCCCTCGTCGACCGCTTCGTGTGCGCCTGGGCCCTTTGCACCTGAGACTTTTGGGGCAGGACAACATCGTTGAAAAGACCTACGAGGACAGGCTTCTTTGCTGAGGATGGGTATGTGACGCCGTGTCGAAGCAGGATACTGCGCAGCTCCGGTACTGTTATCTTGTTCGCATCCACACCGTCCTCGTAATACCAATACTCTCCGCGTGCATCAGCCATTTTGTCCAGGGTGTGAGAGCGTCTAGTGGCACAGAAGGTTTTGTCTTGGCGTCTGTGATTATATCGGTACCGGAGGCTGTGGGTGAGGGTGCTGGTTCAGGCTGGCTCTTGGGTAAGCCGAAGGTGGAGTTGGGAAAGTCTGCGTCGCTTGTTTGTGATGTCACCGAGGCAACAGGCAGGACCGTGCGGCTGCCTTGTCTCGACTATTTCATTTCTTTCACCTCTCGCTTTGTTGCAACATCGCGAACGTCACGCAAACACAGCTTGATAATGCGAATAGAATGTTCTCTGCAATCTAGCATGATTGTTTGCGAATCACGCTATCTGAGGCAGAGTCACGGTCTGCGGCACTTCCAAGTCGACTCTCGTACAGTTCGTCATATCTAACTGTCTAAAACAACGTGTCTCAATGCCATTCTCACATACTGGCCTTGGCACTGTTAAGGATGTTGGATTTGGCGCGATGCTGGCATTCCAAGGCCCATTGTTGCCATCACCCAACGCTACCCCTCTATGTTTTCTTTTTCTCACTGCGGTACTTCTGTTCTATGCACAACATGTCTTGGTTTCAGCCTCAGCCAAGCCACAAACTCATTTTCTCATCTATCTCGGCCTAGCCCTGAATCGACAAAACGAAGAAGAGAAAGAATGCAGAAAAGAGCGTCCGTTGCTACGTGGAAAGGGAATATTGCCCAATATGTCAACATCAACAGAAGCCGGCGTGATTGTAGAGCAGTTGCATATTGCTACATTACACACCACCATAACACTTGACGAACAAGCAATGACAAGTTCCTCGCCTAGACCCAGCGATCTTATGAGCTGTGATCGGCACACCCGAACTCGGTAGCACGGTTGGTGGATTCAGTCCTGCGCGAAGTCAATATTACGTGCATGATCTCTCGGGTAGCTCTAGCTACATCAGTCGGACTTCGGAGACAACTGGCACATTGAGAAAGAGAGAGAAGAGGTAAGATGTGCGGCTAGAGTGCCTGAGTGCTGGGAAGGTCGAAATGATTCCACGAATGGTTTGAACTTGAGCATCACCCTTTACGCTGTCCCACTGTCTCCATGGGTTTTCTTCGCAGTATGCGGCCCACGCCACAAGGCCTGTGCACCGAGCGTAAGATCGATCATGACCCGTATAGGAGGGAACTGTTAGTGATCGGTACGGCCCGGAGCGACTAGTCAATGCATTAGATCAGCCTCGTTCGCGACATTGAGGCTTGGTACTCTGTGTGACGAGCTGAACCTGTGCGCCATGTCGACAACAAGATCTGGATCTTAGCATCGCTTTGCAATTAGTCCTCATGGTGGAATAGGTCGGGATTGAAGATATGAAAGCTCTCGCAATCACTCTAGATCTATAGTTAGTCAACATCATCTACTTCTCCATTCATCACTTTCCTGATCATCTGGTTCTACAAGATGTTGTACACGAAGATGCTGTCCCAAAGCATTCTTGCTACCCTGATACCATTCGCCGCGGCTGCCAACCCATTTTACAAGGGTCGAGTTCCTGCTCTCGTTGCTGTCGCTCTTGGAAAGTTCGAGCCCGCGGAGACGTACTGTTCAAGTGTGTTTCCCTTACCCGGAATCACATCAATAAAGACTGTAAACACGAGAACTGTTACTTCAACGGTGGCCACCCAAAAACCTGCTGCCATTATTGCCACCATCACCAACACGTCAGTATCCTCAAGTCAATCCCTACAATCCTGCAGCTTACGTTAATGTAGCGTCACTGCCGCCACAGAAACAGTATCAGTCACTTTGGCTACACAGACAGGATCAGCCACCATTACTGTCGGCACTACCATAGTGACAGTGTAAGTACATACCCCCGCGAAAGAAAATCTGAAATTCATCATCTCGCAGCTTCTCAGAGGCAACACTACTTCTACCTCAACAGCTTTTTCCATCTCGGTTATTCAAAAGCGGGATGTGGAAAATGATTTGGCTGGCAGGGCAGATCCCGCGCTTTCACAGTGGAGCAGCTTGCTGAAGCGGCCAAGCTCCTTCATCGGCAGTGTCTGTTCGTGCTTTCAGACACTCGTGAGCAACTACGCCACCATCACGCCTTCGGCGACCGTTAGTGTCACTACTACATCTCCTCTTAGCCTTACTGCTACCGCTACTGCGTAAGTCCTTCGTTGCCTTTTGTGTTGCGCCGTAATTGACCTAACTCTGTTGTAGCACGGCAACAGCCACCTCAACTTTCTCTGCAACGGCTACCACTACTACTACCCTTTCCGTTGGTGAAACAAGCACTACCAAAATCACGACCACCACGACCATCATCGCCACTACCACACAGGTTGTATAACACCGTGTACCAATCTGTAACAACCCAGACAGCCGAAAGGGTTCCGGGGGCTGCTCCAGCGATTGCTACTGCGACCCACATCAGCCCGGTGATCAAGAATTTGGCTTATGCGATTCAACCTCCAAGTGTGATGCGCTTTTTTGCAGCTCGGACAACGACTGTGGTCCAGGTCAAGCTTGCGCCGAGTTTTGTGGTGGAACCAGGTGTGCAGAATACACTTCGTGTACATCAACGTTTGATCCATCGCAGGCGCAGGCCAAGAGGGGTTTGAAGGCAGAGAAGAAGTATGTGAATATCTTGGAGAGGAGTAAGGAGGCTGTAAAGTCAGAGGCGCTGCTTGCTTGCCGATTCAAGGGTATTCAACCAGAGCAGTGTGAGATGTAGATGATAGATTACACCAAGGCAACGTACTTCCATGCCTGGCGCGGTTGAAAACGAGTCACTACATGTATCTCGAGCTCTGGATTATTATTGTGATGCATCGATACTAGCCGATAGTCCTTGACCCGAGCTTTGGGGGCTGCAGCGGCATAGCTGATCGACTGGACAAGCGCTTCAGCCCAAGCTCTGTGATAAGGTCAGAGTTCGTTAGGGCAGTGTTGGAGACTCCAAGGCTGTGAAGCAAGTGGAACAAGATTTTTCATATGGAAGGTACCTAATATTCTAATGAAGTAGAAAAATTTGGGGCTGTTGTTGATCATATTGTTGAGAAGAGAAGACGAGGTCTAGGCAAGGCTTGCAAGTCGTGGCCGTTTACTCAAGGCTGTACCCACACCATATAGTAACATCATACAGACAGCCGGCCAGTCTAGCGCCTCACTTCTCGCGTTTGCACCAACTTTACGGGACAGGCGGGATTTCTTGCGGTGTTTATACGTCACTTCCTTCGCATAAACGCCTCTTCTAGAGTCATATCTAGCTACAGCGCGGTTGGTTGTCCATGTATGCGGGTGAATCCAGGTTATTCATCCACATTGCTATCTATTTTATACAGATTACCGCCCTCTCACCGAGGCTTCCGCTTTCTTACCGAGATACCTAACGGGGAACGCGGCCTACTGTGCTCGTGGCTACCCAGGGTGTATGTAAACCTTGCCATACACGCCTCCTTTGTTCATCTTATACTACAAGATACTCATATAGGCGGAAAGTCTTTTCCTGGAATCACTCCCAGTCGGAACACCAAGTAAAGTCAAACTGAAGGCCCATCATTCTCCTGCCCCAACACTGAGACTATCAATATCGAGGTCACAAGGTGCGTATGTCTTAATCGTTTAACCTTCTCTCGTAAACTGACCCAATATAAGCTAGAAGGTAATCACATCCGCTTACTGCTCCCCTACTTCCCGATATCTACTCTCGATACCTTCACCCTCGAGGTGGTTAAAACACCCAACGATACATATCCAGACAACAACTTTGGTGTCGCGTGAGTTCACTCGTGCATGACTATCGTTGATTACCGTTAACAAGATATAGCCCAGTGTCCAGTGAAGTCGCATTCGTCATGCCTCACATGCCCGCTGGCGTTTCCGCCGATATGCTCTCTAAGACTATCCCTGGGACCAACTCGTTTTTGGTATATATGCAGGGCGCTCTCATGCCTGAGGTAGGACCTCATAATCAAGACCGGTACGAATGCACCATCAACAAGGACTTCGATGTCGAAGCGACAAGCTCCCATTTCAAGAAGAGTCCAAGATGGCCATGTCACGATTTCCATTCAGGGTACTTCGGAGTCATGGCCAGATCACTTCTGGATTGAGTATCAGGTACCGGCCGATGATGTTGACAAGGGCAAACAGGTGCAGTAGGGTATCCAGCGCTAGGGCATCAGGGTGACTTTCGTGAGTGGAGTCTTGGGAACACAGCCTTGGCTCTAGTAGCTTTTGATACAGCTGGACAATACATAGAGCTATGAGGGGTAAGCCAGCCTTTCCAGAAGGTATGGTCGAAGGGACGAGCTTGGCTGAAGGAACTGCGACATCCACAGATGTTATCTTTTGGCACATGAATGAGCACGTCTTCATGCATACTCGTATCAATTTCCCCTTGAGTAGTTCAATGAACTGTACAATACATTACTTATCCCCCATACATTGCACATTTTGAAACAGACGAAGACGGAGCCTTCTGTCGCACCATTTTTCCTGCTAGCATTCTGTTTATTCTTTCCTCGGCTAATTGATTGAAAATGCTTTCTACAAGGCTACTTTATGTTGATCTTGATGTGCTCATGTCTGTTTACCTTCGTATTTTGTTGGTTCAAAATGGTCTGCAGTCGTCTTGGCGCTTTTCATTCCTGCACCTCGCGGAGCATGAGCATTGCATGTTCGTCCTTTTCTTCTCTCTCGTCCCCACAAAGTTGCGGCAGTTCGTGATCATTTATCGATTCGCGACATCAAACAGTCTGTGGGTCTCAACCAAAATTGTGATAAACCATGGCACTAACGTGGCTTCTGCTGCTGACCGCGTGTGGGTATTATGATCGCTGCATCAGTTTAGTAACAATAATAAGACACGACGGTGAGATGAGCGGTTTTCAGAAGCCGATGTACACGCCTAGACCTAAGGCTGTGAGTGTTGATAGTGTTCTCCGACATACGCTAACTGATTTGGGTAGGGCTCTTGGCAGTCGCGCGGTGGTTGAACGCGCCAGAGATTCCAGACATCCACCCCAGCTTTCGCGCCCGCTGCATCACCACCCAACCTGAATTGATCGACGCGGCACTGTTGTCGCATTACCGCCATCACCATGTACGGCATGAATCAGGCCTACCATGCCCCCGACCCGAGCGCGCAGGTGCCAAACCATCTCGTGAGTGCGCCAACAGCTCCGCGACCGTCTCCGCAAACTAACAGTACAGCTTGCCCATGTGCATCTGATATCCTCGTATCGCTTCCCAACTCTACCCGGCCTACAAGCACCTCAGGCGCTTGAATACCTCATCAAGGGCCCCCAGATCGTGCGCGACACCTCCCCCGTTGCATGGACGTTCCTGTCAGCTCCTCCCCAAGATGGCACCGTTATCCTCACATGGCAGCCCCCGCGCATGGGCACCATGTTCGCCTCCGATGGAATGGTCTGGGCTGATGCTGAGACTGCATATGACATGAATGTGCGCGGTTATGTACGTATATCCGGCCTGTACTGACATTCCAACATCTGACCCCACGCAGACTCTCCAAGTCTTTGTTCACAACAGTGGCTACCACTACCCACACGAGCCATATGCGATGCATGCGCGCCATCGCTACAGGATTGCAGCCGGTCCTGGTACCATCGACCCTAATCTCTGGCTGGTGCACTACAAGCCGGCAGACCCGCAAAACAGACTTCCTGCCTCTCAGATAGCCATACCGCGAGAAGTGCAGGCTCAGCTTCAGATGCGCGCCCAACTGCAGCAAGCAGGACCGCTTATGCGCAAGGAGTTTATGCTCGTCGACCAGGCCAATTGGCCAAAGGTCGAGTTTGGACAACAGGCTATGAGAGGCCCGCAGCCCTACTATAATCCCATGCAGCCAGGACGACCGTATCCTGCGCAACCGCCCCCAGCGAAGCGCCAACGCTTACCGACACAGCCTCAGCCCCGTCAACCTCCCCCCGGCGCGATCGCACCCGACAATACGCTCGAAGAAGAGGAGAATGCCACGCAAGATGCCTTTGACTTTCTGACTCCGCGTGAAATCAGTCTGTCGCGATACAAGCAGCACCATGAATGGATGGAGGAGATATTCGCATCACCATATGCTGTTGGAAAGATTGCGCCTATCGATCTTGGCCTTGGCCTCATGGGAGAACTCGCTCCGCTCACTGCAGGCATTCTGGACGTCCCAGGAGCAGAGAATGTAGAGACTGGGAAGGAAAACTACAAGATCAAGAATTATTATAAGCTGGACCCAGAGCAGCTCAAGGATTTTGAGAAGCGCGTATCCGAATACACTACAAAAGAGCAGGCTGAGATTGACAAGATGAAGGCGGACCATGCGAAGAAAATGGCGCAACTAAAGCGCACACGAACATATATCAAAGCAGAACGAAGATTACGAGACGTCTCACGCTCTACCGAGAGCGATGCTGACGCGAACCCGGTCGAGGATGTTGTACAGGATTTGGAAAAATCACTCGGGGTGTCATTCGATGCGAAGAAGGCCGTCGTTTGCGTGGACAAGGGCGGTTTCATCGAGGTACAGCAGCCGTCTCCACCAAAGGCGCAAGTCAATGGCAACGGTGCGCAGCAGAACGCGAACGATACATCCGGGAGAAACAATGATGGCACCATGGACGAGAACTCTGCTTCAGGTTTACTCGACCAATATGGATCAGGGTCAATCTCGGGAACGCCCATCGGCAACATTTCACTGCCTCGATTGTCGCAGCCTCCAAGTCAGTCGCAATCCGCTACTGGCACACCCAATGTACCTCAGAGCAACATGAACCAGGCATCAACGTTTGATCAGCAAGACAACAACCTTGATGTAGGTGCCGACCTTTTGGATTTGGATGTCGAGATGTCCGGTATGGCAGGTGCAGGGGAGAAGGGTGAGGACTGGGTCATGGTGAACGATCAGTCAGGAAATGCGCAACAGCAGGGTGGCAACCTTCAACAACCCAACATGAACAACAATCAACCGGCAAACAATGCTGGTGGTATGCCTTCGTCCAACATTGAGGCCGATGCAGGCAGCATGTTCGATACTGCCGATTTTGGAAGCTTCGACAACCTTGACAGCGCCGGAGACGCTCTAGCTGATTATGGGCATGACGACAATCTGGGTCTGGATCTCGTTGATGACTCGGCTTTCGGCGATGCTTTCCACGGGACGGAGATGCACCACGACAACGGCGAAGGCGACCACGCGTAGAACGTAGGGATGTAGACCGGTTTTCATGCTGCTACTTGGAGTGATGCTTGGGTTGTATTATTACGTTTCATACCAGACAGAGGAGTCAAGGGCGTTTTGTGGTGGCTAAGCATTCTGGCTTGTACATGATTGTCGAGCTTTCTCATTATGATCACCGCCTATTAGAGGTTCCCCTTCATACTGAGCTTGAAATTGAGAATGTGGCGTCAGCTATATTTAGCTATACATGCAAAGATGGTCTGGTTTTGCTTTCTGTGCTACTCATTTGTCTAGTCATTCAACAGAGATGGTAGGTGGGGGTTTAGCGTGGAGCACAATCACGACTCATGGTTCCTTTCCTTGACGCTCGTGTTCGAGCGCTAGACTTAACATCAACAAGGCTCTGCTCACCACTTGCGAAGAGTGAGAAGATCGGTTGCTCTTCAATCTTCTGTGCATATTCGTGCAGGATGACGGCTCAGATGAATTTGATACTTCCATACGTGCGAGTTCTTTTCTGTCTCTCCGTGGTCCTACGAAGCCGGTTCGCACCTCTGTTACCATGCCATGTTTGGGATGTACAACCACATCAAAGCCTGTTGATCCCAACATCCAAGCCGGGCCCCGTTAGGACACATGATATCTAATGGAAATGCTAGTATGTACAACAAGCACACCGTCATTTCACCGCAGACCAGCTCATAACCATGAAGATTGTACGATCTGCGATATCCCGTATACTATACTTGTTGAAGTTGTTGAATAACCTCTATCGCCCTCCGACCTTTCCTCCTACTCGTTTAATTGCACGATCCAGTTCATATCGTGCACCACGATCTATGAGAATCAGGATGCTTACCAAATTCCTCGTGTTCCTTGCCCTCGTCGGTATATGGCGTTTCCCAGCACAAGCTAGCATCCTTCCTATTGGCGACAGGGTGCAGCGACAAGCAGACCTGCACCAAATACACCCGATTCTTGGTGTTCGTGGATTGGGTATAGACACGATACAGCCTCGCTTAGAGATTCGGGAGTTGGAACGCAATAAAGACCAATTCAACGTTTACTTACTTGGCCTACAACGGTTGCGAAACATAGCACAGGACAACAAGCTTTCCTATTATCAGATTGCTGGTAAGCATCGCTGTTGATACAGGCAATGGTAATTTCACATAAGCTTCTATGCAAGCTGATTGCATCAGGAATACACGGTCGACCGTATATATCCTGGGATGATGTAGCGAAGCATCCGGACGGCAGGTTTGGCTACTGTGCACATGGAAGCAATCTCTTTCCTACATGGCACAGGCCCTATCTTGCGCTGATAGAAGTAAGAGTTTGATGTATTCCAGCGTGTTCCCGGCTAACGTAGTGTAGGAATTGGTCTACTTGAACGCCAAAGAAGCGATTTCTGAATTCCCGGTTGGAGAAGTAAAAGATCGATTGTACGACGCCCTGAGTACCTCCAGACTGCCGTATTGGGATGCAGCTGCAATACCTCCAGCAGGCACGAGTTCATTTCCTCCTATCGTGCAAGCGAGGTCCGTTGAGATGGAAGTCCCTAGCGGGGACACAACCGCCAAGATTACCGTTGCAAACCCTCTCTACGCATACACCTTCCACCCCATTTCTGTCGACGACTTCTGGGTCGATGGAGAAGAAGTATCGGCAAACGATCCGTGGATACTCTGGACATCAACGAAGAGATTCCCAACTAATATGAGTGACACGGCGGAGTCCCAAGACAATCTCGTGGCAGAATCGCTGGACAGAAACCGAGAGAACATTATGCAGCGGACGTACCAGATGCTGGGGATGCAAACAGAATATCTTGATGTTAGTAATAATGTGGTGGGAAGTACAGCTCAAAGTGGCATTCCGGACAGTCTTGAGTCAATCCACGATACACTGCACAATGCCATTGGCCGCGGAGGTCATATGTATGATGCAGCGTATTCGGCATTCGATCCGGTTTTCTGGCTACTACGTGCGTAAGTGTTGGTCGAGTGGGTGGCCATGCAGTATTGTTGACATATCCCCTAGCAATGTCGATCGTCTGCTTGCTCTATGGCAAGGTTTACATCCCGACAGCTACATCGAAAATCACATCAATCCTTGGCCCACGTTCGTTATCCCCGCAAACACCGAGGCAGACGAAAATACGCGTATGTTTATACCTTGGTCGAAGGTCTGGGACTTTATTCTGACAATAGTAGCACTATACCCATTTCATCGTAACGAGTCCGGCGAATTCTGGACCTCGGCATTTGTTCGCGATTATACTGTCTTCGGCTCTACGTATCCAGAATTCCTTGGACTCACGGCGACTGACACCCTAGTGGGCAGGGGTGAAGGCGTTATATGGACCAGATGCAGCTTCGCGTTTCAGCTGGGAAGATACTCGTACGGTGCAAAACATGGCTGGCCCGCAAGTTGACGAAGTCCACTATCAGTATTTTGCCAATGTGCGCATACAGCGTGCAGGCACAGGAGGCGTGTTCAAGGTGTTTATATTCCTTGATGCTGATGTAGAGACGATTTCCGCATCATCGGATACGCAAAAGTGGATTTCGAAATCTGGGTTCGTAGGATATACGGGGTTTCAACAGAACATCGCAAACGATGGTATGGCAGATGGACCAAAGATGTACGGGGTGGTTGCTTTGACGGCAGTGCTGGAAAGTCGAATGTGGATGGGCGAACTAAACAGCGTAGACATGCCGACTGTTGGAGCTTACCTGAGGGAAAAGTTGACGTGGATGCTTGTGGATGTGAGTGGTGGACTTTAAATCTTTCACATCTTGACCTCGTGCTGACTTGAGTTGTCTCAGGCAAATGACAATGTCGTTGCTTTAAACACCCCAGGATACACGGTTGACATCTCCTGGATAAAGATTGCACCAACAACGTCAAACAGCTTTCCTGAAGTCCTAGAAAGCGGTTCTGAGCCGTTGACATACGTCGTGATGGAAAAGGTGGGGGTTGTTTAATCACGACAGTCGCGCAAAACGCGTGTTTTCGTTCTCTTCTTTGCAAACACAAGGCTTTGAAATGATGATGTGGGAGTTATACGGGTAGGGACCAGTCCTTCGTATCCCGAAATCAATCGCTTAGCTCAGCTAGATAGGATCAACGTTCATCCGATTATAGTGAAGATCGAGCTCGGTCTGCGATGTTGGCCGAAACGGCACTATAATGACAAGGCGACGATCAGGCAGATTGGCATAGGTTTCAGTTGGCCCCTGACTTTCAGGGGGTGCGTCTCGGTTAAAGCGGCCCTCCACGTCAGCATGCCAAGCCGACGAGCGTTTTTCCGCTTGCTTGATTCTGAGAAGCGCAGGGTAGTGCAACGCCACCAGGCGCTCTGCCTCTGTGTTTGCGGTATGGTGATCCGAGGACGCGGGGATTGCGTTCGCCAATGTTCGTACGAGGGCTCGTGTCTGCAGCATGCTTGGATGGAGTAGATAGGCCGGCTGCTGACTGAGAGTGTTATAATCTTGGTAGCCCGCCTGAGTGGTATCCAGAGGCTGAAGATGCAGGGACATTGTCCTCGAACCGTGGTAGAAGAATGGCGCTACGAGATGGAGTTGTGGAAATAGGGAGCCGGGTAGGACGGGCTGCTGTTTCCCATGACGCTTGACACTTCCATAGTCATCTGCCTGGGCACGCGACATGTTCCTCACAACGCCTTCCGGGCAGGCCTCAGGGGCCATCTGTTTCGTAGAGTCGCCATGACGGCCTGCATCGACGGGGCTTACTGAGCCGTCGAGCCACTGAAGTCGTACAACTAGACAGTGGCTAGGTAGACGCCTTCCCGAGGGCTTCTTGGCACGAGCCCACTGTCCGCTCATTGCCCAGTGGGCCGCGTCTATCTGCAGCAGCGCGCGCGTTCCTGGAAAAGATGTAGCCCCCGCGCCGGTAAAGGCCAGGGTGGATTGGCTTCCCAAAAGCCCATGGCCGGCCGCCAGTCTACATTTCCCTGTGACCACTTTGCTCCCTTTTTCCTGTAACTTTTTCTTGCACGCCCACTTCATTCTTATTTTTTTTGTTTCTTGCAGCTTGTTCGTTCCGGAACATCTTTGTCGGACACCGGCACGAGCGGAATACGACCGAACACGAAGCGCGCCTCATCGCAACGTCGTAGCACCGGCGATGCGCCAGAACGACATAGTATAATTCTTAGATTCTCACTTTCCTTGGACAACAGACGCAGCTTTGGCTTTGGACGCTCCTTGCATAATCGCACAACATGGCTCCTCGCGACGCCAACTGGATAGATGCAAGTCGCACCCGCTCTGACAATGACGATTGTGTGACTGGCTAACATTGCATCCTATAGGGCCTTCGAGGAGTAGCATCATTCATGGTGGTATGCGGTCATCTCTGTACTGCCTTTGTACCATGGCTACATCAGCCAGCCGCCGACGCCAAAACCGCACCGCACCTGTTTCAACTGCCCTTTTTCCGTCTCGCCGTCGGTGGTCGCAGTGCCGTCGCTCTCTTCTTCCTCGTCACCGGTTACGTCAACTCGATTGGCCCCATCTCCAAGTCGCGCTCCGGAAACCACGATGCGGCCTTTTTGGGTATTGCACGCAGCGCTCTGGCCCGCTCGGGACGCCTGATTCTGCCTACCATGGCCGCCACGACGGTCAGTTGGTTCATGGCGCAAACAAACGCATACCATATGACCAAGCATGTCGACGCGCAGTGGATACGGCAGGGCTGGCATCGACAGGAACCTTCGCTGTGGAAGGCTGTCACATCGCTGTTCAATGCACAGGTCGAGACGTGGGTGACTGGTTGGGACGAGTATGATGGAACACAATGGACACTGCATTTGTTTCTGGAGGGTGCATTCCTCGTGTATACGACGATGCTTGCTACGGTTCTAGTCAAGCCGAAAGCACGCTTTATGGTGTATGCTGTCATGTACGCCTACTACTTTCAAGTTGGCAAGGGTGAGTTTTGTTCGTATCAGTACCGAGAGGAACACAGTCGCTGACAAGAACAGATCTTACTGTTGGCTCCATCAAGGGCATGAACATTGTCACAGGCATGTTCGTCGCCGAGTTACACAACCACTACAAAGACGCCGCTACCTCGGTCCTACCCGCGCCCATTCCCGCGATAATGATAATCTGCGGCATGTTCATGGCTGGATTTCCCCAGGACTCGTTTGGCAACGCCCGCTGGTCACACACCATGGCCACGATGATGCACAGCATAACACACGAGAAGACGGATGTCCGACGCTACTGGGACCATCTCGGCGCCGCTACCGTCCTCCTCGGAATCTTCTTTTCGAGAAACGCACGCAGAGTGCTCACCTCGCCTGTCTTCAACTTCCTCGGCCGCGTCAGTTTTCCCGTATACCTCCTCCACAACACCTTTATCAAGACCGTCTTGACCTGGATGATCTACCTTCCTTCGGCCATGAACCCACCAAAGAACGAAAAGGGTGAACAGCAGGATCTCCAACGCGGATCCGTTCCCCATATCCTTATCGCTATTGCTATCTTTTACTATATCCTGTATCGCTCTGCCGCGCTATGGGTCAAGTACATTGACCCGATTTTCGCAAACATTACCAATGCGGCTACCAAGTGGGCATATGGCGAGCCGCGACCCAAAGACAGCCGACCGATTCTATCAAATGGATCGACGGCGGATAAGAATGTGCTTCCCTCATGAGGAGTGCATTCCCTTTCTCCTTGTCCTTCCTAAAGTTTAAAGTTCATGTGTATTTTCTTCAGAGATGGAGTACCTCTCCACATTACTTGCGCAACGCTATTTTCCTTACTTTTGAAACCTTCTGTTGAATCATAGCGAAGCTACTCCTTTTTTTTCTCTTGCGTCTTTGTTGCAAGTATCGAGCGAGCGATGCATATATCAAAGACACCTTTGCCATCTAAAGTTGGACGCGTGCATATCGCATAGTCGGGCGTTGCGTGGTTCGTAAAAAGACGTGCCGGGATGGAAGAAGATCAAATCCAAAACATATCGTTAGTACATGAAATGAAGATAAAAAGCTCAAATTTAGTCCTGCGTCTTATTTTCTGCGGGGATGAGGTGGTGGATACTATGTTTGCTTCTGAATGATGTTTCTCGGAATGCATGGTGAATAATTGCGTGTATGGGATGAGGCGAAGACCAAGCATGGAATCTGTGAACGAACGCCAGCATAATTATCATGAAATGCCAATCCGATGATCTACCGCTGCCCATGGCTGGCGAGTCAGAGTTCCCAGCGTGGTATTGCTGTGGGGAAACGTCTCTACTCGGGTGGCCGAGGTCCACCCTGCGAAAAAGCCTCGCCACCGGCAGCCACTTAATAAAGAATTTATATCTAATTATATTAATTGTACCTTGCTGTTTCTCCATCAAATCATCCAATAAGCTTCCAGTTCATTCAGGATAGCGGAAATCGGGCTTGTGGTTTAGTGGTATAATACTCCCTTAGCATCGGAAGAAGTTGGGAGTGGTCCAGGGTTCGATTCCCTGCAAGTCCATCTTTTTGCCTTTTCTTGCCTCCTTTTTCTTTTTGCTGGAGATCATGTGATTCGCGTCGTTGGGTTCTTGGCATTCTTTTTGTGCGATACGTTTGTGCCGTATAGGCACTAGACGACAACCGTATGTGAGCAATCGTCTGAGGAAATATTTCTACGGCATCCAGTGAGGCGAGGATAGGGGATAGTAGAACGCGGCTGTTCGACTTTGTCATTTTGGCAGCTTTTTTGTTGTTCCCTTTGCTCTTGTGCCGTTCGTTTAGTGGCTACAGTTAGTATCCTTCTCTGTCCGTCAAGTTTCAGAGTTGGCATTCTCTAGTGCGAGGAAACCCAAATCCAGGCTCTCAGGTACCCAGTGTTCAATACGTATATATCATTGTGAACGCATTCTGAAAATGCTCCAGAGACACGTGCTGCAATTTCCTAAAGCTGTACGTTTTTTCATTGCGCCTGCGCGTTATCGCTTTTTGTCTTATAGGTTAGTATTAGGGCGACATCACAGCTCAGATAGACCTTTTGTACAAGACTCATTATAATGTAGTTATAAAGTTTGAAAATCTAAGGAACAGATTGACAACGATACCCAAACAGGAGCAAGCGAACGATGTAACTTATCGAGACGGTGGAGTGTGTCAACGTCGATGAAAGACTGCTGGAGAAGTGGTAGTAGGTTGAAGTGAAGATCGATCGCACCTGACGGAAGGCATGCCTGCGGCGCATACCAAAGACAGCAGAAAGCCAGGAATCCAAGAACTACAAGAATGATAGGAATGAAGAGAGGCTTGGCTTTACCGCCAACTCACTACCAATGGACTAGCAATGCTCATCTCCAACCCCTCTCACATATCCGACCCAAAACACACCATCGCCATCACCCACTCATCTCCTCCGCATGAACATCCACCCAATCACTCACCCTTCGACTCGCACCGCAATAAACGCACAGCACATCTTCCATGCTGCATAAACGTTGCACTCCACCTGACACGCGCTACGTTCAGGCTGCGCCATGCTCGCCAGCCAACCATATCACCGCGGACCCTGTTTCAGATCTGCAAACACCATGTTCGCGCGCAGACATTGGGTATGCAGGGCATGCACATCCTTTCTGGAATGTTTCCGGAACAGATGAGAAGGGCTGATTTGCGTCGTCAATGGGAAACGCTGATGTGGTGGGTGTGGGTGTCTGAGGCTGGGAAGGGGCTTGTAGGCGACCGTGGAAGGGGATGTGATGCTGGGTATGATGGTTTATAAATCCGACTTCTGTCTCTTGTATTATCGTATTGACTGTTATTCGATTTCTCGTCTCGTCTTTACTCTTGTTTCTTGTCACGATGCCATCTTTTGCTTTCTGGAAGAATCCCAAATCGAATCCCTCAAACGCACCGACGCCGGCTGAAGATGGACTGCTTAGTGGAGCTGATATGCCGGATGCCATTGTGATCAAGCATCTGGAGTTGGAGGTGGGAAATGAGGATTCTGGTATCTTTCTGTTCGATGAGTCGGACATGTCGCTATCCACTTCACATCCATCGCCTTTGGAAAAATCAGGGGAAACGACAAAGAGCGTGCAGGTCGTTGCGTGTGACAGTCATATAATGAACAGCGAGAAAGAATCGGAAATGCCTGCATCGACTACTACCCATGCATCACCGACACCGAGCGACCGAGACTCTGCTGTCTACCTCTCAGATAACGAAAGCGTTACGTTTCAATCTCGACCCCATACAATCATCGCAGACGACGTCGCACACTCAAGGGACTCCATATCTTCAAAAGCCACCACCTCCACCAAGCCAGGTCTTCCACAACAACGTACAGATTCCATCGTACGTCTACGCAGACCAGCAGAGCTGAACCTAGGTACGAACCCGGTAGCCGATACTTCAAAGCCTCGTTCCGAGCTTGAGCAACGCTACGACTTGATCCGTAATTCGAAAACCCAGTCCAAGGCTGCTCTGCGATCACCGACGGAGCTTCTACAAGAGAGGCTGAACGTGTCGTCGAAGAAGGAAAAGGTCGAAGACAAGACCCGCGTTTTTACTCCGCCGCGAGCGACAACAAATGGGTGTTGGCTACCCGGACCAGGATCCCAAATGGATACTTTCACCAGTACATCGGTACGCGCCAGGACGGAAGCTGGTAATCGACCAGCGTGGTGGTGCAAATTCGACAAGCTCGTCGTGTTTGATGGCATAGAAGAGAGCGAGAACGGCGAAATGAAGATTCACACGCGTACGAGCAAGGGTCTTAGCATTGCTCGACGGCGTGGTATTTTGGAATCCATCGTTATTCCGCTCGACTGTGCACATTGTCAGGAGATGCTGAACCGTCACGAGTGGAAGTATGACATGAGAGTTTGCAAGAGAAGTGTATGCTGGGATTGCAAAGAGAGATGCAAATGGGAGTTGGAAGAGGAAAAGCGCGCAGATGAGGCGAGGATATCCAAGTCTGACGGAAATAGATATCGCGCGGATAGTGTTCTGCAGGATGGGCAAGATCAAGAAGACATGTTGCAAAAGGTTGGCACTGAACAGGCTCGGCCAGCAAGCCTGAACAAGGCCATTCGTGGTATTGAGGAGAGACCTGAAAGTAGGGGAATGGTAGAATGAGATCTGGATGTGGAATAGAGAGGGGGGAAGATGTACTTACAAAGATGTTACCTTCAGTCCAGATCCATAGCGTCGTCCATGTACTCAAAAGGCGTATCCTCAATCTCCATGCTAGTATATCCGTACGTCCTTGGTTCGAAATCCCGACTGGTAAGACCGTTGCCGTTTGAACTACCGTCAGAGTACTCCTGTACCAAACCGTGAGCGAGATCACAGCCACCGATGATATTGCGCAACATATGCTCCAGCTGCAAGTCTTCAAGGCGCATGTTCTTGCTCGACTCGCTGTCGGTGAGCTTGGCCTTGCTGTCGGCATCCTTCCAAGCATTGCGATACTCTTTTGCAATGCCTAGTTGTACACGAACGTCTTGTAATCCTAGCGATCCAGACAATGGACACTTCTCGTCATCGAGAGCTTCTAGCAAGTTGGCGTGGAAGGCGTGCGAAGCCATGGGCCGTGTACGATGAAGATCTGGATTGGTTTCGTATCGGAGGGTGTTGAAATTCTGGCGCGGGACGGAGGCGGATACGCTGAAACCAAAGATGGCAAGGCAATCGGTAATGTAGCGTTCAAGCAGAGTGTAGAACTCGAAGAAATCCACTTTGAACATGGATTCGGCTTGTTTCTGTACCATGTCAGTCTGGCGACAAAGGCTGGAGTGTTGGCGCTGGATGTCACCTACACTTGAAGCGCCACTGCCCATTGCGTGTTGGGATTGATTGTAGTCATTCTGCTGAGCTGCCTGTACAATTTCCATTGTTCGCATGTAGGACACCATCAACATCTCGGCCTTCCATCGGAGACGCCCTAATAGTCGCGTGGCTCGGTCTTTGTCCTGCTTAAGCTTTTCAGCCTTTGATTGCGCTAGGCTCTCCGCCGGCGTTTTCGGTGCGTACTTGGACGTTTTCATCGTGTCTGTTATCTGATTGACTCTAGTGGGGGTACAGGGTCAGATGTAAGCTGTAGAGATGAGAAATCTACCAAACGTTGGTACTGTTCGCCAATGGATTGTTGTAGGAGTGAAAGTTAGAATAATATGCGCGCTTGGGTTTCAACAGCGTTCGAGCATAGCCAGTCGTGCATCGTGAGACATCAGCGCGAAAGTGGGCGCGTGATGCGACTGACGTTGTGAGAAAGATGGAATGGGGCCATTCGTGCCGAGGCGAGCTTCCGCGATGGCTGACTCAGCTCATGAGTCTCGCTCCTTACAGTGGAATCTGAGAGATGAAGGAACTGGCATTATCGCATTATCATTTAGACGATCTTGTGCAAGACGGCGTAAGGTACACAGATCACGCTGACCCGTGACAGCGCGTCAATGTACCTAGGTAGGACTGTGACTATTTCCTAATGCGTCTTAGTGTCTGGTCATCGGATGCCTGCCGAGGTTTCGAAGTCGCGTCTGTCGTCTTACCGCTGATGTCGCGTCTTGTATACTCGCGTCAATTGAGCTGACATCTGCCCTACACCTCGACCTCACCATGGCACGCCCGAAGCGAAAGGCAGCGAACCTATCCGAAACCCCCGGCACATCACCACCACCCGCCCCGAAAACTATAGTCCGCGTCGTAATCCCAAGCCGAACCCGTCAAGAGCCTCCAACGAAGAAACAAAAGACTCAAAAATGTCTTGCCAAAGAGACAGACGCGCCACAGCCAGTCGGCGAACCTAAATCGAGGAGGAACAAGCAAAAGCCCTCTGGACACCCTGCCGCTACATTCAAGACACCCCGCAACCCTCGAGCGACGTTCCAGGCCTTCCCGCCGAACTCCGCCTCCAAATTTACGAGCTCCTGTCCGACTTGACACTCATTCACGTGCATAGAAAAACAAAGGACGGAAGGTATATCTCCTTGGGGGGAAACTTCGATGACTACACATTGGAAAGCAAACGCACCGTTTTTACATGGACACCATGACGGTCACCCAACCCCAAGAACCCTCTTCTGTGCGCAAATCCGAAATGGTCAGGCATGTGCGCAGAAGAAGATCGCTGCACATACAAGCCGAGCGCGCCACCCACGCCCACGGGCTTCTGGGCCTTCGCAGAATCCCACAAGGTCATCCATAATGAAATGCGAGACTTTTCCGTCTACAACGCAGTCATTCCCATTCATCCTGCTAACCTCGAGGCTTGGCTGAATCACCTGCGCTACGCCTCGATTGAAAGACTTCGTCGCATTACGCTAGCAGGTCCCAGCGTCCGGTGTAATGTCGAAGGGGATGATGCTAACAAGCGCGCGTTATCGCTGTTGCGCGAATGTGTGCCGAATCTGCAAGCGGTGGGGCTTCAATGCCAAAGTAAAATGCGGACTTGGGTTCGTCGTTACAACAACAAGAAGGATGGTATGGTCATTGCCGACGACGCGTGGAAGAAATGGCGTCTCGCGCAATGGATGCAGCAGTTTGATCCCTCCATCGACGTTACGCTTGAAGCGATAATCTGGCGGAAGAAGGATACGATTGACTGCGACCGGCATCCGGATGCTGTGGAACAACAGATTGCGATTCGGATCTTTCGCCAGGGAGCGATGGAAGCGAGGGGAGCGAAGGGACTGAGGGGACTGAGGAGAGTGAGATTCAGCCCGAGGCTGCTGCGGCCGGATGGGAAGACAGACGTCAAGATCGAGATTGAGAGGTCTGGAAAGTTGCCCGAGACAGAGTGGGATCCTGGGTGGAAAATTTGGTGGCTTACAGACCAGGCGCAGGACCTCTTATAATGACGGCGTCTCTTACATACCATGATTATATAATTCGAAGTCACTATATCAACATACGGAATGATTCAAAACCGTTACATCACATCGTCATCACCTCGTTAACCACTACAAGTCTCCAAACATCAGTGCTGCATTGTCGGACCTAAAAGTTACCAACAACCCTCTTAATCGACCTCCGCATACCCTCGCCGGTGATCTGCACAGCACCCTCCAGTTCCGCACTCCGTAGCACTTCCATAAACTCCTGGTTCTCCACCTGTTCGCTCGCACCCTCTCGGACCTTCTTGATGAGGTCGTTCATGCGCACGCTCTGGCCAGCAGAGCCGAGTTCCTCGAGCGAAGACATGACTGCACGCTTGAGGTCTTCCTTTCTGCGTCGGTCGCCGGTCGATGTACCTTCTGTGAGGAGAGACATGTCGATGAGACCGGTGCGTGCATCTGTAGCTGCCTGCTTGAGCGCTGATTTGATGAGGCGGACGGCTTCGTGAACGTCGTCGGCTGTGACTTCTTCTGAAAGGCGCATCTTGGCATGGGCTTCCGCAAGACGGATCATAGATTCTAGTTGACGGGTGGTGGCCGTGATTCTTCGTTCTTGCGAGCGGATATCGGCACCGAGTCCGCGCATGGCGACATATGCGTCTACAAGCGCTTTTGATGCAGGCTCGGTAATCTTAGGGTGGATGTTGGAGCGCGCGTAGGAGATGTAGGCGGTCAAGAACTCGATGGGCATGACTTCGCTCTTCGAAGCATTCTCGGGGGTGTCTTCCAGGTACATGCCGACCAAGTGGCGGGCCATGCGGCGATCATTCTGCTCATCAATGCGGTCCAGAACGAGGTAAACGAGATCAAAACGCGAGAGCAAGGTCGGCGGGAGATCGATGTTCTGTGGAACTGGGAGGTTGACGTTATACTTTGAGCCAATAGGGTTGGCAGAAGCCAGGATCGAAGTGCGGGCGTTGAGGGTAGTAATAATGCCAGCTTTGGCAATAGAGACAGTCTGCTGCTCCATTACTTCGTGCAGAACGGATCGTGTAGCTTCCGACATCTTGTCGAACTCATCAATGCAGCATACACCGCCGTCAGACAATACCAGAGCTCCAGACTCTAGAACCAGCTGTCGTGTCTCAGGGTCGCGTGTGACGTACGCAGTAAGACCAACAGCAGAAGAACCCTTTCCGGAAGTGTACACGCCGCGCGGTGCGATTCTGTGGACATACTGCAAGATCTGAGATTTGGCTGTAGATGGATCACCACAGAGTAAAACGTTAATGTCACCACGGTACTTGGGGCTGCCACCCTTTTCGAATTGTTTGTTGGTGCCGCCAAAGAGTTGAAGTAGGATACCCTTCTTAACATCGTCCATCTCATAGATGCTGGGTGCGAGAGATCGAGAAAGAAGCTCGTAGACGTCAGGACGGGCACCGGTAGCCTTGATTTTCTCCTCCTCTTCCTCGGAGACCTTGCGGGTTTCCTCGATATCGCCAGCTGCGTGCTCTGCAAGCTCCTCTTCAATCGTCGATACATCGATTCCCATCCGCTTTTTGTCGACCTTTTGGATATGTAGCGCATCGACGTATGTCTTGAAGATATTCTTGACTGATCGCTGCCGCGGGTTGATGCGGACCTGGTTACACTTGAAGATACCGGTAATTTCTACACGGTCACCAGCTTTGCAAACGTCGACGAGTTCGTCGTATGCGCAGAGAGAGACGGAGTGCGGTGTTTGACCATCAGGCATGTCGTCTGGGGTCTCTTGGAGCTTGATGACCTGCTTGTTCGCAAACCCAGAGCGGTTGTGCACAATCTGCATCGAGTTGGGTGACTCGCAAACTGCGCGCGGGCATTTGGTAGGTTCGGTGATCTTACCACGGTCAATGTCTACCCTGACAGTATGATTGCACACGGAGCATCGGAAAAAGGCTAGTGATGTTAGCGATGGGCGACGAATCTTGGCCGCTCAACTTACCGTCTTTCATGTCAGGAATAATTGGTGTAGTCCTGATGACCAGACCCTTGACACTGACAAGCTTGTCCATGTCGCCAGGGTTCAGCTCACGCAGGTTAATGGTGTGGTCCAGTCCGAATGGCCTAACGTTGTAAGTCTTCTGATCCACTTCACTGACCAGATTGGGGATATCCGCGAATGGAGCAGGAGATGGTGCGCCTGGCGTTGGAGCATCAGAACTCAGCATTGGTGGTAGGGAACTAGAGTCACGAGCTCTGGGTTGAGCAGCGCGCTGTTGTTGCGAGAGCTGAGTTCGCATCTCTGCCATACGCTTCTCTGCAAGTTCGAGCATAGTGTCCTTGATTGCAACATCCATGATGGGAATAATTTCGTTGGGATATGCCTGCAATTGATGCCACAGCTTCCTCGTAGGCGGGTAGGCTTTCAAGTTGCGCGCGTCCAAGTTCAAGGGCGTCACACCAAGCTCGAGCATCATCTTCATGAGATCGACATACTCTCGGGCCATGGCTGGGTGGTTTGGCGGCAGATTGATGCCCTCTTCCAGCTCACCATCCTGAATCAAGCGATATTTCTTTTGGAAGTTCATGAGAAAGTCCCTCATGGCATGACGAGCATCTACGAGAGACACGTTGGTTCCCCAAATGACGCGCGAAGAGTTTCCGCCCAGCACATCTGCATCTGAAGTATCTGGGTTGATATTGGAAAAGGTGGCCGCATCTGAGGCGTCCTGGACAGGCATGCCATTCTCGTCGACGAACAGTCTGCGGCGGCGATTGGTAGAGCTGGTGCCGAAGACGTCGGAGTGGACATCGTTGCGCCGGCTACGGGCTGCAGACTCGGAGCCACGGACGAAGAGAGCGCTGCTGCTACTTCCAGGGACGTTGCTTTGCGCATTGCGGGCTCGGCCGGGGCTGGAGCTAGAAGCATAGTGGATGGGCGAAGAGTCTGTACATGTCAGTCGTATTCATGAGCTTATGTTTGTACTATTCATACCTCCCATGGTCATGCCCGAAGCCTTTGGTGTTGCGCCGCCGTCGCTTTCATCCGCGCCATTTGCAGCCCCTGATCCCGAGGGGTTTGCAGGCGACGAGCGAAAAAAGAGAGGCGATTGAGTCGAAGTAGTCTGGAACCTTGCATTCCTTGGTGTTACTTGCGACCCACGCTGCGAAGCTTGTGTGGCCTCATCCTGGAGTTGCTCATCTGGATCATCTGGCGGTGGGCTTGATGCGATCTGAGAATTTTGGCCGCGGGCACTTCGTCGTGGGGTTGCCGAAGCCGAAGTGCGCTGAGAGCGGCGCTGCGCTGGGGACGACATTGTTGCGGCGCTCTATGCGGCAGCGATGGTGAACGTGTTGATGTTTTAGAGGGGTTGCCGGGGAAAGGTGGGTTTATCGCGCCTGTCCCTTGGACGCGTAGGACGCGTTCTGGCCTAGTCCGTAAAGAGTTGCTTAAGTGGGCTTGGCGCTGCAAATGTGTTTTCGTTTACATGTGGGCGGAAGTATTAAGACTTGTTAGGTGTTTTGTCAAAGAAAGTAACATGTTAGCCATTAAATTCTCGCCATTGTACCGACATCTTGGTGTTGATATACATGGAGACCAGCGTGTAAACCAAAACAGTGGGGCAGCTTAGCCCCGCCGAACGAACATTTCCAAGTTGGCAGCAAGAGCAGCCAGCGTTGTTCACATCCTATCCTGGAACTTTTCCTCTTGTACCCCAAATTAAACCCATTACACAATCTCACAATCTACATCTCTCGTCATGGCACCCCCCTCCAAGCTCGCGATAGCAACCGGCGTCGTCACCCGCTTAGTCAAGGAAGAAGCAAGCTATCACAAGGAGATTGAGCAGCAAGAGGCGCGCATCAAGAAGGCCGAGACTAGTGAGGGTGACGAAAATGCCGAATACACACTCAAGCAAGAGGTAGGCGTCGTCTTTCTGTTAATATCAAATGAGTCTGTATTAACATCCCTGCAGCGTCAGGCGCTCCAAGAGACCAAGAACGTCCTGCCTGGCATGAAGATCAAGATCGAGCAGGCAGTTGAGAGGCTGGAAGAAGAGCTCGTAAGTCGAATCAAACGTGAATAAGCGGGTCCTACGGTATTAATAAAATACTAGGAGAACAGCAAGGAAGCTGGTGGTGACGCTTCAACAGAGCAAGTCGCAAAGGCGGAGGAGGCTGTTGCAAAGGGAAAGGCTGCCATGCGTGAGGCAGCGTAGACTGAGAACCTAGTCCTATGACTAATTCTTGTGCCCGTACAAAAGATGAAGATGAATTGATACCCTAAACACCGCGCTATGCAAACCACCGCAGAAGATACATTCCCACATGTGATCATGACTCGTCCATTTTGATTGATGGGCGGTCTTCCCCGTCGTCTTCGCCATCCTCCAGGTCTTCACCTTCTTCCAAACCAGAAGAGTCATCCGCGTGGGGATCCCCCGAGTTCGCTCCCGAGTCTGCCATCTCAGCATCTTCGGCAGCACCAGACCCAGCCGGCGACGGTGCGACACTAGCATCCCGTGATAGAGGCTTTAGCCGATCTTGAGGCGGTACTCGTAGTGATGACCCTTCTCCACCCTGACTTGCATGTATAGGCGTCATGCCACCCTCGGGCCGTGGCGTACCAGCATGACTGATGTCTCCCCTGGATGTGCTACCCTCGCCTTCACCGTCTTCATCACCATCCTTCATCATGCCCTCCTTGCGCTCGGCCTCTTCCTTCTCGTCCTTGATCATGCGCAACATCCCTCGCGCCTCCTCTTCAATACGGCCAAACTGGGTGCGCCGGTCACTCCAGGTATCCTTCGCCGACTGCACTTCGTACTCCAGTTCTCTTATTTCCTGGTCCAGCTTTATATGCGCGTGTGCTTGCTCGTCGCGCGGCTTCAACATCTTGCTGCTTGTAATCTTCTCAGTCAGCTCGTCGTATACCTTGCGCACGGCGAGCGTCTCTTTGGCCTCGACTAGCCGAACGCGCAAATCCTCAATAGTCTTGCGGACATGGTCTTGCTTCGCCTCGATGCCCGTTTTTTCTACAGCGTATCGTTCGCGCTCGGTGTGGTTACTGTTCGTTGTGAACTCTGCGCGCAGAATGGCGAAATCAAGTAGCGATAGCTCGTTCATAATGTCTTTCCGCCATATCTCGATGTTGTGCTTCTGCTGTTCGCGCTCAACTATAATCGAGGCTGCCTCCTCTTCTGCGGCCGAGGCGTCGGGCGGTGGTGAGGGAAGCTGCTTTGGGCGCGCATCTTCGAAGATGTCGGGCTTCAAAAGGCGACCGGCGGCATGTGTGTATGGGCGAGCCTCGACTGCTAAGAGTCGCGATACATTGTGGAGCGCATCTATTAAAGTTAGCAATGTCTCCAAAGCAAGCTCTAGACAGTCCTACCTTCATCAGCCTGTGACAGTAGACCCCAATCTTTAACCGCCATTGCTTTGATATAAGAGCGCAGGTATGCGAAAACAGTTGAATGTCACGGGTTGCGGGTTTTGCTATCACTCAGTGTCGCGATGTCGCAGTTCTACAGTCCATCACCGCGTCTGGCAGGGGTCTGAACTAGCGCCCGGTCTTCATCATCACGTCAGACACACACCCTCGTCTCTTTCACTTTCACCACACCCGCTCCGGTCTTTTTATTGTCGCCTTGTCACCGTCTTGGCAAAATATATCTCGACAATACATCGCCTTTGACTAGAATACTGAAATGCTACCGTAAATGTTGTGGGCTTCTCAGCCCCATCCACGGTTCACGCCGCCCACGTACCACTTATCCATGATTCACAATACCTAGAAGCCACCTTTCCAACAAACTCTCAAGACCTACAAACGTGCTTTACGGCATCGTATTTTTCAACCTCGAAAACCTCTTCGCACCGCTTTTTGTCCTCGATAGCGTTTGGATATACCTTCCGCGACACAACACCACCTGCACCATGCCAGTCGCTACGCTCTTCGAGCTGGCTCGCCAGCGCCTTATAAAGAACATTGACATGCTCCGCGACGTCGGCGACCTACCCTACTCCTTCCTGCAACCCGTTTTGCGCTTCGTCCAAAGCCCAGACCAACTCATGGAACTCGAGTCCAACTGCCCGCAACTCCTCGGAGAAACAGGCGAGATCTGGCTGCGCTTCATCAAGCGCGACATACCCAACTGGGAGCGGAAACCACATGAGCCGCGCGACCCACAGAATTGGAGCAAAGTGTACCGCAAGCTGAAAAAGGATGCGGAACAGGAGAAACGAGCGGATGAGGAGGCGCTGAAGCAGCAAATGAAGGCGATACAGAACGACCGCGCGCAGAACAAGACGCTCATCGTAGATACGAGGATAGGCTATGGCGCCGGTGCCAGCAAGATGTTCACAGGCCGTACGACTACAAGCTGGGGCCAGCCATCCGGCGCGCCTGCAAAAACTGGCAAAGCCGCCTTCGACAAGCTAAAGCGAGGCATGTTCGACCACGGCCGCGAGCGCCCCAAAGCAAGCCACATTCCCGCGCATCTCCTCGCCCAGAGAAAGAGCACCATCCGCCAGGCTCCCGCGCGCATGATTCGAATGGCAGAAAGCGAGGGCCCGCGCAACATGGTCCTGTCCAAGCAGGCTTCGACATCCATGGCAAACAAGCCAGAGCCCAAGTCGTCTACTACCGCAGCGTCTGCATCGACTTCGTCGAATCGTCTGAACATCACACAACGTCCTGCTCCTCAACAGCGTAGTACCCCGACTGCCCGTACATCACTGCCGTCGGGCCAGCAGTTCAACGCGCCGAGACCTCGACCTGTGGCTTCTGGTGCTGCGCCTGCTCCGAAGAGGAAACGAGAAGAATACAGCATGTTTCAGCCCAAGAAAAGGAGGGTGTGAAGTTGGGATGCTGGGAACTACATATCAATTCATTCCATACGGTCAGGACGTGTATTAGACGGCTATTGGCGTACCACATTTAAGAATTAATCTTTGGCGTTGGGGCCCAAACGCTTTCATTCGGAGTTCATTGTGTTTAGGTTTGGCTATACAAGGATGTAGACAGCATTGCGGGTTGGTGGGCGTGACATGGCGTAGCGTTTTTTCCGTCTTTTTCTCCATCAAAGTCAATGACAATCTTCTTATCAGTTTTCTTCAAGTCTCATTCTCAGTACAGTGCCTTCACTGCTACAGTCATAGATAGTATCGACGGGTTATCCAATCGAGCGCCCAATTAAGGGGAAAACATGATCGATAAACAAGAGGGGAATCCAAGTGGTGAAAAAAAACTTCCATTCATTACACTGATACTAGCTAATAGTGAGCGAGCAAGACTACTACGTCGATGCTACGCGGGAGGAAGAAAAGAAAAAAACAAGAGCAAAACAGAACAAAACAAACAAGCCAATGTACATGAAAGAAGAGGGTAAAACAGGAACCCTAAAACCCAAAGAGCAATATACAGAGAAACCAAGACGCAGCCCCAACGCCAAAAAGGCCAATACGCCGTTTCCAAACCCCCAGACCGAGAAAAAAACAAGAAACAATGCGTATACATGCCCCCCTAACCAAAGCGCCTTTGCAGAGAGTAACCTCATAAACAATCCAACGTCGTTCATAACCACCATAGATCCGTGAGCCATGCATCAATCCAACCTCATCCAGGACTTCATAAAAACATCCTCATTTCCGAATCATCCAACGTCAGGAGCGTAGAAAGAAAAGAACCCAGTTTCGTCGCGTCGTTGCATCATAAACAAGTCGATTGTGACCAATAATACAGACGCTCCATTGTGTTATTCAAGCTCAACATATGCAATCAGCGATGCCAACTCTTAAACCTCAAGAGCAAGAGGCGAGTCAAAGCTTCAAACTGGAGGATATGGAGCGAGAAAGCAGGTAGAAGGTCTGAGTGATGGTAACATCGACAACCATTGATGAACGCTTAGACACCGACAGTGCTGGCCTCTTCCTCCGCTGCGCGACGGAAATAGTCGGCGTCGAGCTCGGACTCGTTGCCAAGGGCAGCAGTGGGAAGATCGGTGCCGACACCAGAGTCGCTAGGAGGATAGTGGCCCTTCATCTCCTCCCTGACGGCGTCAACGGCGCGGACAATTTCCGATTGCGTTGGCAGTTCGACTTCGCTATCGGCGGTGGCGGTTGTGATCTCGGAGGGGTTGACTTCAGATCCGTCAATGGTAGCGGTGGGCTCGTTATCCTCGTCATCAGAGTACACCGAACCTTCGTCGCCTTCATCGATTGGCTCCTCACCACGAGCGGCAGAGCGAGCAGACTGGGCACCGTAGGAGGTGCGACGATCGTGATCAATGTCACTACCTGTCATGTAGGAACCGGAAGCATACGTGTACTCGCTGCCAGTGCCGCCGTAGCTGGAGCGTCCGTCGTAGCCAGGCGTCTCACCCTCGGCGTAGCTTTCGGGGTAGTTGCGGCTTTCAAGGCTATAACGGCGCTCGGTACCAGTCTCGCTTCGCGCATCTTCCTCAATGATGGAGTGTGACATGGGAGCTGAGGCCTCGTTCTCATCTACTTCAGGCAGGGCACCGTTCTCCTTGTTGGCAGTGATGGCACTGGATCGTCCCCCCCAGGAGCCCTTTCGCGAGTAGTTGCTGGTCTTGACCGAGTGGCTACGCTTCAGTCCAGCATTGGCGTTGTTCGACGTAGTGGTAGTGGGGTAGGCCTGAGCTCCAGTGGGCGCGTTACCGCTGATCTGGCTAAGAGACAAGATGCGGCGCTGGGCTGGGTTCGCAGGCTGACCGTTGCGTCGAACAGCAGGACGTGGCTTCAAGGCAAGGGAGATGCCGTTGGCTGCAGTGCTGGGAGGGGGCATTGCCCTGCTGTCCTCATCACCAGCCTCTGTGTTCACGCGCTTCCTGAGCTTGGAAACGCTCTTTGCGCCACCCTTGGTCATCATCAACGCACGGGAGTGATCCATGATGCCGTTCAAGATGCGGCGTTCCAATGCATCTGCCTTGGTGTCCATGAAATGAAGTTCTTCGCGGCGAATGTCAAGTGCGGTGTGAAGAGAAGAAACCTCACCTGTGAGGCGGACCTTCTGGTTCGCAAGGTTCTCACGCTCAGCTTGGAGTGCTGCGACGGCAGCCAGGAGTGAGTCCTTCTCTTCCTTGAGCTCGAGCATAGTGCGGTCCTTCTCGTCTTGCAACTCGGCCATTACGCGCTCCTTCTCCTCCTTGAGTTCTTGCACGACTCGATCCTTTTCAGCCTTCATCTCCTGAAGATCGGCGAAAAGCTGCTCCTTCTGGGTAGCCTTCTCGGCTCTGAGACTCTCCAGATCGATCTCAAGCTGCTCTTTCTGGGTTGTCCTACGCTCGATGAGGAGGGCAAGTTCTTCGGCTTCGCGTTCCTTCGCGTCGTTGCCGTCTGTGATGAATTGAGTCTGCTTTGCGACAAACTCGCTCAGCTCAGCAGCGGTAATCTTGACCTGGTTGTGGATCTCATCGAGCTTCTCGGTGTTTCCAGCTGCTTTGCCAGCCTCGTCTGCGTGACTGATAAGCTTGTCGAGCTTTTCGTGAACAGCGCCGTCGTCATAACTAGGCGACGGCTCGATCGCGAGCAGCTTGTCGAGTTTCTCTTGCACAGCACCATCGTCGTAGCTAGGCGATGGCTCAATTGCGAGTAGTTTGTCGAGCTTTTCTTGCACAGGAGCATCATCATACTTCTCCTGAGGCTCGAAAGCTGGTGTGGGGGCTGGCAAAAGCTTTGGTAGATTCTCGAAGTGAGTCTGCAACTCTTCGGAGCGAGCCTTTGCTTCTTCGTTCCAAGCCCTGGCATTCTCGTCTGCCTCCTCTTTGCATTTCTGTGCGTGCTCGTAATGAGCCTTGACGAGCGCTTCGATCTCATGCAATGCGACCATGAACTTGGGGTGATACTCGGTGATATTGTCCTGGAGGTTGGCAAAGACGGTTTCAACATTCTTGATCTCGTCGCGAGTATGAGAATGCTCCGTCTTGTCGTCGAGCTTCTGTTCCTCGAACTTGGCAATGTGCTCTTCCAGTTTCGCAATGGTCTCAAGCCTCTGCTCCTCAAGCTTCTCCATTGTTGCAACCTTCTGCTCATCAAACTTGTTGAGGGTTTCGTCGACCTTGCCAAGGACAGTGGTGGAGTCGGTGGACCATTGCGTAGTGGCACCTTCGAATCGTGCTTCCATACCAGCGATGGTAGCCCCAAGAGTGTCGATGGTAAGACGAAGCTCATCTGCCGTAGTCTTGGTTCCCTCAAGCATCTTCTCCTGCTCTTCAGACTTTTCTTTCATGACCTTGGCAAGCTCATCAGCCAGTAGTTGAGCATCATCGTACTTGGCCATGAGAGTGTTGAACTTGTCTTCCAAGCTTTCCGTGAACCCGGCAACAATAGCCTCCTTGGTCTCGTCATGCTTCTCAAGATGCAAGGCCGACTTCTCGGCGTGATCGTTTTGCAAGCCCTCGATCGAGCCATGGGCGCGCTCAAACTCTCTGGTAAGGATCTCCATGAGTTCTTTCACGTCGGCAGTGACGTTGCTCGCGCCAATGGTCTCTTCCATAGTCTTGAACGATGTCTGGAGATTCTCGAGAGGGCCGCCTTCGATGAGACTGGTCTTGATCTCCTCTCGCATCTCATCCAAGGCAGCCTTGACGCCGCTGATGTCCTCGACGATCTGAGTGGCTTCCGCACGGCGAGCATCGAAATTGCTAGCAGTTCTCTGGATGTCCTGTTCGTAGGTATCCTTCATCTGGTCGTGGCTATCGCGGAAGTCGTGGATCAACCCAGTAAGCTGCTCCAGTTCGGCCTTGGACGGCATCTCTTCCGGGTCTGGGATCTTCATGTCGTCCAACTTGACCTTCAGATCGTCAACAAGCAGAGTGACAGCATCGATGTCGGCTTTGGTGGCTTGCGGGTTGGTTTCATCCTCAGACTTGGCTGCTCTCATCTCGTCCAAAGCAACCTTGATGTCGTCTGCAAGAACCTGCACAACTGTCACATCAGCCTTGGTAGCACCCTCCTCCTCAAACTTCTTCGAAAGGGTGTCCAAAGCTTCAGAAGTGGTGCGGACAACCAGCTCGACATCTTCCAAGTTCTCCTTGGTGACAGTGGTAGCGGGATCCGGGAAAACGAGTTCCTCAATCTTCGCCTTTGTGTTCGCGAGGAGAGTCTCAATGGCGTCGGTGTCTTCCTTGCGGGCGATGCCTTCCAGGGTAGGAGGAGCTGCTGTCTCACGGTCCTGCATGAGTAAAACAGCAGCCTGGACGTCCTTGAGGAGCTCCTCAATAGCACCCAAGTCTTCCTTCATGACAGCTCCAGCCACGGCCGCAGGTTCGGTAGGTGGCGCAGGATTTTGGGCGTTGGCATCCATGGCTTGGACCTTGTCCTGTATCTGGATGAGAAGATTTTCCATTTTAGCCACATCCAGTGACTGAACTGGAAGCTCCAGTGCCTCATCGACCTGGACTACCTCTTCAGAGATCTCCCGAGATGTTGCTTGTTCGGTCTCTGGCGCGTCTGCTAGTGCCACCTCATTGCCTGCCGGAGGAGCCTCTTCTTCAACCTGAGGCTCTTGCCTGGCAACCTTGAGCATTTCAACGTCATTGCGAAGAGCAGCGAGACCTTCCTTGAGAGTATCCAAGATCTCGTAAGAAACGCTCATGTCGATTTCGATGGGTTTCTCGGCAATCTTGGAAACATCCGCTCGCAAGCTCTCGAGACCCTCAGTCATGGCGTCCATGATTTCACCAGTGCCAGCGTTGTTACGGTCAGGAGTGTCCAGCTTCTTGTCCAGGTGAGACTGTAGGTCGTCGAGACCCAGCTTGACAGCCTCCAAGACCTCTTCGGTGTCGGCTCGCGAATGTTGTCGGATCAAACCGTTGGACTGGCGCAGATGCTCAAGTTCTGCATGGAAGGCCTCAAGAAGTTCCTCGTTGACGCCAGCTGACGTGAGGTTGGCCTTGATCTCATCAAGAGCTGTCTTCACAACCATCACCATCTCAGCTCTGTCGTTGTCTCCAGAGGGAACAAGAGCGTTCCCGAGGGATTCCTTCAGTGCCTCGAGCTCACCACGTATCAGAGCGATATTATCCTTGGAAGTGGTCTCTTGGGAGGTGCTCAATCCGTTAATGAGCTCCCGGACTGCGTTGACAATCTCCTCTTTGTCGCCTGCATCGTCAGGCTTGACTAGTGAGCTACCGAAGGTTTCGCGGAGGGCTTCGAACTCCTGCTTCAATGAAGCCAGGATGTCGTCATTAGGTGTCGAAGCAGTTTCTTTCTCTCCCACCAGAGTGTGCAGGCCATCGAAACCAGCCTGAAGCTTTTCAAGAATATCGTTCTTGTTGCTGGAACTATCACCAAGAACGACTTCCTTAAGCTGATCAAACTCGTGCTTGATGGCTTCGCTGATGTCTTCGTTCGAGTCAGGATCTTCGGCATCCTCACTGCGAAGGGCCACCTGGGACTTCATCTCCTCGAAACCCGCATTGAGCGCTGCAAGGATCTCGTCGTTGGTCTTTGTAGTCGGGAGGAGCTTTGAGCTCAGCTGCTCATGGAGATTTTCAAATTCAGATTTGAGGTAGGTCACCATGTCTCCGCGGCTCCAGGCTTGGTCTCCACGAGGACCTTCGGCGACGTAGCCTTGAACATCCTCACGTAGCTTCTCAAGCTCTGCCTTGAACTGATCGATCATCTCGCCGTCTTGAGTGATCTCTCGAGGCTGGCCTTCTGAACCTTGGATCTCAGTCCGGAGACTGTCGAGCCCCTCACGAAGTGCTTCCAGGACCTGTTCGGTGGCTTTGCCGCTGGTGGAAGAGTACCCTTCGAACTCCGCGTGCATCTCTTCGACCATTGACTGTAGACGCTGCATGACGGATTCGTTGTGGCCCTCGGTCGCGACCTTCACGGCATCCTGTATGCTCTCGGCAGGAATCTCGATTTCCATGCTTGGGTTGTGCTCAGCAAGAGCCTGGCGAATGACTTCTTCAAGCAGCTCCCTCGAGAGACCGTCTACTGATGGTTGCTGTTGGGCAGCGAGAGCGGGTTTGAATTCCTCCAGGGATTCGCGCACAGCCATGAGAACCTCTTCGCGAATCTCGTGGACTTCGTTGATCGGAGGTGGAAGCTGAATCTTTTGCAAAGAATCTTGCAGCATGGTTTCGATCTCCTCCTTGGTGACTGCGCCAGAGCCGTTGAAGTCCTGAAGGCCTTCACGAAGACATTGCAAGATCTCATCGCTTCCGAGGCCAACCTGCTGGACCTCGTGGTCTGGCTTCATCTCAACGCCATCGTAGGCCTCCCGCACGGCGCTGATGATCGCTTCCTTATCGAGGCCGGCGGATTGGGCGGATGTTTGATCCAGGCCTCGCTCTGCAAGGGCTTGCTTGACCACATCATGGACCTCGTTATTGTCGACGGTGTTGCGAGTCACGACTGATGACATGGATTGGCGCCTGCGCTCACGCATGACCTTGTCCATGTGCTCCTTCAGGTTCTCGAGGCCTTCTTGGACGATGGCATTGATTTCCTCATGTGACTGACCTGGCCCGGATTCTGATTCAGCAGCTCTGGCCTGCTCCGCCTCCTCGACCTTGCGAGCAAGTTCACGACCCATGCCAAGCACCTCACCTCGGAGGTCTTGGATCATTGTCTTGGTGGCCATGGTGACGCAGCCAGATTCGGCGACGCTGTCCTTGATCTTACGCAGGAACTTGAGCATCTCCTCGCTGACGAAATCGGCAGCCTTTGGACTAGAGTACACCCTGCTGTCCGCGGAAATTGTCCTAGTGAGCGCGCCAGATCCTGGCGAGGGCTCGAAAGCGGCTGATCCAGGGGCAGCGGAATGCAGAGAACCACCAACCGCGCCTTGTTTGACAAACTCAGCCAACTCCGTCACCTTCTTGGCAGTTTCTCCAGTAGCCTTGTCAACTAGCTTTTGAAGGCTCGCAACAAGACGTTCTTGGCCATCCTTGGTCACCATCTCCCGAATGATCTTCTCCAGCATGGCAACACTGGCTGCGCCCTCGACCGAATAAGGGTTAGGGCTGCCGATGCGCTCGTCCGCCCAGGGGCTGGTCGATGTCATCCTTGGAAACGTGAACTGCTTCGTCGGCGTCATGTGGGGATCTTGGAGATTGAGGCTGCTAGACCGAGACGTCTCCCCATTCATGGCGGCAGCTGCAGCAGCTTGCTGTTTCTGCGTCATGGTGGATAAAAGGTCCTTTAGTGACTTTCGGATGTCCTCGTCGCGAGAGTTGGTAGCCTCCTTCAGACTGATGAGGTCGGTCGCATTGTCCTTGCTCCTGCGACTCAGTTGCGACATATCCTTTTGCAGGCTAGAGACGATGTTGTTGATGCTGAGGAGCTGGCTGGAGATGCTGTCGAATGGCTGTGGCGGGGGCGGGCCATGAATCGGCGCAGCTGCTGGTGCAGACGCTGGCGTGGATATGTTCGCGGGTGGTGGAGAGCGTGGCTGGTTGTGCGCGCTATTTGATGCGGGTGGGTCGAGCATGTGTTGAGGAATGGACATTGTCTGTAGGGCCATCATTGTCGCAGAAGGAGGAGTGGTCTCGCCCATGAAGGGCCGATGACTAGGCCTCAGAGCTGGAGTGTCTTTGATCTCGAATCGTGGGGCTGGGGATGGCGAGGAAGTGGTATGTCGTCTCTGATCGGGTTCCGCATCCTTGCCAAAGTAGTCCCTTTCCCAATCGCGAGAGATTGGCCTTCCTCCTCTACTTGACGGCCGCTCACGCTCTGGTGACCGCTCCGGTGACCGATTGTCAAGGTAGCTGCGTAGATCGCGAACGCTGCCTGGCTGTAATGACTGCATGCGCTTGTGCTGGTTGCCTTTTATCAGAGAGCGCTCGGGAGATAGCGACTTCTGTGGCATTGGGTTAGTAGTGTATGAGCTTGACGGTAAGCTCTCTCGCGCCTTCTCTTCTAGCGCTTTGGCCGCCTTCATGATGGCTGCAGATGTGTTGGGACGAGTTGTGAGGGTTGGCGAGCCTGGGTTCAGAGGCAGTGGTGGTGGCGCACGATCGGGGTCAGCACTATCCCACCTGAATTGGGGTGTTAGTGGCATCTGGCGGTGAGAATTCATGTTGGATACTGGAAGACGAACATTGGAATCATTCGTGAGTCGAACGAATGTGAGTGTCTGACGAGCTCCCGGTCGCGGGACTGTTCTCTGTCGGAGGAAGACATTATGATATGTAGTGTGGTCTATGTTCAAGCCAACAAGGTGATGCGGTGGAGATGCAAAGCGGCAGTGAGGCGAATTGAGCGCGTGAGGGTGTTTGATGTATACGGCGGAGGGGTATCAATCGCGAATGACTTCAGCGATCCAGCGCAGGGTATATAATAGTTCGTGATATCGTGAAGGTGGATGTGTGGGAAACTGGAGTGCAGGTGCAGGGCGGAGCGGTGTTGATCAATATGTTGGGGTTTGTTTACGTGCACTGGCCAATAGGCGATGACGATGGCGGCGCGACCTGCCAACTCAGCCGTCGCTGGGGCAGCACTGGCGTGAGCAAGACGGCCCCAGTGGGATTAGGGCGCCAATTGGGTGCACACCGCTGTTGAGAAGCGGGAGGGTGCGCAGCGCAGTGTTGAATTGCATGTGCATTGTGCATAATGCAGAAGCAACGAGCATGTCATCCTGTCGGCGGTGCCATAATGTTGTCGATAACGCCGTTGCCATGTGCGTTGTGGCGTAAGCATACACTGTGGCTCAACTGTGGCGTGCGCCCTGATCGGTGTCATGTATCGCCGACGCTGGGTCCGCCGCATCTCCAGGTAAGCTGCGAGTAGCTAATCATCAACCAACACCTTCATCTCCGCCACACTATCAATCGCCCCACCCCACCATTTGCCCATACAAACAACCAAACTACTCTTCGCAAGCCCTCCTTCACCCATCTTGTTGCCATGGCCGTGCCGGAAACGACGTCACGGGTCGCAGAGGCGCAGAAGCTAGCCAAGTCGGATCCCTCCAAGGCCGAGCAGATCTTCAAAGACGTCCTCTCACAGAACCCCGGCTCAAATGAGGCTGCCATCAAGAACTATGAAACGGCTTTGGTCGGGCTCGGTGAGCTCTACCGCGACCAGAAGAAGGTGGATGCCCTTGCCGAATTGGTAAAGCAGGCGCGATCAGTAATGTCATCGTTTGCAAAGGCAAAGACATCCAAACTGGGTATGTTCTGGTTTATATATTGCGAATGAACTGTCAATGGCTAATACATGATAGTCCGCCAACTTCTCGACCTCTTCACCACCATCCCCAACACCGCCGACACCCAGATCGCCGTCACCAAGTCATGCATAGAGTGGGCCGTCTCCGAGCGGAGAGGCTTCTTACGGCAAAACCTCGAGACCCGCCTTGTCGCACTGTACATGCAGAAGCAGTCCTACTACGATGCCCTCACACTCATCAACAGCCTGCTGAAGGAGTTGAAGCGCCTGGACGACAAGCTGGTATTAGTCGAGGTGCAGCTGCTCGAATCAAGGGTCTACCACGCCTTGGGCAACATTCCCAAGGGTCGCGCTGCGCTCACCTCTGCACGAACATCGGCCGCCTCAGTCTACACCCCACCTATGTTGCAGGCAGGGCTGGACATGCAGAGTGGTATGTTGCACGCCGAGGATGGCGACTTCAATACATCCTTCTCCTACTTTATCGAAGCCATGGAGGGATACCATTCGCAGGATGAGGAGCAAAAGGCGACGTCGGCATTGCAGTACATGCTGCTCTGCAAGATCATGCTCAACCTTGGCGACGACGTAACATCGCTTATGACGTCCAAGCACGCCGTCAAGTACGCCGGCAAGCGGTTAGAGGCCATGAAGGCCGTAGCGCGAGCACACACCAACCGCAGTCTTGAGGAATACGAAACCGCCTTGACCGACTACCGCCAGCAGCTTGGCAGTGACCGATTCATCACATCCCATCTTCGCCGCCTGTACGATAACATGTTGGAGCAGAACTTGATCAAGGTCATCGAGCCCTTTAGCAGAGTCGAGATTGACCACGTCGCGAAGATGGTCGGATTGGACACGATACAGGTGGAGCGAAAGCTTTCCCAGATGATTCTCGACAAAGTCATCATCGGTGTGTTAGACCAGGGCGCTGGCTGTCTCATCGTCTACGACGAGTCCGAACGTGATCAGGGCTACGATGCCGCGCTCGGCACTCTTGAGAAGCTCAGCAACGTTGTAGACGTTCTATATACCAATCAAGCATCTCTGCTGGAGTAGCCTTGACTGTGGGGAGTATACATGAGAGTTGCAATGGCCCTCAAAGCTATGTAAAATAGAAACATAGGTCAAGCATACTGCGCGTTTAGCGTCACTAGCTAATAATGATGATACATGATTTGGAAAAACTTTCTTGATCAAGACTTATTCGTACTCCGCTTGGATAACTGACAGACAGTCAGCAATAGCGATTGGTCTCTCCTGGACGCGGCGGTGAAGCACAAGAAAAACTGGCTATACGAGATTCACTCAACAAAACGAATATGCCTCATCTAGTAGTGCAGTATTTCCCCACACTGCGGAGATCGGCACACGCACAGCTCCCAACCCAGGCAAAAGCGGAGTACCGAACCCAAAAAAGGTCCAAGGCATGAAGTTTTTTTTGTTCTCCCAAGGACCGACTCGAGTAACGCTCCCACACGAAGAACATAGCTGACCGAAAAAGAAAAGAACCCCTCAAATGTCAAAGACAGAGTACCAGCATCCTCTCCCCAGCAGGTCTGCCTACAGCTCATCTAGACAAAACACCATTCATCACATCCCCCATCCTCACCACTTCAACCCCTTACTCTACCTCCCCTGCACCCCCTCTCCTCCTCGTTGCCGCATTCACAATAGCAATCCCCAACACCATACCACAAAAGAACAGCACGATAAACGTCGCCGACACCATGGTACAACAGTACCGCTCACTCTCGCGCCTATGCCGCGCCGCCGTTTGCGTTTGTTCGTCGCAGACGGCGCAGTGCGTGTGTAGCGCGTCAGGGCGGGGGCGAATCAGGTTTGTGAGAGTTTGGGTTAGGGATTCGGGGGGCTGTTGTTCTTGCTGCTGGTGGTGGGCGTGGGAGTGGGCGTGGAGTTCAATGTCGGCGTCGTGAGGGGGCTGGAGATCGGACTGTGGGACGGTGGTGTACTACATGGCGAGAATCAGGATCCGAGAGCGAAGAAAGGGTAGGTAGGTATGTGGATCAATGGGTTGAGGAGAAACATACTCCAGATTGCGAGCCAGATGGCATGTACAGGTTCACGGGGTGGTTGCTGATTACATCGTCGTACGCGGGTGCTGCGTCATCTTGAGACGTGGTCGGGATGCCCATGTCTTCTTTTGCCTATCTTCTCTTCTACAAAGAGTAGTTTGTGTGTGTAAGTGGTGAATCGTGAGTAAAAGTCCGTGTCAAAGAACAATAACGTATACCAAGTTGCAGATTGCACAAGTCAAGTCGAGCGTACAAGCAGACGCATCATTATAACCATACACTTGCGTGCCGCACGACCCGGTCAGCATCCCAGCTGCCTGACGAAGGTGTTGGTTGCCTGATAGGAGGGTCGGTGGTGGCTGAGGCTGTGCTGCGCAATCAGATGTCCAATCACAGCACGACGACGCTTGATTCGGCTGCAGGAAAGCCACAGGTATGCGCTCATCGCGTGTGTTGCATTTGCTGGTTTGGGTGTGGTAGAATATAAGCATTAGCGTCCTGTTGCTTGGATTAGCGACGCAGCCAATCTCGACGTCAGATAAGTGTGTAAGGGCGGGTTGTGAAAGTGCTTGGACACGCGTACAACTGGATATGGCTAAGACTGAGCATGCATCCTGATGATTGGGCATGTATTCATTGATTTAGCTCTGCTTCAGCAAACCTGCTCTACCACCCCTCATCATCTGACTGCAGGCGGCAAACGCCACACCATCTACTCTGCCACCTTGATAACAAGCTTGCCCGAAAAGTTGCCGCTCAACTGCAGATCAAACGCCTTCTGCGCATCCTTGAACGAAAACGTCTTGTCGAGCATGATGTCGAACTGGACCTTGTTGTCCTCGATGTGCTTGTTCATATCTACGAAATCCTGCCTCGAACCAACAGCGATACCCTTCAACTTTGCTGACTTCTTCATCAGATCCATCAGCTGTACCGGCTTCCAATCCGCATCAAAGCCGGCCAGGAAACCGACGAGAGAAACGGTACCGCCGCGTTCGCAGAGGAAGGAAATGTCTTCGATGAGGGAGCCGACACCCGTGTTGTTTACGACGAAATCGACGCCACGGCCGTTTGTGAGTTCTTTGACTTTTTCACCTTGGTCTTGCGTCTTGTAGTTTATGCCGCGGACTTTGTTGCTGAACTTGTCTTGGATGGTTTTGATCTTGTCGTCGGATGAGGATGTGATGATTGGTGTGATGCCGGCTGAGAGACAAAGGATGAGAGAGAACATGGAGACGCCACCAGTGCCTGTGTAACGTAAGTATGGTGTAAAGGGTATGGAGGAATATTGATTTATATACCTTGAAGAAGGGCGCTGGAATGCTTCTGTACAGTCTTCAAAGAGTCGAGCGAATTCCAGGCTGTCACGCCCGCACAAGCCAGCATAGAGCCCTGCATCATCATCAGTACTACAGTCGCTATAAAGAAAGACTCATGCCGGAGACTCACTTCTTCCCATGACAGATGCTTGGGCAGTTGCACCAGATGCTTCTCCTTGTACACTGCATACTCGCGTAGCACACCAGGCCCACTGGCACCAATAGCAACGGAGATGGAGTCATCTGTTGGATCAAAGTCTCCCTGATTGCAGACAGGCGAGACTGCATCACCCTTCTTGAACTCCTTGACTTCAGACCCGATGCCAACGACTTCAGCAGCGCAGTCAGAGCACGGGATTCCCTGGTCCGTGTAAGGAACGCCATAATTGCCTATCAGCATTCCAGCGTCGCGGTAGTTGAGCGAGACTGTATGAATCTTGATGACTACATCTTTGGGCCCGAGATCCTTCTCTTGAGGCAGCGACTCCTGGCATTGCTCGACGGTCAGGGGCGTTTCGCGAGACGGCTTTCCTGCGCTGCGCCGGTATGTCGTGTATGTTGAGGGGTATGACATGGTGATTAAGACAAGTTTATAAGATACAGAGGTAATGTATCAGGAGTAATGGTATCCTAGACGAAGAGTGATATTGGCTTGGATGTTCAATTTCAGGGGCAGCTGGAGGGTTATTAAAGAAGTGGAAATCCTGAAGCGTGCTTACCAAACATCAATATCTGGTTGCAGCCACATCATCACAACTTCCTCATTTGGTCCGACACCACCTAGCATTGTTAATTCAACATCCCATTATGTCTAGCTAAGTCCAAGAAATCACTGGGTCCAGGGCGTAAAATCCGCAGGAAGTGCACATAAAGTGCAACTATAGTAAGAAGCGGGCCCGCTCTTGCTTGAAGATCATTATGTTTTTCCACTGGTTCGAAATACGGTTCTGCTAGTATGGTGTTCCAGGCGTACATAGGAATGCATGCAGAGGGCGATAGAGGTCTAGCATATTTAGTTGGTTCCCACCACCGGAGTCACAGGCTCCCATCACTCCGCTTCCGCTTCCGCGCTGACGTCATACCTAGCTAATGAACCAAATTCCCAACGATGACCCTGCGCCTCCCACTATCTTTACATACCAAGCTCTGTAGCCCTTTTTTTTCAAATAGAGATGCGCGAAGGTAGTCGTACTGCGCCATGGTATTGGGTACTCGAAACAGGATGCGACACAGACGCGCAATCGATTTCCCTTGTATAGCTGCTTCTTTCAAAAGGTTCACTGTCATAAGGACACGTCCTTAGAAGAAGGTTTTTGCTAAAAAGATTAGCTCTGTTTACCTTAGAGTATGCAATGTTCTGTCAGGATAGTACAGTATCATAAATCCATTGTCATCGTCAGACCACAAGGATGCTGAAAAGACACCCCTTGAGACAACTCCTTGAGTCTACAAATACTAACTTTTCCTCGTACCAAATACCTTACCGTCAATTCATGAGTGAACGAAAAAGTAGCTTTACATTATCCAAAGCCGCCAAAAAACGATCACGAACAGCAATATCAAGAACCCCTACCTGGGGCACCAACCCTTTCAAATCATCTCATCCACCAGCCCCTCCTCCACAGCAACCCCTTCCTCCCCCCTCTCCCTCTCCATCCCCGCCATCCCAAACACCCAGCTCTCCTCCCCCAAAATTTCACTAAGCACCTCATCGTGCTCATCCAGCCCCTCAACAGCCCTAACAAGATCCCTCTCCACAAAACACCTAAAACGATCCCCCTCCCCCTCCTGCACCACGACCCCAGGCCTAAGAAAGAAAAACCTGACACGTGTGTTAAACACCGTCCACAGCGCCACCATCTCGCCAACCGCCTCGCGCAGCCGCGTGTCCTCGTATATGTCCTGCAGGCACAGGCGCAGCAGGGTGCGGACGCAGAGTTGAATTTCGCGTAGCGGGTTGTGGGAGTGCGTTTGGAAGTAGGTGTAAAGGATGGAGAGGTAGAGAGGTGGGAGCGAGGAGAGCGAGAGGTAGATGCGTAGGGTGTGGATGGTGTCGGTGAGGATTGTGCTGGGGGAGGAGATGTTGCGTGCGATTTGGTGGCCGGTTAGGGTGGTGAAGACGGAGGCGAAGGTAAGGTCTGAGGGAGTGGTTTGGGTTGTGGGATTCTGCTCTGGGTCGTGATCTTCGGGGTTGGGGAGCGCAGACGGAGCGGGAGGGGAGGCGGCAGCGGGTGAGTTTGCGAATGGAACGAATGAGGGTTGTTCTGTGGGTGCAGTTGGGGATGAGATAGATTTTGTGTCTTCGTTTGGAAGACCTCCAAAACCCCAAGTTAGTGCTGGATTGGTGGCAGAAGAGGTGCTCGAGTCAGAGGTTGGCCAGGCGAAGGATGGCATTTTGTTAGAAAAGTTGAGGTGAATAGAGCAGTTGATTCAGGTCTCGTTAGTTGTAGTGGGGGAAGAGTTGGTGTAGTAGAGCGCGATGAAGCAGGAGACTATATTACTCCACGGCCAAGGCAGCAGGCGCTCGGTGCTGGGAGGCATAGTGAAAGTGATTCTTCTATTCTAATGGACTTCGACACCGCAGCTGCAGATTGCAAAAAGCAGTGGTTGCATGAAAAGGAGAGTAAGCAGGCGGTGAAGGTGAGAACGAGTAGTAAAGTAAACAAGACAGCGAAAGATATTGCCACCCAAGAGCGACTGTGCTGCACTCGAAGGACCCTCATTCGCTTCCTATTCATTCATTTCGTTCACGAACAAACAGCAAGTCACTATAACAGATGTATAAACCAAGGGTCTAACATTGTTTGAAGATATCTACAAAAAGGTGCAGAGCTAAATGAGCGTATATCCCCCCATCAACCTCACCCACCCATCCCCTTCATAACCACCACTCCCCTCCATCTAGCAAGCACTGATATCAGCATCCGTGTAGATGCAAGCAGAGCTAGGCCCCTCGCTAATCGACTTAGGCTCAGCCCCGGTATCATTCCCCTCAAACTCCTCACAGATGGTCTTAGTACCAGTGACGCAGGAGTTAGTAATAGTAGCCGTATCCCCATAGTTACTGTTGATGCCAATAAACGTCGCCTTCCCACCCGTCGCCTTGACCCCATCAATCTTGACATGGCGCTCACCCATAGTATCGCAGTTACCGCAGGAGCGATACAACTTGCCGAAATCAGAGACGGAGAAGCCGGAGATGGAAATCGTGCCGAGGCCGTTGTGCTGAATGACCTTGTCGGAGGCGCCTTTTGCGCCGCCACCGGTTACGGTGCCGTCGCCGTCTTTCTTGAAGGTGAGTGCGTCTTCGCATACGGCTTCCCACCAAACGTTCTCGATGGTGCATGCACCTTGGCAGTGGACGCCTTCGATTTGGTCGGCCCCGATGATGGCATTGCGCAGGGTGCCGCCGTCCGCGATGGAGAAGACGGCGTCGCTGTCGCCGCCTTCTTCTTGGCCGGTGCAGGAGACGCCGCGGCCGAAGCGCTTCATGCCGCCGTCGAATTCGCCGGTCACCATCATAGTCTTGGATAGGGTGGATTCGCCGGCTGCTTCAGGGAAGGTCCCGCTTGCTGTTGTGTTGCCGCCGGAGCTGCTGGAGGGACTGCTGCCGGAATTGGGCATGGTGGAGTTGCTTGAGCTAGAGTCAGAGCTAGATCCTGAGTCTGAAGAGCCGCTCCCAGAGGTAGAGTCACTGCCAGAGGAGGAGTCCGAGCTATCTTGGCCGTCATCGCCCGAACCGGAAGACTCATCCTTGGAATCCGAAGAGTCTGAAGAATCGTCCTTGGAGTCAGACTCATCAGAGTCATCTCCCGATCCATCTTTCTTGTCGTCGCTTGAATCGGAAGAATCACCACCCTCGTCCTTTGAATCATCCTCATCCCTCTTGCTCTTCCTCGCCTTAACCTCCCAGTTAAAAACCTGTCGTTTAGAGGCCGGGAACTCGAATGAGACAGAGCTGACGTCGCTGCCATAGTCGGGGTAGTCGGGAAGAGCAGTAGGAGCTGCAGTCATCTGAGGAAGGCCTGATGGCTGGACCCCGGAGCCAGGGAAACCGCCAGTGGGGGCTGCGCTGCCACCAGAAGGGAACATGCCAGGTGGACCACCGGCCTGTCCACCATCTAAGCTTGGCCCCGAACCGTTGCTAGGGCCAGCAGATTCGGTGCCGTTGCAATCGGTACCACCGAGGCCTTTACCACGGCCGTGACCGTGGTCTGAGCGAGCGGGTGCTGCAGAAGCAGAGAGAATGAACGCCGCGGTGGCGACGGTAGCGAGTGAGAAACGCATGTCCCTTTGTGAAAGGTTTTTCGAATGAATGCAGTGAAGATAGTGATGCTGAAAAAAAGTTTTGGCCGGCAAAGAATGACACAGTCAGGAGGAAAAAGAGGGTGACCGGCACAAAGCTTGAGAAGAGAGTGTGAGAGATGATGCGATGAAGAGATCGTTGGTCCTGGTGGGGATGAGAAATTTGGATGGAGCGTGGTGCAGACCTGCTTTATACTTACCGCATGTCGAGTGGCATTTACTCGACATGCGTCTACGCACTTCCATAAACAGGGTGTACGACTACCGTCCCGCAGAACATCAACATCAAACTCCCAAGCACAGGATACCTACCGTCGGGCCAACATCGGGTCGTGTAGCAGATATGCCTTGTCACAGTAGGGCCGATGACGCATGGAGCTGTCAGGTCGAAAACGTGCAAGTGAATCATGGCGTTTTGACAAGACCGTGGTGTTGGATCTGCGCATCTGGTTCCCGAAACCGATGGACCCACTTGGAGCAATCTGTGAGAGGCATGCGTTTGGTTTCATACCCTGGGGTGTTTGGGCTTGGCTGTTGTTCCAGAATAATTGCGTGGAGCTGTCACTTACGACGCTCAAAACGTCACGCTGATCGGGAAAACGATTCGAAACACTCGTGCTGCGTCCTCTTTTCCACAAATAGCGCAGCGCGAGGCTGCAAGTAACTGCAATGGAGCGTGTGTTGATAATCGTCTTCTCCACAGGATGCAGATCTTGGTCTAAAGTGTCGCTGTTAACGAGCAACGCCGATCGTCCATCGATCTCATTTCACACTCTGGGATAACTTTCGCAAAGGTTTTCCAGTCTGATGGGCTCAGGTCCTGAAGTGCCGAGTAGATTCTGGGCCTGTCGGGTTGTCCGTCGGCGTCCGCATTCGTGGGTAAATGTTTCTTTATGTAGGCCCGAATCTCGTCCTTCAAACTGTCGGGTGTGAGCCGCGAGTGATAGATGGTGCTTAGAGCTTGGGCTTGCATTCGCTCAATGTGCCCGGCGCCCTTGTCAGTGTCGTAGATGTGCGGATTGCAAGTTTCTGTTTGGAGGATGCGCACATCGCGTGTGGGTGAGGCTGACTTGCTACATTGTCTGGACTGTTCCCACATGTCGATAATTTGGTAAGGCTCAACCGCGTAGCCTGTCGCAAACCTGAGATGAAGGGCCAGATCAATATTCATTGCGTGTTCTCCAGCATTGACTGTCAGGAAAGTCGCTTCTGGTGTTGACTTACCTGTGATTTCCTGCACAAGGCGGTCCATGAAATAATTAACGACTCGCGAAGATCGCCCAGATTGTTCAAGGACCAGCTGGCCATGAAAAACCTTGGGTTTCGATTTCCACTTGATGCAAACCATGATATCAAAATCTTGCTGTCTGTGAGCTGCTATGTCGTGCGTGATGTAAGCCAGCGGCAAACACTTTTCAATATTCCAAGACAGACCCTGGAACTCGATTGTCGCCATCAATGAAGCCTACGAACTTTCGTCCTTGCAGTTTAGCGGCAATCAACCAAGCATCATGGCTTCTCCTTTCCCCTTGCGGATGCGTGGAGGGTTTTGTCTCTCCCACTTTATGGCTTCGCTCTGTATCATTTCGGGTCTGCCAGCCTCAAGAAAGGCGCAAGCAAGTAAAGGTTCACCTTGGTGCAAAACAATAATGTTTTGGCACGCAATCTTAGCATGTAGGTAGAGGCATTCGCGCTCGGCGAAGAAGTTGCTTCTGCTACTGTTGGAAACGAGGATGACAAGGCAGGACGCTGGGATCCCTGCAAGTACGCCGTCGAGGATGTTGAGATCCTCATTCATAACCGGTATTGTTATCGCGAGTTGCTTTTCGATTTTGTGAATTGATTCTGGCCGGATAGTGACATTCCGCTGGTTGACTGTGTTGTCAATGCCATCTCCTATGGTGTCTGGACCAGTCGAGTCGAGTCCACAAACATGATATAGCTCGTGAAGCTCGACAATGCCGATTCGTGTTACTCGGGGAAGAATGCTTAACCGCATCTTCCAAATATGTTCTGATTACCAAGTGCTATATTTGTAAATAGCAGTATATCGCGAAAAATCTGACTGCAACATGGAAAAGTGCGTCGGGTTTTTGTACACCGCTGTGACCTTACAATTGATGGGTTAATGCACTGCAAACACCATGTTCCACGGCGGATAACAGCCAATTTTGTGATTCTGAACATAGTGAAACTGACCACAAGAAAGCATATACCTGAAAGCACTGTGACGAAACATATTCGAGTCAACCGGCATGAGTCACGTTATGCGTAATAGCGAGCTACACATTGAGTCAACTGACTTGATAACGTGGGCGCGCTCTCGCCATCGCCAGCGGGAAAATGAATTCACCGTCACTTGGGCTGACGGGCTTGTAGGATCATGTTGGATTATGTGGCCAGCGGCGAAATGATGGATGTCGTGCTCGCGAACGAGTCTTGCCACACCTTATCAACTACCGGCCGTGATTGCTCTTGGAGGATACTTTGAACTGCGATCAATACCCATATAGGGTTCTCGCAGTCCCTTTGAGTACTCCTGTTCTTAGGTTGTGTTGTGATGCGCCGGCCTTTGGTTTGATTGGACGGGTCGGCATTGTTTTGTTGAGGGCGTCGATATCATCAGGGACGCGGCGTCCACCATGCGCGGGAAATACTGAGTCTATGCCGTTGATCCTCAACGAAGGATTGGCTAAGCGGATCTCGATACTCCGATGTAGGGCGCGGATCAACTGCGTATGCGGTGTGTGTGACGAGATGTGGTGTGGGAAAGCGTCGAAGCCATTTTCACAAGCGAAGCTTTCCCCAAGGAAGCTCGGCTATCCGCTGCTGGCTGGAGCTCTGGCCTCATCCGAACGCCAACGCCTCCCAATGACGTCTGGAACTGGCGACACAAGGAGCGCGATGCGGATCCGTCTCCGCGAAACTTTGTAGTCTTTCCCCGCGTTTGTGATGCTTGTTTCCAATTCCCCTGTCCTTGTATAAGGTCTTGATTCCCCATATTTCATCATGGCTACAAACGCGAGCTCCGACAAGATGACCTACATTTACAACTCGCAGCTCGTAAGCGCTGTTGACATGTGACTGTTGAGCATGAGCTAACAGTCAATGTTTAGGATGCCTTCACGCTCTACCACATCTCCCAGGAGAGGAATGACCACCGTGCCATCGGCCCTGCACTCCCAGCCCTCGGCCACGCCACCTCCGGCGCGCTAGGTTCTGCGATATCGAAGCTTATAACGTACCCTCTCGACGTCGTCATTACGCGCCTGCAAGTCCAGCGGCAACTACAGCATGGAGATAAACATCTGCATTACAATGGTTTCTTGGACGCCATCGAGAAGATCTATGAGAGGGAGGGCGGACTACAAGCGTTCTACAGTGGCGTGGTGCAGGAAACACTCAAGGGTGTCGCCGACAGCTTCCTGTTCTTCCTCGCGTACTCCTATGTGAGACAGAAGAGGCTTAATGCGCGAGGTAGCGGCCGAACCCTGCCAGCGCTGGAAGAGATTGGTGTTGGCGTGGTCGCCGGCGCTTTCTCCAAGTTATTTACAACGCCAATCCAGCAGATCGTCACGCGCAAGCAAACAGCAGCCATGATGAACCAAGGCTTGTCATCCGACCCGCCTCCTCAGTTGAGCACAAAGGATATCGCATCGGAAATCATGCGCGAGAAGGGCGTGCAAGGGTTTTGGTCGGGCTACTCTGCCAGTTTGATCCTGACGCTGAATCCCTCCATCACCATGCTGCTACATAAAGCTCTGCTGCAGCTGGCAGTTCCGAGGTCAAGTCGCGATGATCCAGGCGGGCGCATGACCTTCCTGTTGGCCGCCATCAGCAAGACCCTAGCCTCGACGGTCACCTATCCGTTCTCGCTCGCAAAGACACGTGCCCAGGTGTCTTCGCAAAAGCCCATGTCGGGCGTTGGGGAGACTTCGGACACGGAAAAGTCCAACGAAGCCGTGGAGGCCAGGGCTATCCAGGCCAGGCAGCGAACTGTATTCAGCACCATCTTGCGCATCGCACAAGACGAAGGCATTTGGGCTCTGTATCAAGGCCTGGGCCCGGAAGTGTTGAAAGGCTTCTTCTCCCATGGAATTACTATGCTGATGAAGGACCATATTCATTCCGTCATCATCAGTCTGTATTACACCCTGCAAAAGACTCTCAAGAAGTACCCCAGTCCGAAGGAAGTTGCACAGTTGGCTTCAGACAGGGTGCAGCACGCATATGAGCAGGGCAAGGAACAAGCAAGTGACGCCTATGCAAAGGGCGTGGAAGTCGTTGGAAATGCGACGGAGTCGGCCAAGCATGCGGTAGCAGAGGGTTCACAGCAAGCACAGGATCTCGTGGAGAAGGGCAAAGAGCAAGCTGCTGGCGTCTCGCAACAGGCCGGGGACATGTATGAGAAGAGCAAAGATGCTGTTAGTGATGCGGCCAGTAGCGCGTACGACCAAGGCAAAGACGTCATGGGAAAAAGCCAGGATGCCGCAAGCAACGCAGCACAGCAAGCTGGGGAAGCAGTGGAGAATGCAAAGGCTGCAGCAAATGACGCGTCGCAGCAAGCTAGGGAAGCTGTGGTGGATGCACATGTCAAGGACATCAACGGTGCAGACGGTAGCATCAAGAAGTGAGTCATAAGGCGAGGCGTTGGTTGTCACACGTGCCTTCAGATTGTACATATACCCGATTGTTTTGTCTTTTGTCTTTGTCTAGCGTTTTGGTTGTTTGCGGGTGTAACAAGCTGTTGATTATGTATGTCTTACGGTAGCTGTCACGTGTAATGCCCCTCGAATGCGACTCTCTATCTTTATGCGACCTGAAACTGGCGGGAATTTGCAACCCTGTACAAAGCGGCAGCGTTAATTTGCCCCAGACCAGAATGGCTTGCTTTTTACGGCGAGAGACTACACCCCATGTGCGCAGCGAACTCTTGTTCCTCGTCGTGACTAGTTTGCGCATCTGTAAATCATGGCAGGCTTTGCGCGCTGTGTTGTCGCTGCTGCGCTGGCCAATGTGGGGACGTCTCGTTACAGGCACGCTCCATGTGTCATAGCCCGTCTGCGGTGGCTGGTTGCGCCTGCCCGCGGTTGCCCTGGAGAGGCCAGTGCGCTAACCATCGGGCTCCGCGCCCGCAGCAGCGCCTCCATCAACAACCCACGGCCTGGACGCACACGACTGCACGCCGTAGTCCAGCGGCCCTACTGACCACTAACTCTCCACAGGAACAGGACTAGGACACACATTGTTACCGCCGAAGTGTGAGGGTGAAGTGCGGCCCGACAGGAAACAAACAGACGGCGGCGCATGACTGTCGATACCACACCGTATTCGACAAAAGCGGAATCGTCCCCAGCCGACAGCGAGGGCAGGAACAACCTTCGCGCTTGCCCTTAGCCTCAACGCTCCATGCTCCATGCCTATGCCTTGAGCGCTGGTGACGACATACGATAACTGCCCAACAAGACACGCACATTTGGCCGTCTCGCTGCACCACCCCGCTTAGCTCATTCCCCTGAACTTGAGCAGCGACGCACCGTCGCGACCGCGAACCAACATGGGAGTCTCAAAAAATTCCCACGCTTCCCACGCCTCCCCAGCGCGGGCCCGATGGGGCAGCCTAGAGGAGGAGCTGGCCTACTACAAGGCGCAATACGAGACGCTGGAAGTCGAGCTGCAAGAGTTTCAGTCCTCCAGCAAGGAACTCGAGGCCGAACTCGAGCGCGATGTCGAAGAAAGCGAGAAGCGAGAGAGGAAGCTACAGGAAAAGGCAGAGAAGCTCGGATTCGAGGTCGAAGAGTGGAAGGTGCGTGGCTTCAGGCACAACAAGGCGCATGTGCACCACCACCTCAGGGCAACGGCTAACAACGTCATAGACAAAGTACAAGCAGAGCAAGACCGAGGCGAACAACGCGCAGAACACGCTGCAAAAGGAAATCACCGCGCTACGCGAAAGCCAACGCGCTCTGCAGATGCGCCTGCGAGATATCGAAGTCCAAAGCGACGATTTCGAGCGCCAGGCACGCAACCAAACGTCATCATTGGAAGATGTCGAGTCCAAGTACAACGTCGCCATTGAGCGCGGAGTCATGCTCGAAGAAGAAATCAAGATTGGGGAGCAGGAGCGAGAATCGCTGCGCATAGAGACACAGCGACTCCGCGACGAGCTGTCCGACCTGCGGATCGAGGCGGAAATCGTACAAGAGAAATTGCGCATCGCAGAAGAGACGATTGAAGGCCACCATCAGCGCAAGGTATCCAGCCACCTCGCCGGCGATGCCCTGAGACCGCGCTCCCCGATTTCCGAGGCATCGACCTCAGCAACCGCCCTATCTTCGCCCACAGCCGCCTCAACCCCACCGCACTCGAAAGCAGATATCCTCCATCCAGACACGACTCCACCATCTCCGCCACTCTCTGATGCGCCCATCACCGTGCGACCCGTACCTTCGACCCCCATGTCCAAGCGGAAGAACTCGATTGCGCCGCTGGACCCAGGAACGACGCCTCGTGCTGGTTTGTATTCGCGACCGCCACGACATACACGAAACCCCAGTCTATCTGCATCATCTCGCGCACCAAGCACAAGTGCTAGTGGCCGTGCTACACCTTCGATACGGACAACTGCACCAGCATCGCGTGGCACGAGGCCAAGTGTTGGCGATCCTGCTGCAGCAGGAGGTTTGCCAAGGTCCGGCTCACTCTATCAGATTCGGGGGCTGATAGGTAAGATGCAGAAGCTCGAAGAACGAGTCCAGACAGCGCGATCCAAGCTGCCCGCGCCAACCAACACGCCACCGCGAGCGAGCCCACGAGGTGGCAGCGCATCTGGCATTCACCACCACCCACCGGGAAACATTTACGTGCCGGATACAGTTACTCTGAGGAGTGGCAGGAAACGCAATTCGCACGTATCAGCCGGCTCTGCCATCTCGAGCGCATACGTGTCTGGTGTGAGTCGCCTATCATTTGGTGTATCCAGTCCTTCAAGGGAGCCGCCTCCGAGAGAAACACCGACGAGGGAGCCACCCGCCAACAGCAGGCCCAGCAGCCGGACATCAATGTCGTCGCAGTCGGGAATGCAGCGTCCAGCAAGCAGAACCAGCTCCCGCACCCCAGTCGGCCACTACCAGTCCTCATCAGTCAGCGGGATCGACCCACGGATCCCGAGGCCCCGGAGCTCTATGAGCGGGCAGTCCAACGGGCACAGTCACTCTCAGTCGCTCTCCATGTCGTTACGGGATAATAGTGATGCGGGCAGTGACGGAAGCGGCGTGTCTACACCCCTGGGCAGGCGGCTCACCATGGAAAAGTCGGGCATTCCCACACCAAGCGGTATTCCAAGGCGTCAGAGTACGGGACGAAGGACGAGTGCAGGCCAAGACTATGGAGAAATGGGTCCTCCCGCGCGTCCACGGAAGATGTCGACGCAAGCCGAGGAAGAGTCCTACTAGAGCAGCGCAGCTCGGGAGGAATTGAGAGGAGATTCTGCAGGGACTTGTGCATGTACATTTGGGCTTTTATCGGTATATGATTTCACGGCACTATACCTCTTGCGTTCTGGAGTTTGACACGCGAGCGATGCAGGTACTGTACTAGCTTCTGTGGATTAGGTTCAAATTGGGGCCCCAGCCATGTACTTGCATTTGTGCAGCACAGCTGAATTCAGGAGCATGGAGGACCGTGTCGATAGCCAAGCCCTTTGGGGAAGTTACATATTGCTTATACTATTTCCTTTGTTTACCAATATACCCCGATAGCATCAAACTCTGCGTTTAAAAATACTCGAGTGCCTGCGACACGACCGACTGCTATTTTGGCTACCTACACTGACTTATACATACACTGCGCGTCTCACGTGCGTCTTCGCGCAGGCGGACTAGCTGCTTGTTTGGTCGCGCCATGGAGTAGATCTGGGGTAAAGTGCACCGGCGTTGTGTTCAAGCGGGAGAAAATCGTACGATTCTGATGTCAAAACTGCGGGACTGTCCGCCCACGCAGGCACGCACGCGAGACCCTGGATCTCGGAATGCACGTCGGAATCCTAGCTCCCATCTAGTCTGCTAACGGGGGGCTTGCCTGCAGCTGTGGTTGCTTATCTTGCAGTATCGCATCCTAACCTCACGAATTCGCCCCGCCATAAGCAAAATGGCGTGTGAGGGAATAAAGTACCTGAGAACCTATCGAAGCGCCCACGCCAAGTTGCATGTTCCACCGCACCACGGGAAGAAATAGCCGGCGGGAGCCTCACCGTCGTTTCTTCTACCATGCGATGCTTGTTCAAGCGTCATCCATGTGCTAATTTGAGCATACACCATATGTTCCGAGAGCGGCCGCTTTTGGCGCTGATTGGGTGGCTGCGACGGACTCCGGTGTGAGACGGAGGAGGAGACCCGAGCATCATCTTTGGACGACAATAGCACTCTGGCGACGGCGAGACGGAGGCTCTGCGTTGTATTAGTGCTTGTTTCTGATTACCATGTCTTGTGTTGGAGGGGTGGGGATGCGGCTGGCGGTGAAGGGTTGACGATCGGAGGGGTCGCTGGAGAATATCGGAAGGGCATCTAGTTGTTGAGTGAGAGGGGTACAGGAAGGAATTGGGATGCCCAGGTGCAGCGCGCACAGAAAACCACGTGAACTGCCAAAGGAGCGGATCAGCGGCAATGCAAAAACCTTGGATCTGCTTTTTGCTGAGAGATAGCGATGCTCAACGCGCACATACTCGGGCTGGGGTTGGGTCTCGCAAGAGTAAACTAATGCGGAAATGCTCAACAGGCCCATTGGAGACATCGCCATGGCGTGCCGCCGCCCAACACGTTCAACACCTGGTCCACGAGTAGACCACTCTACGAGCAAAGGCCCGTCGATGGAAGCTTCTGGCAAAGGCCAGCTAAGTAGACAATTTTCTCCTTGAGAATCGCCGTAGCCGTTGCGATCGGGTTCCGATTGTGTTCCGAGTCGACTACCGTGGCTTCGAGGGATGGACAGGGGCGGCATGGGATACGTGGTGCAGGGCCATACCCTCTTCGGCATCGCTAGCGATGTGCAGCTTCGGCTCAAGCTCAACAGCTCTTCGGGAAGGGCTTTGGGGTGTTCCGCTGATTCTCCTAAAAAATTATACATACTCAAGCTGCTTCCAGCTGCCTGCGACTGCTGCTTCCTTTCTCACCTTGCTTCCTCCCTCCCCTCCCAATCTCACCTCATCACACACACATATACCCTAGTGCTGTATCTCGCATACGCACTACTCCGACCCTCCCTAGAAATCCAATCGGTGTTGTTGGTGCTCTCCTCTCGGCGACGCAACACACCTTGAGCGGACCTGATCCCCGAAGATTGCTTTTTGAGCGAGCTTCCACACCGAAACTACGTCTTTTAATCTACTAATACTCTGCCCGGATCCTCCCACCGGCAGATTCTTTAGAGAAGGCAGCCGCACAAAGTGCAAAAGGGTATACCCGATTTTCTTTTGCAGAAGCATCGACGTTGGGTGCATTTAGATCTACGACACTAGAGGCCGAGCTCCAGCTTGCCCTTGAACCAAGTGGAAAATTGCCCGATCGCTTGCCGAACCGCAACCAAACTTTCCCCTCTCACTACTCCTCCCCACCACTCAATCCCCTCGTGCATGGGATTACCAGAACACAACATGGCCGGAGTCGCTCAGAACGGAGTCAACGGGGACGCTGATGGCGCCCCGAGCTCCTACTCAGCCAAGTTCGACCTTGCTCCGCATTTCATCGGCGGGAACAACCTCCGCGTAGCCTCACCAGGCAAGGTCAAGGACTTTGTGGCGGCGCACGATGGACACACAGTCATTACAAATGTGAGAGAGCGTGTTGATGTTGTTGTTGGGGGTTCGCGCGCTGACATTAATCCTCTCCGCAGGTTCTCATTGCGAATAACGGTATTGCCGCAGTCAAAGAGATCCGCTCGGTGCGGAAATGGGCATACGAGACGTTTGGCGATGAGCGGGCGATTCAATTCACCGTCATGGCCACGCCCGAGGATCTGCAGGCCAACGCTGAGTATATCCGCATGGCCGACCAATACGTTGAGGTGAGTGCCGCCACTGTTGAAGCCGATGCGGGGCGGGCGACCAGATGGCTAACGGCGACACGCAGGTGCCCGGCGGTACCAACAACAACAACTACGCCAACGTCGAGCTCATTGTCGACGTGGCGGAGCGGATGAACGTCCACGCAGTGTGGGCTGGATGGTGCGTATACAAGGCGTTCAATTGAGAGACACCGACACATGGCTGACGTCTGTTTGTAGGGGACACGCCTCGGAGAACCCCAAGCTCCCCGAATCGCTCGCCGCTTCGCCCAAGAAGATTGTCTTCATTGGCCCTCCCGGATCGGCCATGCGTTCGCTCGGTGATAAGATCTCCTCCACAATCGTCGCACAACACGCAGGCGTGCCATGCATTCCGTGGTCAGGAACGGGCGTCGACGAGGTCCAGGTCGACGACCACGGCATCGTCACAGTCGAGGACCAGGTCTACGAGAAGGGTTGCACCAAGACATGGGAAGAGGGTCTCGAGAAGGCTAAGAGCATCGGCTTCCCCGTCATGGTCAAGGCCTCGGAAGGCGGTGGTGGCAAGGGTATCCGAAAGGTCGAGCGCGAGGAAGACTTTGAGCAGCTATACAAGGCGGCTGCCTCAGAAATTCCCGGATCTCCCATCTTCATCATGAAGCTCGCGGGCAGCGCACGCCATCTGGAAGTCCAGCTGCTGGCTGACCAGTACGGCAACAACATCTCCCTGTTCGGACGTGACTGTTCGGTACAGCGACGTCACCAGAAGATCATTGAGGAGGCACCGGTAACAGTTGCTGGCTCAAAGACCTTCCAGGAGATGGAGAAGGCTGCCGTCTCGCTCGGACGCCTCGTCGGATACGTTTCTGCCGGTACCGTTGAGTACCTCTACTCGCACTCCGACGACAAGTTCTACTTCCTTGAGCTGAACCCTCGTCTCCAGGTCGAGCATCCTACCACGGAAATGGTAACGGGCGTGAACCTCCCAGCCGCCCAGCTCCAGATTGCCATGGGTCTCCCATTGCACCGTGTCCGCGACATTCGACTCCTTTATGGCGCCGACCCCCACGCGAGCTCCACCATTGACTTTGACTTCTCTACTGAAGGCAGTGCGAAGAGCCAGCGCCGACCCACTCCCAAAGGTCACTGCACGGCCTGCCGTATCACCTCAGAAGATCCTGATGAGGGTTTCAAGCCGTCCGGTGGTACTATCCACGACCTCAACTTCAGGAGTAGCTCCAACGTCTGGGGTTACTTCTCCGTCAGCTCCGCTGGTGGTATCCACAGCTTCTCTGACTCTCAATTCGGTCACATCTTCGCTTACGGCGAGAACCGACAAGCGTCGCGGAAGCACATGGTTGTTGCCCTTAAGGAGTTGAGCATTCGCGGTGACTTTCGTACCACTGTCGAGTACCTCATCAAATTGCTTGAGACGCCTGCTTTCGAAGACAACACCATCACAACCGGCTGGCTTGACGAGCTCATTTCCAAGCGATTGACTGCTGAGCGTCCAGACACTATGATTGCTGTCATTTGCGGTGCTGTCACCAAGGCTCATGCTGCAAGCGAAGCATGCATCACCGAGTACACCAACAGTCTGCAGAAGGGCCAGGTTCCCTCCAAGGATGTGCTAAAGACCGTCTTCCCGATTGACTTCATTTACGAGGGCAACCGATACAAATTCACAGCCACCAAGTCGACCGTCGACAGCTTTACCTTGTTCATTAACGGAACAAAGTGCTCGGTCGGTGTTAGGGCGCTTGCCGACGGTGGTCTCCTGATTTTGCTCAGCGGAAAGTCACACAACGTGTACTGGAAGGAAGAGGTTGGTGCTACCCGTCTCTCCGTCGACGGCAAGACCTGCCTTCTTGAGCAGGAGAACGACCCCACCCAGCTGCGAACCCCATCCCCTGGTAAGCTTGTTAGGTTTCTCATTGAGAACGGCGATCACGTTGGTAAAGGCCAGCCCTTCGCTGAGGTTGAGGTCATGAAGATGTACATGCCTTTGATTGCACAGGAGGCTGGTATGGTCAACCTGATCAAGCAGCCAGGAGCTGTCCTCGAAGCTGGTGACATTCTCGGTGTGCTAGCCCTGGACGACCCATCCAAGGTCAAGACTGCCCAGAACTTCACTGGACATCTTCCCGACTTGGGTGCCCCTCAGGTGCCTGGAGCCAAGCCCCCGCAGCGATTCGTCTACCTGTACTACATCCTCCAAAACATCTTCCAGGGTTTCGACAACCAGGTCATCATGCAGAGCACCCTCAAGGAGCTCGTTGATGTGCTGAGGGACCCCGAGTTGCCATACGGCGAGTGGAATGCGCAGGCTTCCGCTCTTCACGCACGTATGCCCCAGAAGCTTGATGCGACCTTCTCCCAAATCGTCGAGAAGGCGCACAGCCGTAACCTCGAGTTCCCTAGCAAGGCCCTCAACAAGGCTTTCCAGAAGTTCGTCGAGGAGAATGTGGCCAAGGGCGACGTTGCGCTCCTCAAGGCTGCATTGGAGCCTCTGGCTGATGTCATCAACCGCTACACTGAGGGCCTCAAGGCACACGAGTACAGTGTCATGATCAAGCTGCTGGAGATGTACTGGGCTACCGAGTCCCTCTTCTCTTCCCGCACATCGCGTGATGAGGAAGTTATCCTCAAGCTCCGTGACGAGAACCGCGACAACATTCTGAGCGTCGTGCAGACCGTCCTCTCCCACACCAGGGTCGGCGCTAAGAACAATCTCGTCCTCGCCATCCTTGACCTTTACCGTCCCAACAAGCCCGGCGTCGGTAACATTGCCAAGTACTTCAAGGATACCCTCAAGAAGCTCACAGAGCTTGAGTCTAGGCAAACCGCCAAGGTCTCCCTCAAGGCTCGTGAGGTTCTCATCCAATGCGCTATGCCCTCGCTTGAGGAGCGTACTGCGCAAATGGAGCACATCCTGCGCTCTTCCGTCGTAGAGTCTCGCTACGGTGAGAGCGGATGGGATCACCGTGAGCCCAACTTCGAAGTTATCAAGGAGGTTGTTGACTCCAGGTACACTGTCTTCGATGTGCTGACTCAGTTCTTCGTCCACTCTGACCCATACGTCGCTCTTGCTGCCCTGGAGGTATACACTCGCCGTGCCTACCGCGCCTACCAGCTCCAGAACATCAACTACCACAACGAAGGCGAGCAACAATGCTTCCTGTCATGGGACTTTATCCTCCGCAAGGTTGGTGAGGCTGAATACGGCCTCGCCGTGGAGCCCTCAGAGCCTGGTACACCAAGCACACCAGGATTTGAGCGTCCTCCTCGCATCCAGTCTCTTAGCGACATGACCGCATGGCAGAACCGCTTCGAGGGCGAGCCCACCAGGAAGGGTGTTGTTGTCCCCGTCGAATACCTTGACGATGCGGACGAACTTATCAGCAAGGCCCTGGACATCTTCCCCAACCTTGGCAAGGAGAAAAAGGGCGGTGCTGGCCTGAGGGAGGGTCTGACTCTGAAGCGCACTCCTACCACTGGTGTCAACGAGCCAAAGCACAGCGATGAGCTCACTGGTGTCCTCAATGTTGCTGTTCGCGACATTGAAGGCATTGATGACAAGGAGATCCTGGATCGCATCCTGCCCATCATTGACGACTTCAAGACCGAGCTTCTGTCGCGTCGCATTCGCCGTATCTCATTCATCTGCGGTCACAAGGACGGAACTTACCCAGGCTACTACACTTTCCGTGGACCCACATACGAGGAAGATGCCAGTATCCGTCACGTCGAGCCTGCTCTTGCCTTCCAGCTTGAGCTTGGCAGACTCTCCAAGTTCGACATCAAGCCCGTCTTCACTGAGAACCGCAACATCCACATTTACGAGGCTGTTGGCAAGGGTGCTGAGAGCGACAAGCGCTACTTCTTGAGGGCTGTCGTCCGATCGGGCCGTCTTCGGGAGGAGATTCCTACCGCCGAGTACATGGTCTCTGAGACGGACAGGTTGATGACTGACATTCTGGATGCTTTGGAGATTGTTGGCACCTCCCAGGCCGACATGAACCACATCTTCATCAACTTCTCTCACGTCTTCCCTCTCGACCCCACGGAGGTTGAGGAGGCTATTGGAGGCTTTTTGGAGCGCTTCGGTCGTCGACTCTGGCGTCTGCGCGTCACTGGTGCTGAGATCCGTATTATCGTAACCGACCCCCAGACTGGCATTCCCTACCCTCTCCGTGTCATCATCACCAACACCTCCGGATACGTCATCCAGGTCGAGATGTACGCTGAGCGCAAGTCTGAGAAGGCCGGCAAGTGGCTCTTCCACAGCATTGGCGGAACCACCAAGATTGGCGCGCTTCACCTCCAGCCAGTCTCCACTCCTTACCCCACCAAGGGTGCGCTTCAGCCGAAGAGGTACAAGGCCCATCTCATGGGTACTCAGTACGTCTACGATTTCCCGGAGCTCTTCCGTCAAGCCACCGAGAACAGCTGGATCGAGGCTATCAAGAAGCACTCTTTCCTCCGGGACAGGCAACCAGCCAAGGGAGAATGTGTCGAGTACTACGAGTTGGTGCTTGACGACACTGACAGCCTTGCTGAAGTCAACCGCGACCCTGGTCACAATAATATTGGTATGGTTGGATGGATGGTCACTGCTAAGACCCCTGAATACCCCCGTGGCCGTCGCTTCATCATCATCGCCAACGACATCACCTTCAAGATCGGTTCTTTCGGACCGGCGGAAGACAACTTCTTCCACAAGTGCTCTGAGCTCGCACGTAAGCTCGGCATCCCCCGAATCTACCTGTCTGCCAACTCTGGTGCTCGTATCGGTCTTGCTGAAGAGCTCATTCCCCACTTCTCTGTCGCATGGAAGGATGCCAACAAGCCCGAGGCTGGTTTCGACTACCTTTACTTGACACCCGAGAAGTACGAGCACTTTGTTGATGGCAAGCGCAACGATGTCATCTGCGAGAAGGTTGAAGAAGACGGCGAGAAGCGCTACAAGATTACCACCATCATTGGTCAGGAGGATGGCCTTGGTGTTGAGTCTCTCCGTGGATCTGGTCTCATTGCTGGTGAGACTTCGCGGGCTTACGAAGACATCTTCACCATCACCTTGGTCACTTGCCGTTCAGTTGGTATGTATATCCTCCACGACATGTACGAAAATTCACTAACTCTTCGTAGGTATTGGTGCTTACCTTGTCCGCCTTGGTCAGCGTGCCATCCAGATCGAAGGCCAACCAATCATCCTCACTGGTGCACAGGCCATCAACAAGCTGCTTGGTCGTGAGGTCTACACCTCCAACCTCCAGCTTGGTGGTACTCAGATCATGTACCGCAACGGTGTCTCGCACTCGACTGCCGATGATGACTTCGAGGGTGTTTCTAAGATCGTCAAGTGGATGTCTTACGTTCCCGACAAGAAGGGCAGCCCTGTCCCGATCTCGCCTTCAGCCGACAGCTGGGACCGCGACATCACCTACTATCCTCCTGGCAAGTCCGCTTACGACGTCAGGCACCTCATTGCTGGAAAGGAGGACGAAGATGGCTTCCAGTCTGGTCTCTTTGATCGCGGTTCTTTCGAGGAGACTCTTGGTGGATGGGCTAAGACTGTTGTTGTCGGTCGTGCTCGCCTCGGTGGCATTCCTATCGGTGTCATTGGTGTCGAGACCCGATCAGTCGAGAACGTCACACCTGCCGATCCCGCCAACCCCGACTCTATTGAGCAAGTCACTTCCGAGGCTGGTGGTGTTTGGTACCCCAACTCTGCGTTCAAGACTGCACAGGCTATCAAGGACTTCAACAACGGTGAGCAACTGCCATTGATGATCCTTGCCAACTGGCGTGGTTTCTCAGGTGGTCAGCGTGACATGTACAACGAGGTCCTCAAGTATGGTTCGTACATTGTTGACGCTCTCGTCAAGTTCGAGCAGCCCATCTTCGTCTACATCCCTCCTTACGGTGAGCTCCGTGGTGGATCGTGGGTCGTTGTCGATCCTACCATCAACCCTGAATTCATGGAGATGTACGCCGACGAGGACTCTCGCGGTGGTGTTCTCGAGCCCGAAGGTATCGTCGGTATCAAGTACCGCAGGGAACGTCAACTCGACACCATGGCCCGTAACGACCCTACCTATGGTGCTCTCAAGCGCAAGCTGAACGACAAGGCTACACCCGAAGCTGAACTCCAAGAGATCAAGGCCCAGATGACCGAGCGTGAGAAGCAGCTTCTGCCCATCTACGGTCAGATCGCCATCCAATTCGCCGATCTTCACGACCGCGCTGGCCGTATGCAAGCTAAGGGCGTCATCCGACAGGCACTCCGCTGGCAAAACGCCCGTCGCTTCTTCTACTGGCGTCTCCGCCGCCGTCTCAACGAGGAATACATTCTCAAGAAGTTCGCCGCTGCCGCCTCGCCATCCCACGACAACCCCATGGCGAACCCACTTACCCGCGCGCGTGGCTTCGAGATGCTGAAGCACATCTCCAACATCCCCAACTGGGAGCAAGATGACATGAGCGTGGCTACATGGTACGAGGAGAACAGGCCGCTCGTCAGCGACAAGATCGAACAGCTCAAGACTGACGGTATTGCGCTGGAGATTGCAACACTCATGCGCAAGGACCGTGAGGGTGGACTCAAGGGTGTTATGAGCTTGCTCAGCACACTTCCTACGAGTGAGAAGGAGGAGGTGCTTAAGATGCTGAACAAGGCTTAGTTCAGCTATCTCTTATTTTATTTTATTCCCTCTCCTCTCCTTTTCGCTGATGGCATTGTACATGGGCATGACTTGGAGGTTGCGAGGGAGATATGTAACTTTAGCGTTGTCGCGACACGCGCGCGTGTTTCTGGTTTGTAATTTTCTAGGGAGCATTTTCATTTTTATGATGATGGTTGATGGTTGATGAAAGGAGAAAGAGAAGAACTAAAACATAGGCTACATATTGGGAAGGCCAGATTGCGCGGGGGTTAGGTGGGAAGGAAGGAGGGAGAAGTAGTGTTGGGAGGCACGCTTTTCTATCTTATTTTTTCCCATTCCCTGCGTCGATTTGGTTTGGATGTATGTAGCTGGAATATTCAGATTTGTTCAAACCTATTCCTTCTACCTTTCTCATAATGTTAATCATGCCTCAAACCCTTTTCCGACTAATGTCAATCCAAGCGAGCCGGGACGCCCGGTGTAACGGGACGCCTTTTCTCCTGGAGGCTCGGATTCACTTCAACATGCTTGTACACAGACATGCACAGTGCGCATCTATTCTCACACTTGTGTCTTCTAGTATATCGACCTCCGACACCGAAAAGTGTTTCGTTGACCATGCTGTCGCTCGTTCTGTCCATGCCAGCTGTCAACTCTCCTCCGATCATCCCCTGTTTATTCGCGACAGCATGTATCTGTGGAGTGCCCGGTGGGCAAGATAGGAAGCCAAGATGCGAGAGGTTAAGACTGCAGACTCAACAGGTTCATTTAAAGTAGGGAGTGTGCGTCCTGGCAGTTTCTCCGCTCGAACGACAGGATCGTCAAGACAGGTCCGACCGGCCGTGCGCTGTTAGCAGCTCTTGGTCTGCACTAGCGAGCAGTAGCGTGCTCAGATATCACTGTAAGATATGTAACAAACGCAAGGCTATGCCCACTTTGGACAATGTGGGTATCTGGCGTCTGCTGACGTGGAGCCTCGCGGAGCTGTGCACGTGGAGCAGGCACCGCCCGACACAGCCCCGGGCCTCCAGCGAGGGCTGGCTTACAGCCTGCTCGATGCAGGAAGCACCTAGGCAACGCATTTGCGTTGCACCAGAGTCATCCGTTCCGCTCTGTGCCTTGGTCCTCTTTAGTTCTACACTCTTATCGCGATCCATCGACCCAGGCCAACGTTTGTCGCTCAGGAAGACGATGTTCGCGTTCCGATGCGGCTTCTAAAGCGCTTGCCTAGCGGTGACTTCCAGCTCGTCTCTGTCAGCAACGACCAACCCCCTTCGTACGCCATCCTATCGCACACATGGGCAGACGGCCAAGAAGTAACGTACAGCGAGCTGGTAGCTGGCGCAGGCAAAGACAAGACTGGCTATGCCAAGATCCGCTTCTGTAGCGAGCGGGCTGCAGCGGACGGCCTGGAGTACTGCTGGGTCGACACCTGCTGCATCGACAAGTCCACCAGCGATGAGCTCAGCACGGCGATCAACTCCATGTTCCGCTGGTACCAGCGCGCATCTAAGTGCTACGTGTACCTGTCAGATGTCGTGGTGCTAGATGAGATCAGCGACGCTGAAGACTTCCCGATAGCGTGGCAGGAAGCCTTTCGACGCAGCCGATGGTTCACGCGAGGCTGGACGTTGCAGGAACTCCTGGCGCCAGCTGGTGTCGAGTTCTTCAGCAAGGAGGGCAAGCGGTTGGGTAATAGGGTGTCGCTAGAGCAAGAGATCCATGAGGTTACTCAGGTTCCGATCGCAGCGCTGAGAGGACAAGCCCTTGGCGAGTTCAGTATTGACGACCGCATGAGTTGGGCGGCTAGGCGCATGACAACGCTGAAGGAGGACAAGGTATACTGCCTGTTGGGCATCTTTGACGTCTTCCTGCCCCTCATCTACGGAGAAGGCGAAGCATACGCCACGCTGCGGCTCAAGGAGGAGATACAGAAACGGCAAGAGGGTCGCGGTACTGGCAGCTCGCGCGACTTGTCTGGTATACCATCACCGAGCAAAGCAGCACGCTTCTGTGCAAGCTAGACACTACTAACATTGCCCAGTACTCTTGTCGCTACCTTTTCCCCGAAACGAACTCTTTGTTGGACGAGCAGACGAGCTCCGATCTCTCGAAGAGTACCTCCTCGTCCCCAACATACACCGGCGGAAGACGATATACGGGCTGGGAGGGTGCGGCAAGTCAGCGCTTGCCGTTGAGTTTGCATATCGCGCGCTGGCAACGCGCGCTAGACAAGTGTTCTGGGTGCCTGCGATCAGTCAAGAGAGCTTCGAGCTCGCATACCGGGAGATCGGGGTTCGCCTCCGCATCCCGGGTATTATTGATGACAATGCAGATGTGAAGAAGCTTGTCCGGCAGGCGCTAAGCTCAGAGTGTGGAGACGATTGGCTGATGATCGTTGACAACGCTGATGACTACGAGGTACTATTCAGCAAGACGGACAGCGCTTCGGAGCCGACGCGACTCAGCGACTACCTCCCGCGCAGCGATCGAGGCGCGATACTCTTCACGACTCGGAGCAGGAAGGTCGCTGCGGCTTTGACGCCAAGTAGCGTCTTGAGGCTGGACGACATGAGCAAGGGCGAAGCCAGGCAGCTGCTGAGACAACGTACAACAGAGCAGCCTTTGTGTGGTGATGAGACGGCTGTTGACGAGCTGCTGGAGTCGCTCACATGTCTACCGCTCGCTATCGTGCAGGCAGCCGCTTTCATGAACACCAACGACGTGTCGGTATCTGACTACCTAGCCTTGTTCCGAGACAGTGACGCGCAGACGGAACTCTTCAACGAGGGCTTTGCAGACCCTAGTAGATACGAAGAGCTGGACAATACGATCGCCAAGACGTGGCATATCTCCTTCGACCAGATCCAGAAGCAAGACCCGCTTGCTGCAGAGTACCTTTCGTTTATGGCATGCATCGACCGCGTCAATATTCCTCAGTCGCTACTGCCTCCTGGTGCCTCCACGGTACAGCAGACGAAAGCGCTGGGAATGCTGACTGGCTACGCGTTCATTACAGAGCGCTTGCAAACGGCACGAGAGCCAGACAGAGACAGACTCTTCGACATGCACCGACTGGTGCACATGGCGTCTGCCTGCTGGCTCGACGCACATGGTCGGCGTGCAGTGTGGGTGAGAGCAGCGGTAGGGCGGCTCGAGGAGCTAGTGCCGTTCGGTGGGCACGAGAACAAAGAGGTGTGGACGGTGTATCTACCGCACGCAATCCATCTGGCTGGACGGTCCGGTATTGTAGACGAAGCGGCTAGCTCTGGGCTTCTAGATCGCTTAGGACGATGCCAAGCGAGCCTTGGGCAGTACTCAGCAGCCGAGACAACACACCAGCAAGCGTTGTTGGTCATGGCTAAAGTGCTTGGACCTGAGCACCCTGACACGCTGACGAGCATGAACGAGGTAGCGCAAGCACTCAGCAGTCAGGGAAAGTACGCGGAGGCAGAGAAGATGCATCGTAAGACGCTAGCGCTAGACAAGAAGGTTTCAGGAGAGGAGCACCCAGACACGCTGACGAGCATGGACGGGGTAGCGCAAGCACTCAGCCGTCAGGGAAAGTACGCGGAGGCAGAGGAGATGCATCGCGAGACACTGCAGCTCAGAGTGAAGGTGTTAGGAAAGGAGCACCCAGACACGCTGTCGAGCATAAACAACCTAGCGCTTGCACTCAGCGATCAGGGAAAGTACACGGAGGTAGAGGAGATGCATCGCAAGACGCTAGAGCTCAGAAAGGAGGTATTAGGAAAGGAGCACCCAGACACGCTGTCGAGCATGAACAACCTAGCGGGAGCACTCAGCGATCAGGGAAAGTACGCGGAGGCAGAGGAGATGCATCGCAAGGAGCTTAAGCTAAGCAAGGAGGTGAAAGGAGAGAAGCACCCACACACGCTGTCGAGCATGAACAACCTAGCGGGAGCACTCAGCGATCAGGGAAAGTACACGGAGGCAGAGGAGATGCATCGCAAGACGCTAGAGCTCAGAAAGAAGGTATTAGGAAAGGAGCACCCACACACGCTAGCGAGCATGGACAGTCTTGCTCAGGTTCTTGCAAATCAGCCTCGCTACGATGACTCCGACGAGCAAGCAAGCGCTGCACACAACACTGTTCTCGGAGAAGACCCCTCGACGACCCGCATTTGTCACGAAGACCATCGCCAGATGTTCGTGTCGCAAGAGCAGAGAAGTATGCCCTTGGATCCTAGCAGGCCGGAGAGTGGTGTCGGCATACGTACTAGTAAAAGATTAAAGATAGTGCGCGGGCTAGCGAAGATGGGTATCCGTATATCAAAACTGTATGTAGATTAGCTGAACTAGGAGGACGATTGTATATACCACACCTGTCTGGCGATGGTACTTTACTGCTAGGGTTGTCTGAGCTGAGTGGTACGTCTTGTAGAGGGGCAGTAAATATAAGTAGTAATATCGCATAGCAGATGCCTAGTTTAAGTCCGCTTTGAGCTTGGGCTCGCCTTCGCGCCACAACTGAGGTTGGTAGACAATAAGGTAAGCGACGCGCTGCGTAAGCGAGGGTTGAAGCCCGGTGCAGTCTGTAACAGGCATAGTCCGATATAAATAACGATAGCTTACAGAAATATCTGAGAACGCTAATAGATGTTAAGTGCGTTAGCGAATCCCGACAGGCTGGAACGCATCTTGCGAACTTCGTTCCCGGCCGGCGAAATTGCCGGACTTAACACTTCCAATCTTAAGTAGCTTTCTAAGTTTAGAGATATATTCTTCCTTAACTAGACCTTTACTAAGACTCTCTAATCTTAATAGAGGTCTTCTAGATCGCTAATAGATAGGGGGGTATCGATAAAGGGTTAATTAATAGTAAGGTTAATACTACTACAATTATCACCAGAGGGACATATACTGGTGGAGAAGAGGTCGCAGAATATTATTGCATCGATCACGGACAGACGCAGCTGCGAACAAGAGATGACGAGGCTCCGAAGTGCGATCCTGTCCCGTTACACCGGGCGTCCCGGCACGCTTGGATCGACATTACTCTTATCGCACTTGACATGAAACTTAGCGTGATGAAAAGCTCACCCTCCGTGCAGTACCGTGAGAACGGGTCATGTTCATCACCTCCTCCCGCGCTGTCCCACCACATACCTTTCGTCTCGTGCACGTCATTTGCAACTATACCGCCTCACTGTCGTCTGCGAACACGATGATCAGACTAGAGTGCACCTTCCGTCGAGAAAACGTAGTTAGACAGCCATGGAAGTAGGCGGATCGCCATATTCTACTCCACTTTGCTGCGGGGTTCCGAGACGCATGATACGTCACTAGTTCTGAAAAAAAAGCATCATCAAGCACAAAGACTAATGGGGGCCGGCGCACCACAAATTCTTCTCGTAAGCAGGCAGTTTTGCAAAACAGAGCTGATACAACTCACAATTCTTTATCCTTACTTTTCTTCCTTCACATCCCGCAGAACAATATACAGACATCTACAACTTTTGTGCAACACGCACCCCGGACGCACCAGGCTTTATATCATTTCAAATAGCCCCGCTCCTATCTAGATAGAGGAAACCGCCAAAATGGTTTACACAATCGTCGTTCATATGTACGCCAAGGAGGATGCAAAGAGCATCCAGAAGCTGAGCGCGAAACTTGCGGAGGCGAGCCAGGTGTACAGCCAAGACAAGGAGACGTTGAGCTGGTTCGTGATGCAGGATACGTCTGACCCACGCAAATTCTGCATCGTAGAGCGGTATCTCAAGGAGAGTGTAAGTTTCAGATTTCCCATTATGAGATGCTGCTGTGTAGCTAGAAGTGGTCATATCAGCCTCCAGCGCACAGGCCTCCATCAAGCCAAAGAAAAGATGTTGCGAGAGTGACGACATGGATTGAAGCTAACACCCGTGCAAATAGTCCCAGGAATACCATCTCAACAACCCCTACTGGAAGACTTTCGACCCTTATGTCATCCCTCTTCTGGCTGCGCCCATGGATCTGAGGAGGTTCGAGGAGCTGGATACAAGTGTTACGGGCGCTGGTGCGCATTACCATGAGGATGCTGTTAAGACGGAGACTAGTCTGGGGGATATGTATAAGGGGACTGATGCTTAGATGATGGGGGGGATGTGGTTATAGAAGAATGCTAAAGTAAGAAGGAAGAATATAAAAGATTCTATTAAAGAGAAACCTTGACTGTGATTGCTGAGGGGATTGCGATCCGGCAAGGGAGTGGAGGTCTAGTTCATGGAGAGCTTGGAGCGTAGAGATTACCGGCAGGAGAGTTGGTGTAGGTCACGTGTGCATCTACAACCCTGGACCCTTGGGCTCCACTCACCATCTATCTTCACCGCTTTCAGCTTTCTCTATTTCATTCAGCTACTCAATGAAAACCCTGGAAGTTGGCACGTCATCAGCCATCTTAGAAAGTCGGAACGACGTGATTGACCTAGTCAAGCTGTTGACAAAGCAATGGCCAGAGACTAGGTGTCGATTGTTGCGCGCGGGCGCTTGAGTAATGTGTAGAAATTCCAACGCGCATTGCATGAGACCTCCAAAACGGCAAGAAAAGACGATGTTGCGGAAAAACTCAAGGGCTTAAGGAGTATATGAACCCTTGAGAGCGGGTGTTTGCTGGCATGTTGAGATTCATGGCGTGGTGCTGATGACGGAGAAATGACTCAAGTGATTCTCCCTAGCTCACCCCGCAAATGCAAGGCCCGGGAAGCCAGACTACCCCATCACACCACATGCATGTAAGCCGACCGCCTAGCTACCGATGTACCCCAGTGTCATGCAAGATTAATCCGAAGATTTTGCGCGAGCGGCTTACTGAAGATGTACGACGGTCTCTTCCTTGGCCGACATGTGCGCGACGCGTTCCCTCTTTCCTGCCCCAGCTCCTCCTCTCTCGCATTTATGAGCGCATCTTGTGATTATTGACACCATTTCGCTTTTCCGATTAGACGTTCATTTTTCAAGAACCAAGATGACGGCTATGGACATTCCACACCTCCGCAAGACGAAGACGTCAAGCCAACTCGTCGTCAATGGCGAGCCCTTCCTTATGCTCAGCGCTGAGCTCCACAACTCGACGCTTAGCTCGGCAAAGTACATGGCCGACGACAATATATGGCAGAATATGAGGGACATGCATGTTAACACGCTGCTGGGCTCTGTGTCGTGGGAACAAATCGAGCCTGTAGAAGGCCAGTTCGACTTTGCGAACCTCGACGCTGTCATTCTGGCTGCGCGGGAACACGGGATGAAGTTTGTTTTGTTGTGGTTTGGCAGCTTCAAGAATGCGCTTTCCACGTATGCGCCCGTGTGGGTCAAGAAGGACGTCAAGCGCTTCCCCAGAGTGCATGCTTTGGAAGCGGGAGCGAGGAAGAAGACGTTGGAGTTGGTCAGTCCGTTTTGCGAAGAGGCTTGGAAAGCAGACGCAAAGGCTTTTGGGAAACTCATGGAGCATCTGAAGGACTTCGATGCACAGCACGGCACAGTAGTCATGGTGCAGGTTGAAAACGAGACTGGGGTGCTGGGCGACTCCAGAGACAGGTCGAAGATTGCGGAGAAGAAATTCGCTGAGCCTGTACCCAAAGAATTGCTTCAGCATCTACAGAAGAACATGGACAAGCTTCACCCAGAGTTTCGAAAGCGCTACTCGGGTATCAGTGCCAATGCCGCGGGGGAAGCAACATGGATGGATGCTTTTGGCACTGAGAGCGCGGTGAACGCCGATGAAATGTTCATGGCAAACGCATTCTCGCGCTACATCCACCACGTCGCATCCGCGGGCAAAGCCGCCTACCCGATCCCGCTCTACGCCAACGTCTGGCTCAACTTCGACGATCCCACCAGCCTCGATCTCTCCGATATACCCGTGGTAGTTGGAGGAGGCTCAGACGCCGGTGTATACCCTTCCGGTGGTCCCTGTCCACATACAATGGACGTCTACAAGTTCAACGCACCCAGCCTCGACTTCATCGGCCCAGACCTATATTTCCACGACTACGAGACAACGTGCCGGAACTACCGACACGGTGACCAGCCGCTGTTTATCCCAGAGCAGCAGCGCAACGACAAGGGTGCGCGCCGCGTCTGGAGCGCATACGGGAATTACCTCGCGTTGGGATGTTCGCCCTTTGGCATTGACTCGCTCCAAGCTTCGGAAAGCCCCTTCACCAAACACTACGGTCTCATACACTCGCTGAGGAAACAGATCCTCGAGGCGCAAGCGAATCGACCGGAAGATATGATGGGCTTCTTTTTCGACGAGTTTGTAGAAGGTCAGAAGATCAAAGAGAAGCCTTGGACCAAGGTAATGGGAGAGTTCAAGGTCATAATCGAACGCGCTTTTGTGTTCGGTAAGCCAGGGCCGGGAGCAGGCCTTGTTATCCACCAGGGCGACGGTAAGTTCCTGTGCGCTGGCTGGGGATTCAATCTCTATTTTAAGAGTACGAATCCGAAGTCGACATTCACCGGTATCCTCCACGCAGAGGAGAAAGAGGTTGATCGAGAGACGTGCGAGTTGACGACGTTGAAGATCCTCGGCGGTGACGAGACAAGGAGTGGCGAGTTCCTGATCATGCCGAATGAGGATCCTGATTATGGAGGCTTTCCCATCGCAGTCACTATCCCGGCTCGAACATGTATTGCAGAGTGCTGGGCGTATAGCCTTGAGGAGGAAGAGTCGGATTTTTAGATGCGTAGCAACTGCTAGTATGGCGTTGAGTGCGTTATTGGTAGATCCAATGTCTCCAGTTTCGCGAGCAATTTTTCTAGGCTGATGCTCGCTTGCAAAGTGCGTCCATGCGGGCCGGTGCGAAGCTCATCAAGTAGTGCACTTCCAATGTCTCTTATCTTCGGTACAATGCTGTAGCCGTTTGCATCGAACACTGCTTCTGGCATCGTGTATAATACATTGAGCAGTTCTTCGACAACCTGATGTCGTTCGTTGATGATAACGTCTGGCGTGATTGGAATACCCTGTTGCTTGGCGAGGGTATTCATCTGTTCTAGTAGATTCGCTCGGATGTGTAGTTGCGTGACTTTCAAGTTGACTTTCTGGACGTTGAAGCCGAAGTGATCAGTCTGATTCAGCCCGGTAAGCTCGGTTGGCAAGCCGTTTAGCGTCTGGTAAGCGCGAGAGATGTGCTCTTGAAGGTGATCCATAGTCTGAATCGGCACAGCTTGGCTAGACTGCCATACCAAGAATAGCCGAGACAGCGCATTCAGGCCGGTAACGTACGAGTAATCAGGGCTCGTGCTTACAGTGGGCGTGCTTATGGGGCCTCGGAGTAGTTGATCGTCTGGAATTGCCATCGGCAGTAAGTGATTCATCGGCTCATGCACTTGGCGCAGGAAGAGAAGCCGCCTGCCATGCATGTCGGTTGTACACTGACCCGCGTATATCAGCCAGTAAACTCGTTTGAGGATCTGCTGCTCCATGAAGGACATCCGATCAAGCTCTTGGCCTAGATAAAGAACGCTGATCGAGCTCTCGCCACTCAGGCGGTGCGCTAAAGGCGAGTCAATGCCGAATTCATGATGGACCGCGCTCGAAAAGTTGTACAGTGTCAATGTTCTGTCCAACGTTACCTTGCTAGTCGAGCTCCACATTCTGAGGTTCTCAGACAGCTCCAGGCAGGTCTCTACAGTCACTGTACCGTATCTGTCCCGTCGTCTCCGCAAACTGGTCACGGTGGCGGCACTAATGGATGCTACCAGTAGGAAAAAGGATGTCGACCGGTCGCAATCAAAATCAGTCCCGCCATCTAATCGTCGCATGAAATTGCTGCGATGGAGAATAGGCGCCACTGGGTGGATCCAGTCGAACCAGTCGTCGATTATGTGTTGTAGGATATTCCGTGGTGCTATTGCCTCCAGGTCATGGTGTTCGTGGTCGCTACTGGGGGATGCAACGCCATCCAGCTGCTCACGTAGAGCCTGGACATAACGATTCTTTGGGCCTCTCTTCTTCCGCGGTCGGGCACTGGTACATTCGACCTCCAGCTCAGCGCACATGGAGCACTTGGGCTCCTGACCGCGGAAGATACACTGGAGCTGTCAACAGCAGCGGGGGACGTTTCCGACTGACTAACCCACTTTGACTTTGCGCGCCCGACAAGCGTCACAGGCAGCCGAAGCACGTTGTCTGTTGCGTTTCTCGATCCGAAGTTCTTCCATGATGTGCAGGAGTGTAGGAGGCCTCGAACCGGAGAAATAAGGATAAATGATGCGTTAGCGCTTCGATTCTGACACTAGCATGAGTCGGGGGCGCGCGCTCCACCTCCGCACTCGTCACTCCACGCGTTCCATATGTGGGCGTACCGGAGCTTTGGGTTAGACCTGGGGAAGTCTACACGGATGGGTTTTGCGTATATATACCCAGGAAAGTGCCTCAGCATGATGATCGTTATTCGGCCTCCATCGTTGCCCTCGGCGGATCTCGGGACATCCGGAAGCATCTTATTCTTTTCAAAGTTCAAGTATGGACGACAAGCGCGACGTCGAGATCATTCATCAGGAAGATGTCATTCTCCACGGACCTCCGCTGGAAGATGAAAGGCCGTGGTACAAGCAGCCTCAACTCAGGAAGCTGTATCTCATGATGCCGTTCTTATTCCTGGGTTCGACAACACTGGGCTACGATGGCAGTCTCCTTAACGGACTTCAGACTATGCCAGCATGGCAAGAATGTTAGTACACCTTGCGCATAGCACCTCTCCTGCCATTGCTAATTCTTCAGATTTCGATCACCCGACTGGATCCCGACTCGGGCTACTAGGTGCCTTCCCCGGTTTTGGCGGCTTCGCAGTGCTGCTCTTCACACCGTACATCGCCGATATCCTTGGGCGCCGCGCAGGTACAGCTTGCGGCTGCTGTCTCGTAATACTGGGCTCAGTTATCCAAGCGCTTCCACCCCGCGATAACCCGCAACCCATGTTTCTAGCTGGTCGATGGCTGATGGGCATGGGGAGTAACATCTCCAATGCTACATGTCCTCTGTTGATCACCGAGATTTCCCACCCGCGGCACAGAGGTAGAGTCACAACCGTCTACAACACTCTCTGGTATCTTGGTGCGATCATCGCAGCATGGACGACTTACGGCACTCTGATCCACATTACTTCGGACTTATCGTGGCGCCTACCGGTCGGTCTCCAGTGCGCCATGCCGGGTCTCCAGTTGCTATTCGTATATCTCCTCCCCGAGTCTCCACGATGGTTGATCAGCAAGAACAAACACTCCAAAGCGAAGAAGATGTTGACTAAGTACCATGGCAATGGCGCTGAAACCGACTTCGTGACATGGGAGTATAATGAGATTAGCCAGACACTTGAGGCCGAGAAGGCTGCGAGTTCGAACAGTGGGTGGTATGAGCTGGTTCGGACTCCAGGAAACAGGAAGCGATGTCTTCTCATCATTTTGACTGCCCTCTTCTCGCAATGTTCTGGTAATGGACTTGTCAGCTATTACCTTGCCGAGGTGCTAAAGACGGTTGGTATCACCAAGTAAGTTGATGATGTGCCAGTAAGCATTCTACGTCTAACACATATACAGGGGCTCTGATCAGGCGCTCATCAACGGCGGACTTACGATATGGTGTTTCATCGTCTCACTCGGTTGTGCTTTTCTCGTAGATCGCGTCGGCCGCCGAACGCTTTTCTTGAGCGCCGGCATTGGCATGCTTATCACTTTCAGCGTTTGGACAGCATGCAGCGCTGTCTATGCCCAGACAAGGAATTCTAGCGCAGGATCCGCTGTCATAGCAATGATTTTTCTCTTCTACGGAGGTAAGCTTTTCATGAGCTTGTTCAAATTCTGCATCTACTTACATTACGATAGCTGCTGGCCTTGCTTGGCCCGGCTTGACAGTATCGTACACCGTTGAGATCCTCCCTTATCGCATCCGAGCCAAAGGCCTCACACTATGCTTTGTCTGGACATCTCTAGCAGGTATCTTCAACCAATACGTCAACCCCATTGGCCTCGAGGCACTACACTGGAAGTTTTACCTCGTCTACGTCGTTGTCTTGGTCCTAGAGTGCTTGGCCATCTACTTCCTATACGTGGAGACCCGAGGCCCGGCGCTCGAGGAGATTGCCATTTTGTTCGACGGCAACGACGCAAATGTTGCTGGCACGGTATTACCATCAAATAAAGAGGGAGATCTTGCAGCATCGAAGCGCGTGGAAAAGTGAATATGGTGAAGATTACGGGGTAGCTCTTCGGTAGGATTTAGAATCGACTCCATGCCGTCGTTCACCCAGACTGAAATGATAATGAATTTGCCCGCTTTGGGTAACTTACGATTTACCATGTCTGTATGGAGCCCTCGATTAACACACATGCAATCGTAGATAAAATCCCAGTGCGGAGACAATCGTCGCATATGGTTTCCATACGGTCGTTACATACATGTGAAAGGAACCAGAGACAATGCCCATATTTGTGAGAAGGCGCAAATCTAGAGAAATTCACAAGCAGCAGGTTCCGGTCAACTGTGTTGATAGCGAGCGGTTGAGTGATGCAGCGCTGGAGGTGCGCGACGCAGGATTGGGCAAGACTCAGACTAGGACTAGCGCAGATCTCCAGCACGTGATTCGATTGCGTCATTAACGCGTCGCGCGTGCAGCAGAGCCGGACAGATGCTTCGAGTTAGTTACATTACATGTCATCCTTGATTATGAAAGCCCTTACAGCCTTGAACAGCTGCTTACCTTGGAATAATTCATCTTCATGTGCTACGGGACACGCTAATCTCTACACGATTCAGGACGTTCCCAGTCTCATCGACCTTGGCAGCAAACACGTGCAGTTCCCCTCGCTCAACCTGAACCTCACGGACAAATATAGTCTCAGGGCTCGGGGTCCGTCATGTCAGTATCGTTTCTCCCCACTTCCAAGTCCTCGTCCTCTGTTCCGTCGTCTGTGCCGCTATCATGCAAATCGTGCACGACGCCTTTTTTATGCGGTATAAGCTCTCCATCCAACGATCCAGATCCCTGCCTTCTAGCATTCATCGCTCTTCCGGACGTTTCGCGCAAATAATATCTCCTTTGGATCTTTGCTGGGTGCTGGGCGAGCTTGACATGCTCCGGATCTTCCTCCTGCTCAGACTCATCTCGCTTTCTCTTTGCTTTTGGCGGAGGCGGGAACTGACTGATCACATGGAGGAGCTCTATCCATTGCTCGACATCCTGAAATGGTATCACACCTGGTTCTGTTGTACGAACCGCTCCTGGACGGAACCAAGGCTCTGAAGCCAATTGTAGATCAACCTTTTCAATTCCCAATAGTGTGATGAGCCGATCAGCTGTCCTTTTAAGTGCTGGCTTTGTTCGTGCAATGGGCTTTCGATGCTGGATGCATACTAGCGCGATCATTACGGGTAGGGAAAGGGCACCAAACAGATGCCTCACCCTTCTGATGGCAGCTGTTTCTGTCTCTGTAACGTCTGTGGGCAAGTCATCAAACATCTTTTGCCGTAAGCTGCACCCGAACTCGTATTTATACGGACGCATCCATTTCTGTAGTTCTGGGAACACATCGTATAGTCCATGGTCGACCAGGCCCGTGAAAGATGTCGCAGTATATTCGTTACCTCTCACGATACCGTGGGCTAGATGTTCGTAGAGACCGATCCCTATAAGTTGCGGAGCATGCCATATCATGGCCTCTAGCTCTAAGCTCTTCCAATCCGAAACCGCAATGTGAGCGTTTTTGTTGGGTGGCATAGAACTAGCGTAGCACAAGACAAGGTGGAGCGACGATGACCAAGAACTGACCTCTGTAAGAGGTGTATTTCTGCCCTTGTAGTGCGTATATGACATCAAGAACATCTCCGCCTCAGTCATTTCATAGAAATTGTGGCCTTTTCTACCGTCCATGAAACCCGTCGACACTATCTCGGTCGTGCTATTAGTTGTCATGGTCGGTCCACCTCCACTCTCTGAGTCGAATGTGCCGAAAAGGAATCTAGGAATGCAGTTCATCCGGAGAGCTACTCGTTCAATCTTCACTCGTGTGCAAAAATGAGAATTGGGCAGTCTTATCTTCCCAGTATTCTTTTCGCTGACCAGCAGCATGTGAGCTAAGTTCGTCCAGCATTTCTTTTGGAGAACTCGATCACGTCTACGTCTGACCCAAATTTATATTCTGGGGATCTTGGTATGTCTTCCTACCATGTCTAATTATGTCTAGGACATCCGCTTCTTGTCACTTCCAGTGCCGTCCATCACGGAGTCGTGTCGCTCGCTCAGACGTCGACTACTGGAGACTTGAAGCGACGTCTCATGAGAAATGTGCTTTGAGACACTTTCTGTTGCATTTCGGTACCACCTCCTAGTGACAAGATGCTAGATCCTAGCGTTCACAGGTTTCCTCACTTTATTACGCATTTCGCTTTCACCAAAAGTTACCCAAACCGGCGGCGCATTGGCCCTAATTCATACTGTTTGTGTTCACTTTGCGTTCTCATTCGTCGAAAATAGCTCTGTTCCTATTGTTGAGCTGCTAGCAGTGATGGCGTCATGGCATATGACCTCAGTTGATTCTCGCAAACAAAGACTCGTCAACTTCCGTTTTCTTTGTCAACCACCTCACGCGACTGGCAACGCAAAGAGTTCTATCTCCACGAACCAGACAGAGCGCCAACACTTTTCTCCACCCAGCAAAATGGTAGTTCCATTGAGCTATATACATTTAGACCCGAACGACCGCCGATTCTTCGATCATGGCCTATCGAATGACCTTGAGCGCTTTGCGTTTATTCGTTTTTTTTTTGAACACAAAGAGCGAGACTTCAAGAAACAAGTGCACTCGAACTGGTAATGGGCGGGTTAAGCTGTGGGATAAGTCTTCGCGCTCGTACTGGCTGTGTCGTGCACGCGCCTCACGGCCTCTGCCCGCTATCCTTCGTCCGACCTGGGTACCACCTGCTACTCATGTTTCGCAGCCCGCACCGCCACCTCCTCCCCCCGCGCTACCAGTTCCAATATCCCCACCATTACCAGCACAAGTTCTCACACTGATCGCGCCCATTCCGTCTAGTATCGTTTCCATCGCGCCAGTAGACGATCCACCACCACGAGCTCTAGATCTTGTCGCGCCAGCCCCTGGAGGCGTGGTCGAAACCGGGCCTAGAAATAAACATCAAGATCGAGGTCCGAAGAGAGGACGAGAAGGCGACTCCCATGATCTCCCTTTCGACCTCTATCGTCCTGCCAAACGCCGTCTTACTGATATTGGCGGGGAGAAATGTCCCCAATTTGTGTTATGCAACGAAGTTGACGGCAAAAAGAGGAGACAAGACTCTCGCACCTTACCCCCAGCGTGAGATCAGCGAAGTTTTATTCAGGCTTCTCTCGGAGGCAACTGGCGTTTTGCAAAGACGCTCAGTCAACGGCCAACTCGTGCACCGAAGCAGGGGTCAAAAGCCGGTGTTCCCGATATTTCTACATATCTTTTCGCGAAGGTCAACAATGTTGGTGTTATCGAACAGGTAAGTTTCTAATTACACCCAAAATGTTGTATTTCGACTGACCTTATCAGAATGTGGTAGTAAAGTGCCGGGACGTCTCAATCAAAGACGGGAGCCATGGTCAAGTGGAGCGTGAAGCTAATGCAGCCAATGCTATTAGAGCCACTGGCTGTCGCCACATGCAACAGTACTTGGAGCTCCCTGAGGATAAGGAGAACCAGACGCTACATTCTCATCTTGAAGGCCACAATGACCAGGATGCTTAGAAGCTCAATTACCAGTTCTCGAAATACGCACCTTGGGGTAATCCCCAAATGCTCATTACAAACCACCAGGAAGCGAAACAACTTATACCAGAACACTTTTACTGGTTCGTCTTCCAGTCTGTAGTAGAGGCTCTTATCACCTGCCAGACTGGGTACTGTAGCGAGCTCCACAAAAGCACACTGGACGCAAAGTCTCGACGACCTGAATGGCGCAGGATGTTAAACCTCAACATCAATGCCGAAAATGTGTTTCTCACCGGAGCTGACTCGAATTATAACTTCTACCCGCAACCCATGCTTGGCGATTTTGGCAACACGTTATGCCTACATCCAGATCCCACACGGCGCAAAGATCAATTCTCTAGCGTCCGATTTGAGGGGAAGCAGTGCATACAAGCCCCAGAGCAATGCGCTCTATATAAGAAGAGCAAGAACTATCCTCCAGCGAGATGAAATCTCGATCATACAACGGACATTTACAACCTTAGACTGTTGATTCTGCAAATGATGATGTGCACACGACTCACCCCGGACAAGCCCATTGACACATATTTGGGCAGACTGGAGGCCGAAGGTTTTGCGAAGGAGACCAAGGGTTTACCGAGTGTCAAGGAGTATCAGTTCAAGGACAACAGCTATCTGCCTTTGTACAGCCAAGCTCTCAAAGATACCGTTCTGAACTGTTTAGCTTTCAGGCTGCATTTCGATCCATCTAAGCCGAATAAAAAGTACCGCCCAACGCTTTCAGAGCTGCGGGATACCATTGAGGAACACCTGTCTGCGCTTGATAGAAAGCGACTCGAAGACGAGGCTACCCAGACTGTTCAGAAGGGCAATTTCTAAGTCTTATTACCCACTGAAGATCCTCGTTTCGCTATCGGTGCCGAAATGCCATCAATCCCTCCTGGCAATGTCTCCCGGCTTGTCGATCGCAAGGCAAACGATAGCGACAAGGAGAAAGCTCGCGAGATATGGTCATCTCACCGCAGTCGTCTTGAATCCAAGGACACTGTCGACCCACTTCCGAGTGTCGCAACAATGGAGTCCATACTCGATGATCTCAACGCGCGAGCACGTGGAAGAATTGCGCAGCTGGCGGCGACCTCCCGAAACGCGTCCGAGCGCCAGACCGCCTTCAATGCCCTTCAACACGCCAACATCACGATACTGAAATGTATCAATCTCTCCGCTACATTTAAGCAGCTTCGACAAAAGCTGACATCGGACTTCTTTTTGCCGGCAAAGAAGCGCGATATGGTCAACCAGTTGAGAGAATGTAGCAAGGGACTATGGCAGGAACTGCCAGGCCAATCGGAGAAGCTCCAAACGACAAAAGAGCAAGTTCAGCAAGAGATCACCGAAACACAAGAGAAGCTGCAATCGGCGCGAGATGATGATAATGTGGATGAAGCTAACATTAATGTTTTGACAGTCGAGCTTCAGTATCTGGTGGAGAAGATGGATTTGAAGATTGCCGAGGAAGCAGCCGTACGAGACAAGACTGCCGCTCTCAAACTGTTCGGCGAAGCTGCAGAACTGGGTGAAGCGATGTTGGTACCTGGTGAGGAGATCTCCCAAGAGAGCGACCATTGGATGCCGGAGTTGTCGCCGATTCTCAAGGGTGTCTGGGAGTATTTCTTCACTAGTCCAGATGTTTTGTATCAATAGAGGGTATATGAGGAGTATGAAACCGGACGGGATCCACTCTAGATATCGACTTTGCAAACTAGTTCAACCTCGGAAAACTCGAATGTGAAACGCCCTTGTGGCGCGTATCCGCGATAGGTTACTTCTGGGGTAGTATTTAACTCGAGTACACGGATTGTATCTTGATCAAAATGATCAAAGATTTCTTCCTTAGGATCTAAATCCTGATAGACATTTGAATGCATCTCCAGGTTAGCGCGGATGTGATCCTCCTTCTCTGAATCGCAGCATGTGGAGGCTTTCACGGAGATATCGGAGTTTTCGATCATGTCTTTGGCCTTGTGTTGCTTTGTAAATGATGGAACTGCGCTCTAAAACAGTTTTGGGGTAGTAGTGATTCTCCGCGCAGTGACAGAATAAACCATATTTGCGGTGCCTGTAAGTCTCAAATTACTAGCTTGCAAGAAGAATGGTAATCGGATTTACACGGGGCATAGAAGCTTTATATGAAACTCAACTGAGCCATTACTTGTCGATTAGGCTGTTTATTCACGGTCATCATAGTTCTAGAATTCCATGGTTAATGTGCAACTTATACAATAGGCTCTAGCAAACTATGTTAATGCAGTTACAGTTATCTCTATTCTGGATGCAACTCTTAATAACGAGCGTAAGCAAGAAAACTTAGCCAGCAGTCTCTAGTAGAAAGCGCTGACAATTCGCGCAGGTAAGGTGAAGGGCGCCGTTCGGTCACACGGTCCGCCGTTGAGCACACTAATGAAGTGACTGTGCCTGAGTCTCTCGCTCGGTAGTCTACTGGGTTAGGTATCGTTCATTATCGGAGAAAGTAGTATCTTTGGTTGAGATGCGGAAAATTTGACCTCAAAGGGGTTAGGTACAGGCATGTCGCCTACAGTGCACGGACACCGGATGAGCCAGGACACCGGGTGAGCCACCCAACCCAAGGGAGGCTGTCAGAACGCAGCCCTGCACCACTACGCCATGCAGCCAAGAGGTACGTATGATCAGTAAACTACTGATCATTGTGCAGGATAGTATATATCGTCATCCTAGTCTGACACGGCCTGACAGAGGCTTGTTGTAACACTGGATTGCTAAAGGTCCCGCGATGAGGAGGGTCATAGTCCCAACATGTTTGCTTCTCTCACTCGCGCCTTGGCATATACACCTACTCTTAACCTACGCTGCGCGCGTAAGGAGGAGGACAAGAATTATTCCTACTACCACCCTACCTAGTGTAGCAATACAGAGCCATCCCCCACTATTCTCTTGCAGTGTGAAGCAAATACTATTGCCTATAACTGCCCCTTACATATCCACCCTCTGTTGCCATCTTGTAGAGCCGCGCGGCGCTTATTCGAAGCCCAAACTACCTTCGTGAAGACACGTTTGGAGCGAATAGTGATGCCGATGAAGAAGCCCTTCTCATCTATATTGTAGGTATCGTCCGCTTCAATGCTATACTCTTATATCTTCGAGCGCAGCATGTTAAACTACAACTTATATCTTTCTTCTAAGTCCGCGTTGTGCCTATTACGATCGATGCCGGCACTCTATTTGATAGTAAGCTTGTAGGCATGGCGATGTAGAAGCCGCGAAACCTATCTCTCTGAGCTATACATTTCATAATAGTCTTAGCGAAACTCTGTACTATCTCTTGTGTAGGTGGTAAGCCGCGCGTCATGTATCTTTCTATGTAAAGCACAAGTTTATGCTTTTACTATAGGTTAAGTAGTTGCTATTATTAGTAGGCGGCTGTATTAGATTATATCAAGCCCTTATGCCTTTGCGACAACATTATTTAGTTAATACTAAATCTTTTTGCGACTGCGCGGTACGAGAATAAGATGCCAGGTTCGCGCGATTTAATTATATCTATCGCCGCCTCGATCAGGTCTATAGTGGTGGTGATGCGGCGTATTGAAGTTAAGATATTATGGATGCGTCAATGCGTGTGGTGGCTCACCCGGTGTCCTGGCTCATCCGGTGTCCGTGCACTGTAATGAGTGGGGCGACTCAGCTCCTCTACGCCCTCGCGGTGGGTGCCTGAAGCTCTGCATTCGGTTCCCATTTTTTGCTTTTCCCAGCCATTCTGCGCGTCACCAAGTTATATTGAGTTCTAGCGACGTTTCACTCGCTGAGATGGTTCCAGTACATGCTGGCAGACCCTCCGATCCGTCATCGGGCGTAGGTAGCGCAACGACTGCCACCGAGGAGCCATCGGCGCAGAAAAGCTTCTCGTGCGTGCTATGCGCACAACGAAAAGTGAAGTGCGATAGGCGACCAGGCGGTTGTGCGAACTGTACCAAACTGCGGGTTCAATGCGTGTACAAAGCTCCCCCGCCACCTCGCAGGAAAAAGAAGGGCATGCGCGAGACTGACGTGACCACGAGACTTCGAATATATGAAGATGCGCTTCGCCAGTTTGGTGTAGATCCGGCGGAGTTAGTTAGACAAGAACTTGGGAAGTTCATGCGCGGTCAAGAGCAAGTTACTGGTTTCGACGGCTCTTTCGATCCTGAAGTCTTTGGCAAGGCGCGAACAGCTCACGTCGCTTCCGAGCCTGGCGTCCTTATAATCGAGGAGGGCAAATCGCGATATCTGGAGAACGGCATATGGACTACTCTACGAGGCGAGTTCCGTGAATCGAGAGAAATCCTTGATGAGTCGTCTGACGAGGAATCCTTGAATAGCAGCAGTCGCGGCTCGCCAGACGTTATTGGCACTGACGGAACCGCTCTGGTAATGGGACCATCTTCCGGGTCAACCAATCTTCAATCTTTTCACCCAAATCCCATTCAGGTCCTCAGACTCTGGCAGGTCTACCTCGATAACATCCATCCTCTTGTTAAGGTTTGCCATGTTCCCACGGTACAGCGGCTCGTCTTTAATGCAAGCGATAGCTTATACGCTCTACCCCGGGACCTCGAAGCATTGTTTTTCGCCATATATTGTATAACAGTGCAATCACTTAGCGATGAAGAATGCGTAGCCATGCTCGGACAGCCGAGAGCGATGGCCATCCAACGGTTTAGACGGGGCGCCCAACAGGCTTTGATCAACGCGAACTTTTTGAAAAGCGCAAGCTTCATGCTACTGCAGGCTTTCACTCTCTTCATTGTAAGTTCGAATTATGAAATGGAGCTATTCATCTACGGTAACTAATATATGTTAGCTATCCCTCCAAGATTATGATGCTAGGGTGATCTGGATCTTCACTGGCATTGCGCAGAGGATTGGCCAGCGGATCGGGCTTCATCGTGACGGCGAGACTTTGAAGCTTCCACCTTTCGAAGCTGAACTACGCAGGCGGCTTTGGTGGCAGATCACAGTGTTAGAGGGCCATTCGCAGAAGCTGGCTGGCACCGGTACCTCTGGCATGATCCTTCGGGGTGACGTCCGGCTGCCATTGAATGTGAATGACAGTGACCTATTTCCCGGGATGAAAGGGATACCGAAAGAGCATGAGGGAGCTACAGAGATGATGTTCTTCCTCATACGATGCTATGTTGGAGATTTCCTTAAGCGGTCGGCAGAAAAGCATACCACGTTTGACGGCCTCTGGCATCGACTTTCCACGAGCGCAGTACATGTGGCCACTAAGGACAAGGCGATCGATGAGCTCGAAGGCATCTTTCAGACGAAATTCCTCTGCTACTGTGACCCGGCAGTACCGTGGCACTTGATGTGCATGCATCTCGCCAAAGCTGTCATCTTTATGATGAGGCTCATGGCTCATAGTTCTGAATCCCACAATGTCGAATTGTCGCAGGCGGAGAAAGACAAATTGTTTGATCTCGCTCTCCATGTCTCGGCATCCCAAAACCTAGCTTACACCATGAAAGAGATGAGAGGCTTCACGTGGCACGTCAACTTGAATTTTCAGTGGAAGGCCTTTATCTATCTTGTCTCTGAACTTCGATACCGGACCGAGGGCGAAAAGGTGGATAGGGCTTGGGAAGAAATCGAGAAGAGCTACGTGTCTCATCCGAGCTTTGACAAGGACTTTTCCAAACGCGCACTTCCTATTGCACTCAATAACCTTACACTCAAAGCCTGGGATAAATACATGACTGCCAGGGGCACGTCCACCTGCGAAGAGCCTTATTTCATCAAGATGCTGCGTCAACGTCAGCGGCAAGTTCGTACCAAAACAGCGAGCGCAGCTGGACAAACACTTCCGCGGGCGTGGGAAAGTCACGTCAGCAGTAACATCGAGACTGTGCAAAGGTCCCTTGATGAAGACGATGGACAATCCTTTGACTGGGATGCATTCAATGCGAGCCTTGATCCACCGGATGATGTGCCAGACTTGATGTCATATGGGTTCCCTGCACAGATGACCTGGACGACGCTGGATGATCTTCTAATGGACTTTCACGAACCCAGTGGCTCCATTTATGGACCACTATTATTTGAGAGTAATATGGGATGATTCTCTCTGAAACGAAGATTTCTGATCATGTACTGCATGAGCACAAAATGACTCGCGCCTTCACTCTCACTCCTCACTTGCGCTGTTTGCTTTGTTCAAGCTCGGACCTAGTGTTTACAAACTCTCACGCCCGACCTCCACTTTGACGCTTCCATCAAACTTTCTCCGCAGACCCTCACTCAGCGGATGAAGAATTTGCCGACATGACGGAGACTGCAAAAGCCGTCGCATTGGCGTCGATGAAAGGGTGAGATGGGGCTTTCCCTCTTATTTTGGATATGCCAGCTGACAGCTTTACAGGTTCGCCGATAACCCCGAGTATAGTGATCTCACCATCACATGCGGGGAAGATGTCTACAAGGTGCATAAGGTGGTAGTGTGCAACCGCGCCGGCTTCTTCAAGGGAGCTATCTGAATCGGCGGAAAGGTAGAGCAGAGTTTCAGTTCCATCAACAATGCACTAACAGCAGCCAGGAAACCGCTGAAAGCATGATTGATCTTCCCGATGGTGATCCCGCTATCATAAAGCTGCTGATGCAGTATATGTACAGCACTGACTACGCAGCATGCTCAGAAGGAGGCCACAACGTGGAAGGAGGCTGCCACTCGCAATCAACCTCAGGAAATTGGCAAGAGGATCTTTATCACCACGAATTCCCACACACTTGTGCCTCTTTCCAAGGAGCTTGCTGGTGCGCATGTGTCTGTCCGCACCACGTATGCGGGAACGACTGCGTTGATGATTGCGACAATTTTATTTGCGACAAATGCGTTCCAGGCATTTGCGGAGATACAGGTCAACTGCCGATACATTCGAACATCCATACAATTGCTGATAAATACGATGTCTACGGCCTTTGCGACTTGAGTCGCTCCAAATTCATCGACGCATGTGCAGTATTCTGGGATCACGCCGAGTTCGCCACAGCAGCCGACATTGCTTCCTCCACGACAGTCGAAGAGAACCTGGGCTTAAGAAGCATTGTCGGCGACATCATCATCAAACATTTCAAATTAATTCGCAAGCCAGAGATCAAGGGGTTGGTGAAGAAACATAGCAGCCTTGCGCTTGACATCATGGAAAAGAAATTCGACCATTCTTGCTTTGAACGGGAACAGTAGGGGCCATCGGCAGAGTAGCTGGTGGCGCTTATATGTATAGCGCGTGGTCAGTAAGGTGGTGGGTTCGGAGACAAAAGGTAGAGTGAGAATCGACTTCTTGTTATGGGGTCGCTCTCTACCAGTAGTCACGAGAATGCGTGGATGCCTTCCAGATATATTTCGCTGAAAGGTGGTTGTGTATATTAAGATCAATGAGACAACATGCAATGCCCAGTTCCACCAGTTGGACGAACGAGCGACAATACTGTAAGACGTGGATAAAATAAGTAAATCAACATCAGGATAGCTTTGTATCTCACCTCTAGCAGTCTGTAGACCCATCTCCACGTATGAGTGACGACGGCTCGGTAAAACGAAGCTCGCACCTTCTCTATAAAGCCCACCACCTCCCTCCAACCTAACATCATCCACAAACCCGAATCTTCTAGCTAGTATGGCAGAAGCTGCACGCAACCAACTAGATGCAAGCTTGAAAGAGTGAGCTGAATTACCCAGAAGCTCAAGTCCTCCACTAACCGATCCCAGTTACCTCGCTTCAGGCCAGTACTTCGATATCACCATCACCTGCGGCAGCGACACGTACAAAGCGCACAAAATCATCGTGTGTTCACGCGTCGGTTTCTTTGCGCGCGCAATCGCGTTCCCAGGCAAATTACAGAACCCAGGACTGTCACGAGAACAGACTTCGCTTTGGAGGTCCAAGATATTGACCATAACACAGGAAGCAGAGAGCAGCAAAATCGACCTCCCTCAAGACGAACCTCAAATCATCAAGCTCTTGATGGATTACGCCTACGAGGGCGATTATCGGCACCTGCCATCTTCACCATCTGCTACCGGTACCAAGCCAACACCGAACTTTACGCGTACATCTGCAAGAACCGGCTTTGTAGCACCGCTTTCATCGGCTTCTGTCGCACAGGCCACTCCAAACTACTCCAACACGTCACCAGCATCCAAGAAGAGGAAGATATTGGACCCAAATTTTCCTCATACATGCTCTGTGCCCCCCCTCAGCTATGCCGTAAGTACGTCTGCCCCCACCATCTTTGCGGAAACCTCTGCGGTCAGAGGTGTAGAAACTTCATATGCAACATTTGCGTACCCCCACAACCGAAGAGTGATCACTTCCCGCCATCCAAGGTCCACCCAACCAGCTCCTCACCCACGCGAAGATGTACGACGCCGCCGATAATTATGACGCTGTTGGCCTCAAGGATCTATCTAGGGAAAAGTTCAATCGCGCGTGCCAGCACTTTTGGGACAATACCAACTTCGCCGTCGCTGCCCACCACGCCTTTTCCACCACCCCAGAGACTGACAAGGGCCTCCGCGACATCGTCTCCAAGACACTCTTCGAGTACATGGAAGAACTAGTGAAGAAGCCAGAGGTCGAGGCCCTACTCGCCGAGTTCAACGGCTTGGCGTTTGGTCTGCTGAAGATGAAGACGGAGGCAGGCTGGAAGTGAGCAGCTCGGAGGGAGATGGATTCGGAACAAAAGACCGTAGATGGGTCCGGGAACAGATTGCAGCAGAAGGCATATGAATAGTAAGGGATTTGGAGAATATATAGTAAAAACGCCATGCAGTGCATGCAAACGCCACATCAAACCTATATACGAACCGTATCCTTATCTCCAGAACTACTACCATGACCAATACGCATTTCCCCTCATATACAAATCATCACGTATCCATCTTTGCCCACCCCTTTCACATGCCCAACACACCTACAATCTCACCTCTCCCTCTTGACTCTTAACCCCAAACTTACTCAACCGAATGCGCGGCACCACACCAACCAGCACCAACACACTGGCCACGATAACAGCCCAATGCTGCATATGCGCGAGGTTCAAATTATACGTAGTCCAAGTGGCCGCACAAATGGTCGCAAGCCCCAGTACAGCAATAACATAGCCCGCCATTCTATGATACTTGTACACGCTCTTAGCATTCTCCACGCTGCCATACAGCTGCGGCACATAATACTGCGTGAAGCCGACAACAGCCTGGAGGTAAACCAGAATGTAAAACAGGAGGCCAAGACGCGCGTGGGCGGATTCAAAGTGCTCGTGGCCGGGCCCCGCTTTGTTCATCTCGATGATGATGAGGCCTGCGGTGAGGGCCGAGGCGCCGACGAGGTGGAAGAGGAAGTGACCGAGTGTACCGGCGCGCTTTTGTTCGGGCGTGTGTGTGGGTTGCAGGATCAGGGCTGCTTGGATGGCGAGGAGGAAGCCGGCCTATGTTGCGGGGTATCAATGATACGGTTGCCGTGAGGGGGTTACTAGGGTAGTGTTGTGGTGGTGGCTTACGGAGTTGAGCAGCTGCAGTTGGGGGATTGCTGGTTAGCTGGTGGGTCTATTGGTGGTGGTGGTGGTGGTGGGATGGATGCTGGCTTACTGGGTGCGCGGAGAAGAAGATGAGTTTGTTGGAGAAGATTGCTCCCCAGATTATTGCCGCGAGCTTGACAAGAGTTAGTAGGGCGGAGGCGCGGTGCGGGCCTGGTTTGGACGGCTTACGATCCAGATGCCTGCTTGCGCAATGGGAGCCGTCCCTGTGGTTTTGTTAACAACACGGCCCTCGCATTTATCCTGATGCGGGTACATACCAATCCACAGGTTGTGGTAGAGCGGCTGTCCCTGCATCTGACTGGCATCTCCTCTTCTGCCTAGGAGAGGTTCTTCTTCAGTCTGGCCGCGCGCCGCAGCGGCAGTCGAGGGGATTCCCGTCGCAGAAGCCATGTTGGAAGGCGCAGGATGGAATAAAATGATGCAAGAGGTCTGAAATGCAGGAGAGACGAGGGAGGGCAAAGAGTCAGCTTGTGACGGGCGTCTGAGGGGTGCTTCGGACTTTAGAGCGTAGTGGAAGCTTAGGCCAGTAATGACGACAATAGACACCCCTGCCAGAGCTCACCAATGAGCGCCAAGCGGGTGTAAGAAGGATGGAGAGCGCAGCCAATGAGGGAAAAGATGACAGACCCACGGCAGAAGTGGTGATGTTTGCATCGTGGGTTGTGAGGTGGAGAACGCGATTCTTGACGCGCCATGCCTGTCTAGCGTGCGCATCGTGGTCGCGTGAAGCCATACTTCGGGCTAAGATTGGATGCTCTGCATACACTCCGCTAGTAGTACCGTAAAAAGGTGTCAAGTTCATATTGCAAAGTCCTAGGTATATCCTCCTCGCCCTCTCCCGCATTCCATATCGTACAAGAAGTTTGCGCCCGTCCATAGCGCTGCGTTTCCATCATAAGCTCTAGTACACACGTGCCACGCGCATCCAGTGCTTGTAGCCCTGTTTCTGCATTCTCCCCATTTCCCCGGTGAAAGAAAAAAAAAAGTACCCAAAATACCAATGTCAACAAGAGTGAATCGCAATCCACCCACCGCCTCTCTTCCAAACATCCATACGCCGTTAAATGCCCATAGACTCATTTCAAAAAATTAACCTCTCTCGAAACCCTCAATGCACACTCAAAGGCAGGCATTGTCGACGCGGAAAACATGTCATGGTGATACATGTACTAATGCGTCGATAATAATAAGCGGACGTTGACCCTGTCCAGTCCGTCCAGAAGCATGTCTCCTGCCTCTAATTGCGCCGTTCGCTGATGCAAGTAGAAGCAGTACTAAGGCCCATGCCTCAATAACGTGTATTTGTGCGTGTAAGATAAAAATTACAACCCCTCTCATTTCTTCTTCATGAGAGCTGGCTGTTTCGATGGATCCGCCGGGTCCAGGAATTTCGTCATAGCAATCGAGAGTTCTTTGAACTCAACCGGCTTCGTGACGTAAGAGTTGAATCCCGCATCCACGCACTTCGCGTAGACGTCACCGAGCACGTTTGCTGATAGCGCGATGATGGGATGGCGGCGGTATCCATGTTGCTTTTCCCATTTTCGTATCTCTTTGCAGGCTTGGTAGCCATCTTTGTTGGGCATGTGTAGATCGCACTGCGACGTATTAGCGTAGCAGAATCACTCCTCAAAGTAATACTTACAAGAACGATCGAATAGTAGCCTGCCGGCTTTGAGAAAATCGCCTCCGTAGCTTGGACACCATCCAGTACTGTCTCCGTCTCGATATCAATCCTAGCGAGGAATTTCAGGATTACCTACACCCAGTCAGTATGAGCGAAGATGCAGTCTAAGCGGAATTCACTTACAGTTTGGTTGATCTTGTTGTCCTCTACCAGTAAAACCTTGTGGTTCTTACCACCAACTCTGCGCTTGAGCTCTTCAAACACCAGCTTCTGGCTGACCACGACCTGTTGTGCACTATCCTGATTGCGATCTGTGCTCGACTCGCGTTGCTTCTGTGGATCGAAGATGATGGCAAATTTTGATGGCTTGAGTGGTCGATAGATGAACTCCAGTCGCCGGTCAGTGTGAAGCTGCTCGTAGTCGTACATGGGTGCCTCCTTCATGAGTTCCTTCTTTTGTGATGGATCTGATACTACGACGATCGAAGTATTACTATAAGCCGTCGAGCTGAAGATCTGGTCCATGATGGCGTGTACCTCGGCAGTGTCATGCAGAACAAGCACAACATGAGTGAATAAGACAGGATTGTCGCCTCCCATCATTCTTTGAGCACCAATAATGCTCGACTGCCCTGTGACTTGATGAGGTATGCCCTGGGGAAGCGTATTCTTGATGTGCCTGATCGTGGCTTCTCTACTATGCTCAAGAGGGCAGACCACAAGAATGGAATACATGGGAGGTTGTAGCGCACTCCCTAATGGCGAAAGACTACGGTTCGGCGAAGACGAGTGGAGGGTTTGGTCCGAGTCTATCGAACTGGTCGAGTCGCCCGACGGAGGCTGCCGGTCGCCTTCAGGTCGCTTGGAAGGTAGAGCTAAGTTGATGTTGGTGTCTGAAGCAGAACTGGCTTCTTGCAAATAAGATGATGCAGATGACCTTTCCGATCTTAGGCTGGATTGTCCAGTAAGAGACGCGCTCGTTAACGATTGCTCCGAGCTTCCGGAAGAGAACGACGGGGAGTCTCGCGAGCGATCAGAAGCTGTCAGACTGGGTGCCGGGGACTTGGCCGATTCGCTCTTCTCCGATGCTACACTCGACATACGTTTTATTGGTGACTGTCCAGGAGTCTGCGACTGCACAAACTTTTGTAAGGCTGATGGCTGAGGCAGTTGCAACGGGGCTTGCGGGGTCGAGAGCGGTGTTTCAAAGGCAGGCGTTCCAGGGGTCGACACCAGTGGCTTGGGGAAGTCGTCTGGAGTGGGAAGGCCGAATTTGATTGTGAAGAAGAATGTCGAGCCTTTGCCTGGCGCACTCCGAGCATCCATTCTACCTCCATGGAGTTCGACAAACTGCATGGAAATAGCCAACCCAAGTCCGGTACCACCATGCTGTCTTGTGCTACTGGCGTCGATCTGGCTGAAGCGCTTGAAGAGGTACTTGGCCTCAGCATCCGTAAAGCCTTGGCCCGTGTCTACCACCTCAAACCGGATCATAGTCTCATTATCTTTCAGCTGTCGAGATCGGTCGGGAGGCTGCAGTCTACATCGTATGAAGATCTCTCCGTGCTCGGTGAACTTGATGGCGTTGCCGACTACATTGAGCAACACTTGTCTGATGCGGAATTTGTCACCCTTGACTTCTGCAGGCACGCCTTCGTCTACGAGGTAGTTCAGTTCCAGACCTTTCTGGATAGCAAGGCCCATGTTCAAGTCATTGACTTCCTCTAGAAGAGACGGTAGATGGAGCCATTCCATCGACAGCTTGATCATGCCCGCTTCTACCTTGGAGAGATCGAGAATATCGTTGATGAGATTCAGCAAGCTGTCGGTACTAGCCTTGATGATGTTGACATGCTCCAACTGTTCACTGTTGAGGACGCTGTCAAGAAGAAAGTTGACCATTCCAGAGATACCGTTCAACGGCGTTCGAATCTCATGGGACATGTTGCTCAAAAACTTTGACTTGGCGTCCATGGTCTCCTTTAAGGTTTGCTCGAGCAGCTTGTGATCGTTGATGTCGGTGGCCGTTCCGTACCACGTCTCTTCATCGCTTGTTTCGGCAAGCGACCTCTCCAACAGAATCCTCACTAGGTGCCATCTGTAATCGCCGTCCTTGTTGCGGAGTCTTACTTCAGTCGAGTAAGACGCCCGTCCATGAGCGTCTTTCACAACTCTCAAAATTCCCGTGCTAGCTAGTTTCGACAGCTTGGCTTGTGGCATGTCCATCCTATCAGGCGCCGAGCCACCAGGACTCGTGACGGTTTTCTCAGTCTCTGAAGAAGCGTCAGAAGAACTAGAGTCTTGTTGTCCATGTTCGGCTGGAAGAGAGGTGGGGACGTTAGCAACACCGTGTTCATCCAGCTCCGGAAGTTTGCACTTAATGACATCATCGGGATGAACGTGCTCAAGGAAGCCATTGCCGAGGGCTTGGACTTCGCTCTGGCCGGAGAAAGAAATCCACTGCGAGTTGCATAAAGTCAATCCCCTCCGGTCAGATACAACGAATACAATCTGCGGGCTAGAGTTCGCTAGTGCGCGATACTTGGCCTCTGACGCAGCCGTCTCCTGCTGGCGGGCCGAGTTCAGCTCAGCAATGTGTTGTTCGTGGAAGTCCATGTTGGTACCGATCCAGTGCACGATTTGCTGACGTTTGTTCCTGAGTGGTGCAACTCGAACATAGAACCACCGGTAGCATTGGTCGAATCGTTGGAGTCTGACCTTCTTCTGCAGCTGCTGGCCGGTTCGCAAAGACCTACTCCATTCTTCCAGGTATGAAGCGCGGTCTTCGGGGTGGATGGAATCCCATGGGTCTTGCAACACCTGCCGCGAAGTCTGACCACGATATATCAGGAACTTGGAGTTGACCCAGCTGATTGCTCCGGTAGTTGGTGCGGCAGTGAATATCTGAACAGGCAAAGAATCGATGATGGTTCGGAGTAGGCTCTCTGAAGGTGGTGGCATTTCAGAGAATTCATTGATAGACAGTCTCCGTGAGTGTCCCTGAGCCGTCGGCACCGGTCGGCCTCCTGGGGTCGTAGCAGCAGGCAGCGACTGGAACGACGCAGTGAAGTCTGCCCCATATGAGTGCAAGAAAGAATGGCTACGCTGGTGAGAATTTTCTTGCGGTTGGCCACGACGTGCACTCAATGGTTCATCCTTTTTGTCGTTACGCTGCCTGGAGACATCTTCGTTGACTTGCTCTGCTACAGGATTGACAGTTACTCGTTTGCCAGTACGTTTGTCAGACTTTCGTGCAGCTTGCTCCTGTGTAGTTGGAGGTTGCTGGTTGACGGCCTTGCTAGCCTGCTTCCTGGCATCGAAATAGCTTTCCACGGCCTCACTACCTGCAAGATGTCCAGGCGTTCCACCATGTGAGTGCCTGCTAGAGAACCCGAGCGAGGACGCATCCCAGCCAGGTGTTCCAGCAATCGACCCTCCAGGGCTGTGCCTAGAACGCCCAGAGTAGTCGGAAGGGCTAGTAACGCTTCCAGCCGCGGAGTTTGTGATATCCTCAAGGTCAAGGTGGAGCAGATCCTCGAGACTATCGGAATCAGACGGAATACTAATCCCTCCTGCAGTCTTAGTGGTGACTCGCCGCTGCCGAATTGATGCGACCTGGGCCTGAGCGTTGGTGTAGTGCCATGCGTTCGAAAAGGAGGTAGCCAGATGGGGACCGAGGTGCTTGAGCGAGTTGGTCAAGTTCCGTGGGTAGGGAACTATAGGCGACAGTATAGAGAGAATGGCAATGGGTGCTTTCCGCACAAAGTCAGCCTGATTCAGCGAAGTTCCAATGGACTGCTCCGATTGCCTCCGTGACATGGCCGGCGTTTGAGACGGTGTAGAAGTGTCTGCTGATGCCATTGGCTGCGAAAGTGTTGGATGTATTAGCGGTATGTGTGTCACGGTACTGGCTTTGTCAACGCCAATGGCTTCGACCATGCCATATTGTGTGTAGTCTTGGGGAGAGCGAGAGGGGTTGAATGTCTCTTCGTCGACATTGCCAGTAGTGAAGAAAGGGTTGGCATCGGCATCGTTCTGGATAGCCGGGGAGGGGGCGGGTGACTGCGCCCATGGTGAGCTTGGATATTGCTCGTATTCTTCATATCGCTGTGGCAGCCTGGGGTCATTAGCTCCAAGATTGGGTCGGTTGCGGGCAGCTGTCTTTTGAGCTTCTTGTCCGGCGGCACTACCTTGGATCGCAGAAAGCTTGGTTTGTTCCAGTTTGTCTTTCACAAGGTCTTCTTTCGACGTTGAGATGGAAGTCGAATAGTCTCGTGTCAGTGTCACTAGACGTCCTCTTTCCAGTACACGGTTGACTCCGGTGTTGTCTATCAATGCATCCGGCTCATGATCGAGGGCACGAAGTACATGGTACACGGCACTTGGTGGTGAAGGTTCTCCAACACTAGAAAACTCTGGGTCGCTGAAAGAAGGCCCACCTGTGGGAGTAGACTCGGCAAAAGATGGAGAAGACACGCCATCGAAAGAAGCCCGTGAAACTTGTCTCAACGGATGATCCGGCCTTGAGCCCATATGAGGAGCATGACTCGCGGCCCGAAGTGGACCTCGAGGCCTAGCCGGCTGGGCTGGTGTAGGGCTGTCTGGTGATGCACTCGGCTTCTGTCGTTCGTGACCTGCAAAAGAATGATGCGAGAACAATTTCGGTCTCCGTTCGGGAATCACTGTAGTGGGTGGCATATCAACAGATTCATTGTCTCGGAAACCTGGCGTCTCTGCGGATTGGAAGTGGCTCGATTGTTCCATTGATTCTTGGTACGTGGCAGCACGTGGGCTGGCATCGTGAGCAGGCGCAGTGAAACTAGTCTTCTGGCCCCAGGGCACATTCTCAATGTCGGAGGCATCAGCTGGAACTGCTAATGTAGCTCGTTCTACTCCGTAGTGGTCATGCATGATCGACGTCACGGTCGTCCACCAGGCAGCGAGGCCAGGCTCGGTGCCCAAGCGCAATACAATGTCGTAGAGATTAGGACTAGGAAACCGTGGGTCTTCGACGTCCGGGCTTGGGTGATATCGGCCTCCTGGCGCGAAGGGCGTATTCGACGCGGCGGGCGTGCTGCTTTCCGAAGCAATGCGATCCTTGGGGGCCGCGTACTCTCGCGAGTATCCAGCAGATACAGTAGGCGAGAGGTTCGTAAAGGGCATGTGGAAGGCTGACGCCCATCTTGGAGTATGAGGGACAGTCGGAAAAGGATATGACGGGGTCCGAATGGGATAGGTAGCGGGCGTTGGTGGCACGCTTCCGCGGATAGTCTTTGCAGATTCAGTCGACTCGGTAGACTCGGTAAGTCCGGTAGCCAAAGGAATGGGACTGGGAGTAGGACTGCTAAAGGCGCCCTCAAGCGTGGGCGAGATGCCCGGCATGGGCTCTTCCTTGATGGGCGATATACGACGAGAGCCCAGCGCGGGGGCATTGGCGTTATTCGAGGACCCCCGCAAACGCGCGCGTTGTTGCTGTTGCAGCATCCTCAGCTGCAGGCCGCGCAGTCTCTCGACCTCCATCTCGTCGGGAGAAGCCTTGCCCTCAGGCGCATTGTCCGCACTCTCTCTCCTGGGATTCGCAGCGTCGCCATCGTCGCCATGCTGGCTGTCTTCCTCGCTCATGTCGGTATCGGTGGTTTCATCGTCGCGATATTGGGGTGGTTGCTGGGTCCGGGGCAAGGGCTGCGATGTGTGGGCTTGATACGACTTTGCGTCGCTGGCTGCCAATCTCTGCAGTGGCGGGCGCGCAGTGGGTGGGGGCGCGGTGGTGCTGGTGGCAGTGTCTCTCTTGGAATTAGGAGAGGGTAGCGGGGCCTTTGTCATTATTGCATTCCCCAGTCTCCCACGTGAAGCGCAAGTGGTGTCGTGATGAGGTCGGGGTAATATGGTGCATAGATGGGACGGGCAGGCTATGACGTCGCGGAGGGTGCTCCTGGCAACAATGGACGGTGAAGCGATGTCAGCACCATGGACAACTCAACAATACGAATTAGCTATGACCGGGAATCTGCTGAAGCGGTCGATATTGCAGTCAGGCGCCGAATCCCCCCGGGGTGGCAGAGATACACAAGCTGGGAGTGCTTGGTGTGTGAGAATTAGGACGTAGGACGTGGGCTTCATGCCAGGATCAGGAGCAGGATGAGCCTCGCTCGCTGGTGCGAAACGACTCTTCTGGGTCCGGGCCAGGCCTGCATAGACTTACAGAAGGTAGGGCAGCACACGTCCAGGCGCGTAGCACAGAAAGAGGCTTGGGATAGATCGTTGATCGCGTAGAAAGCGTGCTGGCGCCAAAAAAGCGTCTTGCTCCGGGTTCCTTACAGCATCCCGCTTGAGCGAAATTGACTGTTGGCAGACGGGCGCCCTCGCCATCATCTAATCTTGGCACCGACGTCATTCAGGGACTCGCGTAGCCCGTGACCCAGCCGCTCCTCCGGGTGCCTAGGCCGAGCTTCGAGCGCGCGACCCAGTGACCCAGCGAACAAGGACGATCAAACGACGCCCAACCATCGCATCATCGTCGCCCGCATCCAAACCGCCTTTGTCGCGTTCGCTGTCGTCGACGAGTCGCGCCACCTGCCTCCACATCCACCGCCTTTGTTTTTTCCAAAACCCGGTGGCAACGGCTGCATCTGGCGTGGCTGAAAGCGAGCGGGATGCCACGTTGTCCCGATTGGCCGGGCTCCCCTGCAACGCTACATGGTCGCGGTTTCCCATCGTCTTCCTATCCGGTTAGCGCCAGCCTCTCCCTTCTCACCACCACCAACATGCTTGCCGCACTACCACGGCTGCACTGAAGAGCCTCACTAGCGACGCCTGCTGTCTCTATCGCGATTGACGTGTCTAATACACTATCCCGCAAATTTGGCCATTCTGGCAGGCCCCGGTCCGAAATCCAACCAGAATCTTCAATGGCACCATTAATGGCGCGATTCTGCTGGCGAGCCTTGCCCCCTGCCTGCAGCATCGCTCTAGAAACCTTCAGCGGCTTCCGCGCTTCTACATCTGACTCCTACACAGCATATCTGCCACTCGCACATCGTAAGACTGTCGGCCAAAATGGCCTGCTGCCTTGTTCGTGCGTCGTGCGTTGTGCGTCAGGACCGCCACGCGAAACAAAATGCCCTCGTTGATCACTCAATTTCCACTCGTCACCTGGGCCGTGGGTACCTCCATCACGTGGGAACACCACCAACAACCCCACCTGCCGAACACCCCACCAAGTAACTTATAACTCTTGATGCATGGAACATGGCTACCAGGCGTCTCACGATTGTAATCCAAAAGTCATACGACATTCCGCGAGTCGCTGATTCCTAGCCTCCCAAGCTCGGGAACGTGAACCGCGCCAATTGCCATTGGCCGGCATAGAGCGGGTACCTTGCATTCCCATCACCAAGATGCAACTGATCTACAGATAATCATAATGTATACGCACCACAACCGAAACTCAATCAGATCGCTCTACATGGGAACTGCGATGCCGCCGAGTTTGACCTCACAAATAACCGCTGAATGCTACTATTCTTATCTCCGCACCGTTGCATCGGCGATGACATGACAGGTTGCGCAATCGTTTCGAGAACGTCAAACCAGAGCGTCTCACTAACTGAGTCAGTGGTGTCGGCGCCAAACATCGAAAACATGATCATCACGATCAAGTCTGAACAAGGAACCGATAGACTGGGGACCATACAAATTCGGACTGCTTATTGACCAAACAGACTAATCACCAACTAAACGCCGTCCAACAGTCACAAAATAGGAAACACGTGCTATCTCCACCCTTAATTAACCCCAGCACACAGGTTTAGCACGATATTCCCCTTGTACTCCTTGGTACACTTCTTACTCGGCTCCAACTCCCTCGATCTATCAAAATTGTAGATGTCCAAACACTTGCCCGCGCAATCAATCCCCTCGCACGAGTCCGCACTGCTGCCACAAGCCTCTTCAAACCGCACCGTCAAACCACTCTGATACCCAGGATACTGCTCCGTCTTGCGCTGCCAGTCAAGTTCGGTAGCGGTATAATCCAAGGTAAAGTTACCCTCGGGGTGTTTGTAGTCTGGTAGCGAGACATCGTACCACAGCTCAGGATACGGGAGGTTGTTTCTTTGGGTTATTACTCAACCCATATTCGAACTGCGTATGGTTCACATCGCCGGGGCAATCAGCCCAATAGATCTTGAGTGGAATACCCTCGCCCCAGAGCCTGTCGGTCGCGGCATTATAGCCCTCTGTGCCGTTGGGGGATACGTAAGTCATGCGGTAGGGCTCTGAGTAGCTGCCTCCTGCTGGAATCGAGTATACAACTTGCTCTTCTGGTATGCCCCAGCTATCGTGTCTATATCCGCCCAGGCGAAAACCACCCACAAGCATGAGGTTTAAAGATACTTCACATCCGTTATTAATGGTGGCGTTGCCGTACGTGTAGCCGATGTCCTTGGTGGGCGGCTCCCGGCCATATTCCATGGTCTCGTATGAGAGGAGCGATGTCTGCATCGCTGTAGCGGGCACTCCACTACTTGCGTTGACAATGGCAACTGGACTTTGAATCGGCATTGCGAAAGCTGATAACTCTCCAGTACCATTTATTGCAGGAAACGCAGAGCTCGTTCCTGTTGCGGAAGCAGCCATCGAAAAAGCCTGCACCACTGCAGCGCTCACAGCCATGCTTCCCGTCGTACCGGACGCGACAGACTCTACGGGTGCGGCAGCAGTCTTTTGTACGAGGCCGTGGAGAGCGCACGATATAGTCATGAGGCCGAGGCAGAGAACCTGGAAGCGTACGACCAATTCTGACGTTTGCGGACCCATGCTGATTGTAGCGCTGCTGTGATGCTAATATCACTGTCGGGATGGGGAAGACGGCGTGTTTGGGTATTTTGATGATGTCGAAATAGATACGCTCGTGGTATTCATACAGTAAGTCGGCGTAGAAAAGACATAATTAAAGAGAATAGCTGAAAAGAGGAAGAAGATGGAAAGTAACAAAGACGATGAAGGTATTTTGTATCCATGTCCATGAGTCCTGTGCTCTAAATACCCTCGTACTCAAAAATTGACTCTTGCTGACGATAGTACGGTCTGACTGGTGTGCATGTGTGGTCACATCCTCAACATGTATGAGTACTCACGGCGACTTCGCAAGAGTCATGCAACCAACAAATCATATAACCACCACGGAAAGTCTGGGTATATCGAGAGGTTACCGAAGTCTGGATGTGCCGTAGCAGTTTCTTGATCTGGCATCGTAGTTGTGGCGCGGAAAAGTGTCTGTTTGCACGTCCTGGCTATCCATAGTCAAGGATTTCTAGAACACCATATGTGAGAAATGTTAGCTCTACGTCGTCCAATCAACTTCTAAGAGGAGATTTTCGTCGCTGTCTTGGGTGTAGTAGTTGTAGAGAAGAGACTATACACCAGAGATTGCAGTCGCCGCACCCGGCTGACTAGTATAACTCAATCATCGTCTTAGCTCGATAATCCAGGTCTCGGGAGGAGCTTTTAGGTGAAGACTGCAATACGCCCGCAAATGTTGTGTCAGACTTCATCCACAAACGTCTGACGCATTCCGGCGCTACGAGGATAACATCTCCGTGACTTCCCTGAGTCAGCCAGCGGCCTCCAATCAGCATGGCGCGTTGCAAGCCCAACCCCAGCACGCGAGCCAGCTTCTCCGCAATCCAGACCCTCGATTTTCCTCCACATTCCGCGCCGCGCCCAATTCCGCGCTCCCGCCCATACCTGCCGACGGAACCCATACTAACCCAAGACCCGAGGTGCTTGTCAATGCCTGAGTCCCGAATCCTTCAGGAACACTGCGTTCCTTTTTACATTTATCTGCGGCAGTGCCCTTGGATTGGAGACTGAGAGTTTTACTTTTTCTTTTGGTGTTCGCTGATACATACCTTCTGATATGATGCCGTCGATATCCCACACCCTCCGCACTGCGCGCACCTTTTCGCGAAGCACAACAAAGGTATTGGCGACATTGGCATTATCGGTGGAGTTTTAAGGCGACAGCAACTGACTTGGATAGACTTATATTAATCTCTCGCGCTCATTTTCCTCATCACTCCGCCGCAATGAGATCAACAAAGTCTACCCCAACGCAGCCGCAGCCATCGAAGACATGTCCTCCAACAGCACGCTTTTGTGCGGTGGATTCGGTCTCTCCGGGGTACCAGACACGCTGATCAACCAAGTCAAGAACACACCCAGCATCACAGGCATAACCGCCGTATCCAACAACGCCGGTGTCGTAGGGGGAGGACTCGGTCTCTTGCTCGAAAGCAAGCAAGTGAAAAAGATGATTGCCAGCTACGTCGGCGAGAACAAAGTCCTCGAGAAAATGTACCTCACAGGAGAACTAGAGCTGGAACTCACACCACAGGGCACTCTAGCCGAAAGATGTCGAGCAGGCGGCGCCGGTATCCCCGCCTTCTACACCCCCGCGGCCTTTGGCACAGTCGTGCAAACCGGAGAACTAGCCCTCAAGCACAACAGCGACGGTAGCGTAGCCCAGTACTCGACACCCCGAGACGTCAAAGTTTTCGCCGGCAAAAGCTACGTCATGGAAGAAAGCATAAAAGGCGACTACGCCTTCATCAAAGCGCACAAAGCCGACCGCCTGGGGAACCTGCAATTCCGGTTCAGCGCACAAAACTTCAACGGCGCCATGGCACGCAACGCGACCGTAACCATTGTCGAAGCCGAAGAAATCGTCGAAGTCGGCTCCATTCCCGCCAACGCCGTCCACGTCCCCGGCATCTACGTAGACCGCGTAATCCAATCCACCACCGCGAAGAACATCGAGAAAGTCGTTAACGCCAAAGACCCCTCCGAAGCAGTCTCAGACCTAGGCAAAGGCGACAGCGCCAGCAAACGCGAACGCATCGTCCGCCGCGCAGCCAAAGAATTCAAAAACGGCATGTACGCCAACCTCGGCATCGGCATGCCCATGCTCGCCCCCTCCTTCGTCGACCCCTCCGTAGAAGTCCAACTGCAATCTGAAAACGGCATCTTAGGCCTTGGCCCTTACCCGCAAAAGGGCCTCGAAGACCCAGACCTCATTAACGCGGGTAAAGAAACGGTTACCCTTCTCCCTGGCGCCTCGTGCTTCGGGTCCGAAGAGTCGTTCGGTATGATCCGGGCGGGCAAAATCAACCTCACCATCCTCGGTGCGATGCAAGTTTCCGCGAGAGGCGATCTGGCCAATTGGATGTTGCCCGGTAAGGTCAAGGGGTTTGGCGGTGCCATGGATCTGGTGAGTAATCCGCAGATGACCAAGGTCGTGGTTACCATGGAACATACGGATAAGAAGGGACGCCCGAAGATTCTTAAACAGTGTGAGTTTCCGCTCACGGGTAAGGCGTGTGTTAGTCGGATTATCACGGATTTGGTAAGTTCTTTTCTCTCTCTCTTTTCTTGTTTTTTTTGTCACTTGCGCGATGGCGGGGATGCCGAGGGGAGGGAGGGCGGTTTTGTCGTGTGGATTGGAAAAGGTCTTGCTAACATGCTACGCTTACAGTGTGTCTTTGACGTCGATTTCACAGAGGGATTGACGCTGATTGAGCTCGCCGATGGCGTCACGGTGGATGAGGTGAGGGCGAAGACGGGGACTGAGTTCAAGGAGGCGGCGGAGATTAAGCCCATGCTGTAATTACGTCTGCTTTTCCTTTTCCGTTTGTATATATCTAATCAAACAACACATGTTCAAAAGTTTCTATCAGCATGAGCGGAAAAATGCCCCAAGTGGAAAGTTCTGAGGTTATAAAAGTTGCAGGTAATGCTAACCACCCATCGGCCTACTGCACAAAAATCTATGTCCGGCCAAATAACAAACGATCGAAAACTTCGTTAAGAAGTAGCTTGGCAACTAGCGTGATGAGGCAATCGCGAACCTACTCGGTCCTCGTCTTACCACTGCCACTCGCGCCGTCAGTCGCAGGATCATACTCGACATCCCTCTTCCCCCTACCCCTCGTTGGTACAACCGTAGGATTAGCCTCCTTAAGCGCATCCGCCTCAGCAGCCTCAACATCGCTATCGTCATCGAGCCCCACCTCCCTCCTGCGCTGCCTCTCCAACCACTCCTCCTCATCCTCCTCCTCACTATCCTCATCCCCAACAACTCCGTACCTGCCTTCACCCTCGCTACTCCCATGCTGCGGATCCTTGATGAAATTATCGATGATCCAGTACTGCAGCGCGTTCATGATGAGCGGGAAAACAAACATGACAAAGGTGATTTGCAGCGCTGTGTTTCCCTCTGTCCAGCGGAGCGCCCAGTCGCCGACCCATGCAATCCAGGGGAGGAAAGCGAAGATGGCGAGGACGCAGAGTTTCATGCCGATGAGGCCCAGGAAGTAGATTATCGATTGCTTGAGCCACCAGGTTGCGCGGGGCGGTTGACCGTAGTTTCCGCTGCGGATGGATTCGGGGGGGTTGGCGAGGGGCGTGCGGGCGAAGGCTGCGTGGAGGAGTTTGAGGAGCAGAACTAGGATGGGGATGCCGATTGTGGTCTGTATTGTGTTGTTAGTTGGGAAAGGTTGAAAGGGAACAATTGGATCGAACTTACGTCAATGGCGAGGTTCAACAGGTAGAATGAACATGGGTTTGGTTGGTCTCCCTCGTCGTTTGTTCCTGCGTACTGTGTTGTAGCGCTTGTGGTTGCTGCTACGTCGAATTTACCGGAAGAGAGCATGGACATGAGGACGTTTGCTAGATGGAGGAGTACAGAGCCGAAAACCTGCTTGGATACATCGAAGAACCAGATCTTCATCGGTCTTCGCGGTGACTCGCGCATTCTCTTGACGGCGAGCGAGGATACTGCAAGGAGGCCTAGCGCACCCTGTACTAGCAACGCAAAGTCTCCAAGCAAATTGCACTCGCCGCCACCAGACTCGCCATCCATGGGGTTTCCTTGTGCGGCGGCTGGCTTGGTCGGGTCGGCAGCGGGTGCTGCAGTCTCCAAAGGCTTGGTCTCTTGAGTAGCAGCAGCAGCAGCAGCTTCTTGTGTCAAGGTAGATGTAGGCCGGGGTACGTTCTCCGGCGCGGCTTCTTCGTTGTTGGAATTGACATTGTCATCCGTAATCGCAACCGTGGGTCTCGCAAGCGCAGGATCGCTGGGTTTGACTGGTATCTCCGGTTTGGCAGGTGTCACGGGCTCCGGTTCCACGCCGTCGATACCCATGAGCTCCGTCTCGAAAACTGCACATACACATCGTCAGACACAGCCTCGAAAAACCACAACTTCTTTTCACATACCCAGCGTCGATCCCGCAGGAATTCTGTCGCCCATGGCACGGTTTCCGTACGCCAAATTGGGCGGTATAATCAACGTCCTCCCCTCTCCTATGCACATATCCAACAACCCTTGGTCCCACCCTTTAATCACCTGGCCCTTGCCAATCGTGAAGGAGAATGGGGTGCCGCGATCATAGCTCGAGTCGAACTTGCTGCCATCGCTCTGCAGCGTGCCCTTGTACATCATCGACACCTTGTCGCCATTCTGCGTTTTGCGCGTACATTCCACCGCCTTGGTGACCTGAACATCGAGGTCCTGCGCAAATGCCAGCGAGGGTAATAACGCCAACGGGAAGGCGAGGAGGGTGGTGAGGAGCCGCATAACGGCGAAGGGTGTGGAGGGCGACGAGGTGTAAAGTCGCGCGGTAAAAGAAAAGCGAAAGCGAAAGGAGAAGCAAAATGCTTGTTGTAAAGACGGTCTCAGCAGACAGGCAGCAACACAATTATTGCGCACGCGGCTGACTTTAGCCACGAATGGGGCGTATTACTCTCGGCCTTTCGGGCAACGTGTGTAGGGTGAAACACACCCGGTGGTGCGAAACGAGGTACAGTTCGGACGTTTAGCTGCAATAGTACAAGGCAAAGAATGGTGTGCGAGAACGATCAGTCAGACACAGAGAGAGGGGACAGGCGCTCAACGCCAGATAACATGTGGGAAAGATAGCAAGCAGGCGCAGGCGCAAGCGCAGGCGCTGTCTCGACCGGCGTGACCCTCATGAGGTAATTACGGCCAAGGTGGCGCCTAGAGTCTGCGGCGCCGCAATGGCGATCATCACTTTCACATGCGAGGCTGATTGGCCGCGTCCAGACTGGCACTTGGAAACACGACATACACTAGCAGTATCCGAAGCTGCATTTGCATTTGCATTCGCATTCAAGCTAGATAATACCGCCGAGGGTGTTCGTTGAGATACTTTAGAACATGGGAAATATATGTTGTTGCTGGTGCTGTTGATGATACAAAGCGAATGTTGTCGCTCCACTGTACGAAGTGCCTGAAAACGCCACTGATGCTACAAAAAAAATGCCGTGGAAAATACCCAAAATATACGCGTAAGATCAGAATGTCTTGTTAGACGCATGCCTGCTACTCATGGTCCTCGGGTCGCTTTAGCGGGCTCGTCCTCACTGGGCTGTCCACTCCGGGAACTCCATTCAGACCAGGCGCAAGCTGGAGACTGTGGCGCACGATGCCTTGGCCTGGCCGTACTACAACACTTCCTCTTCTGTCGCGCTCCAGAGGATCTACAGTGTTGACAGGGGCGTATTGGTCCTGATTCTGGAGATGCGCATTCATCCGCGCCTCCTCCCTCATCTTCTTAATCTTCATGTAGTTGTATGCGCCGATGCTGCCAATCGTGACAACAAGCCCGGTCAAGTTGATGGGCGTAAGCGGGTCCTTGAAAACGAGGTTTGCAGTTCCAATGGTGACGACCTCCTTGAAAATGCCACAAATGCTAAGGGTGACGACCGAAGTACGCTTCAGCAGAGCAAACTCGGATGAGGTCATGAGGAAGGCCAGGACTCCTGGGAACAAAAGAATGCCAACACCAAGAGCAGTGCCCTTGGTTTCGAATAGGTGTGAAAGGCCCTCCAAAAGCGCGGGGAAGCCTTCCACGGGTATCGCGAGAATTAATATGCTGATGAACATGACGGGCGCAAGGAAGAAGATAGAGGAAAATGGGTTCGCGGTAGCGGGGTTGCGTAAGAGCAGAATCTGGGTCAGGGACCAGCGGAAGCCCGAGGAGCATGCTGAGACCATGACGAGAATGAAGCCAAGGGTGTGAAAGGCAGCTTCGCCAGCTACCATCATGACGACACCGGCGGTCATGATGAGGATGATGAAGACGAGTCTCCATGACGGCTGTTCGAGGCGGAAGAGGAAGGCGAAGAGTAAGACGAATCCGAGTGCCGATGACTTGCACATGGCTGTTCACGTTAGCTGTGTTTTGCGAGGGGGTATGACGACACATACTGAAAAAGGTCAACGAGATGAATTTCAAGCTCGTGTTGCCCAGACCAATGTCCATGCCGGTGGCTGCACCACATGGCCCCAGCCTGCTGAAGTAGAACCACTTGGTCATGAGGGGCTTCTTCGGGTCTATCGGCTCTGTGCGCGCTCCCGGAGCGTGCGGGTTGAGGGAGTCGTGTCGGGGTCGCAAGGAAGGGATACAGAAGAGAACGAGCGATGCGAGGGTAAATTGGACGATCATATGAAGACATGTCGTGAATAGTGGGAATGGGAAGATGTTCTTGGCCTCGCCGTCGCCCTTGGTCTCCTTGAACATCCATTTGTTGTAGACAGATATCGATATGGAAAAGAGATACCTGGGGGTGTTAGTATGCCACGGGCTCAACTTGTGTGTAGCGACTTACCACAATCCAATGAGGACTGCATTGACCATCATGGACCGGATGAGATACTGGTCGGCCAGCTTCTTCTCTTCTTTGGTGTAGTTGTCATCCGGCACGATGCGCTGGTCCAGTAGGGTGTTCCTCCTCTTTCTTCTCCGACGCCTCCGTCTGTCTCTCTTGGTGAGGCCCGTCTCTTCGTCATCCTCGAGCCCGTCAGCGCTCATGTCGTCGTCGTCGTCGTCGTCGTCGCTGTCACTTCGCGAGTCTGAGTCGGACCGGTCTGCGCCCGATGAGGATTCCTCCCCTTCTTCAGCAATGTGGTCGGAACGGCGTCGGCGGTGCTTCTTGGCTTCTTTTTTGATGGGTAGCGTGGCACCGGCGAGGGAGGAGGAGCGTCGTCGAGCAGCAGTCTGCTCATCCGTCATGGTAGGGGTGGGTGGGTGGATGAGTTTCGCGATGTTGGTGCGTTGCGAGACGCTGGGCCCTGCATCCGAGTTGATGTCGGAGAGGGAGCTGTCAGAGGGGAGGGAGGGCAAGGTCCTCAGAGGGAATTCGTTCCCCGGACTAAGAAGTGGCCCTTGTTGTGTAGCGGTGTCCTGTATCTGCAGCCAGCGAGTTATCCGGGCCTGCTCTGAAGTCATGCTGTTCGATGGCGTTGCACCTGATTCGCTTTAGCCTTTGGTGCCAAGACAAGATGAGGCCCCAGTTTCCTGCTTCTAGCGATGAGCTAGCATCAGGGGCTTAGCGGGACGGTGCGTCAAGGGATGCTTCAGCGCGACAGAGACAATGCAGGCTGCAAGCTGCAGGTACATTCAGTGGGCATGTTACCTGGACGCCGCTTGCCAAACAGCTGCGAGGTCCTTATTGTTACGGCGCCGTAATCTGTGACACCGGACCTGGCTCGGGGGCTCTGGTGGCCGACATGAGAGCGGCCAATCACCAACACGTGTCATCGCAAATGATTAGGCGGGGAAGCACGGCGGGAGGGAGCCACGGAGATCCACCGCGTGATGGCACATGGGGTCTAGACGCCTGCACCAACGCCAGCTCCTCCGCCAAACTACTGCACGCGAGCATTTTCCATGTGTAATGCGAACCTCAAACGAGGTGCTAGGTCTGGGCAGCGTTCGCACATAATTTCCCAAAGAATACCCCCAAAAATCTTCTTCTCCCTCAATCAGTTTCATCCTCTTGGTTTTCTGCCAAAAGTAACCACACGCGTGTGCACGTGCTTGGATAAGCAAAATCATAATTGTTTGATTTCTTCCAAAGTTCGGTGGACATGCCGTGCGTGCGACGACGTCAGAACCTTACAGTGAACAGCATGTATGATGTATGCGCCGATGATGATGATGATGATGATGATGATGCGCCTACCAGGGGAATACGCCCAAAGGATATCCAAACTTGAACGCCATCCTATGCAAACCATAACAAGCAAAGAAAGAGAGCCCACTATGAGCGCTGGTTTAGATTGCCGCTGGTGGAACCACTGGTGCTGGCGGCAGCTGTTCTATTTGCCTAATCAAGAAGCTCTTCTCATCGATGAACTGCTCGTCCTCGGTCCTATCCTCGAGGAACGACGGGAGGAAGCGCAAGAGCTTGTCCCGGTTGCTGATGAGGATGCGTTGCACGGCGACCGATTTGTTGGGATTGGCGACGAATACCTGTTCCTGTAAGCATGAACCGAGACCATGATAAGTATTAGCACGCACCTTGAACACGTGGAAGCCTTCATAGTTGATCATCTTTCGGTCGTCCCTAAGCAACTTCATGATGATCTTGAGGTGCTCGCCAGAATCCACATATTGCGTCATGACGTTGTAGTTTGCCCGGTCGAGCAATATCTCTCCAAGCAGTTTGATTGACTGGCGCTTCGTAACATAACTCTCCGACTGAACCAGCATCGAATTGTACTTTGTGAAGAATGCATCAAAGTTGGTCTGTAGGAATGTAGCCACCAGTGGCTTGTGTTTTGTCAGGATTTCCTGTCAACATGTCAGTCAGCTGTTTGACAGCACGCAAACCACGCAACCTACCCTGAACGTATTGAATGCGTCGGCGCTGACTTCGAATGCGCCCTTGTCTATCCATCCGAAGAACTTCCAGAATACACCGTTCCCGGTCGACGGTAGGTCAGGATTCACATTGCCCAGGTCGAGTGTCTGTCCATCCTCCATGGGCTCGTCGTACAGAAGCAGTGCGGCGATTGCGTCGTATTTTAGCGCCTCCCGCAGGATTCCGCCACATGGCATGGCGCTCTCTCGCCTATCATAGCCTCGACATAGCGCAATTATGATATCCGGCCTGTATGCGACAACGTGTTCCAGGACTTGCGGGGTGGGTTGACCGGCGGGCTTGTAACGGAATGCCGTCGAGAAGATGACTTGGGCGTCTTTTCGCGATTCAAAGGGAAGCTTGTGAATGTTTATGGCCAGGGCGTAGAGGAGGTCTTCGTTGAGGATGTTGGTGAGGAGCTGGAAGACAGCCTCTGGGTTAACTTCTGTGTCTTTGAGCGTATTAGCATTGCAGGCGCCATGGACCAGAAAAGTGACGCCTACCCGGTGTACCCTGAAGCCGAATCTTCATCTGCTGCAAGTCCAGCGCAAGCCCCTCCTCCAACTGTCACATGTTAGCCATGTTTTTCAAGCCCCACGGCGTAGCCACGTAGTCGCACCTTGGGGTTGGGCTTGTCCTCTTGCCCGAGCCGTAGCGTGAGCTCTTTAATGGATCTTGTAAGCTCGAGATTGTTCTTCTGTTTATTTCTGAAAAGGAAAGCCATATTGAGCGGATTGGGTAGTTTGCCTGGGCGGAGATCGACGTGGGACAAGGGCGACGACGTGAGGGGCTGTAGTTTGAGGCCGGGGCCGGGAAGGTGCTATCTTGACGGCGGCGACATGCAGGCGAAAGCAGGTGAAATGTATCCCGGGCACAGTGAGCTGGTTGGAGCACACAGGGGGGGCCAATATCGTTTGTTGTTCTGCCTGTGTTTTGCTGTAGTGACGCTGTTGCTTGTGAATGGTCGAGGGTCAGCCCTGCAGTCCTAGCGTCCGCAGTCGGCTGGGCTGACACTCAAACCTGCTCCCCTTCCACTCGCCCATCACGTTAATTATCCGAGACTGGACACTGCATGAGGATGAGTGGCGGTCATGCGGAATGTTGCTTTGTTTTCCCTCTGTTCTATGTAAGGAGAAAAAACGCTCACTATCACAGCTGAGCCGCGGTAATTTTCCCATGCGCGCGGAAATGCTCCGCGCATTTCTAAATCGCAACTACATAACGCAAAGCCATCCCTCGCCGGTAGACCCGGGAAACATACCATTTGTATTCCAGATATGTCATATCTACCCTAGTGGCTCTTTCAGTGGGAAAAGTATGCATGCTCGAGAACCTAGCATCGACCGTCAGCTGTGCCTAAGGAGTCTAGTCTACCAGCGTACCTTTGATGCGCTTATCCTCGCGCCACTTTCGTATCTGACTAGACTACCTACTAGATCGCATTCTGGTCCAGACAATTTTGGTAGCAACGTAGACCAGTCCTGTGTTGGATACTCATAGAACTGCACTTTACCCCAATCGCGGAAACTCGCTGCTTCCTGTTTCGGTCAGCGAAGGGTCCGTGGTGGCAACATATCTAACGCACCGGCCAAACCTCCAAGGTCGGTGTTCCCAACTTCTTGAACACGCTTTGGATCAGTGCCAAGTCACTTCCCAATTCCCCGGAATCAAATAGGGTCTGATGCGCAGGGTCCAATGCCTCCGCGACTGTGCAACCGGCAGCCCATAGGTCCAGACCGCAACCATACTTCTGGTTACCGAACAGCAGCTCAGGTGGTCGGTAACAAGTGGTACCGACATCAGTAATCTTGGAGTCTGCTGCTTCGGAGCCGGGTGCATCAGGCGCCCATGCGATGCCAAAGTCGGAGAGGTATGCTGGACCGTCTAGAGACTTGAGAAGAATGTTAGAAGGCTTGATGTCCCGGTGGATCACTCCTTTGCTGTGGATGTAAGCGAGACCCGTAAAGAGGTCCTTGAGACACGACTTCATTTGACTCTTTGAGAGCTTCTTGCCTTGCAACAGATCGCTAAAATCGTGACGCATGAAAGGAAACACCAGAATGAATTGGCTTCCGTTCTCGCGAAAACTATCCAACAATGGAATGACACGGTCTGAAGCGGCGAGGGCGAGAATTTGGGCTTCCCGTTTTGAGTCGTGGGGTGGCTCCATAACTGATGGTGTGGTGATCTTCAGAGCAACGAGTTTGCTCTTTGCAGGGGAGTCTGCTGGAAAGAAGCCATCATGACCTAGCGCAGGTGCTTTGTAGATGACAGAGAAGAGACCTTCGCGGTGGTACACGGCATTGTGATACTTTCCAATAGGCTTTCCGCCCGGGGTTGGAACATAGTCTTCGTCCTATACCAAATTAATGTGTGTCAAAATCATTAGAACATGCAATCCGACCTCTGATGTTGGAAACTCGAGAGATGGCCTTGGAAGACCTGTTGTCTTGTCGACACATAGTCTGTCATACTCCTCCTGTAAAGCCGTTATAATTTACCCAAAGAAACTCGTCATAGTGCTATTTACCAGAGACTGGGCCTCTTCAAAGATGGTCCCCTCAGCTAGCGTCGCCTCCTTGCGGGCATCGGCTGCAGAAAGCAATGGGTTTGACGACTGGTAGGCGGACGATCTACGACATGGTTAGATTAAGGAGAGAAAAATAAACAAGAATTGCAGATGTGTGCTCGATCGGGCGTCAATCTCGCAGGAAACAGAAGGAGAGGGAGTGCAGTCAAGCACATGTACAATGATCAAGGGTGAGCCCTGTCTGCGGAAGGATTTAAGCTTCTTATCAGGTTTCCCTAGTGCGAGAGTGGAAACATGTTACTTGCATTTTAGTGACGGCCAACAGGCGTGCAGAGAAGCCGAGGCTGGATCGCCAGTCGGAGGAGGCCATGTGTCGCGAGTATCTGGGATGCAAGCAGGAAAGATTAGGATCACGCAGTAGATGTGGTGGTGGTTAGGCAAGAGAGGCACAGATGGGCCGAATCAGGGCATCGATGCTACCCAACTCTGCGCTCTTGGTGCCCGCAAAGGCAATTGGGCTAACCTACTCAGCCGGATTGCCCTTACTCATGCTGCCGCTCGAAACGCGCTACCGCGTCTCACAATCGATTGACCTTCTTGGAGGCGATTAGAGAGGCCGGGGATTGACCCTGGGGGTTGAATGGTTACCAAGGTAGGTTACGTCAGACCCGGGCTCTACCGCGGCCTTGGGACTAAGCCGAAAGGGAAGAGCCCCAAGCCACGACTGACAGCGCAGTCGTAACAGCTTCCCGAACACATGACAAGCTCCCAGAGCTTTCTCTCTATGTGAATATACCGGACAGCTATTTTCTGGCTGCGCGCCCATCCCCTCACACCGACGCCATGGAGCTCCAACGCAAAGAATATCCAGCATTGCTGGTGAGAGCTGTCCCCAGACGCATCCCCCCAGCATCCGCTCACACCGTCCACAGACATCGCTTTCTCCCGCGCAAGCCGTGACGGTCCTCGACGGTCGCATGAAACATGTTACCCAATTAAACACCCAAATTGCCGACTGGCTGCAGGTTGGTCTGGCCCAGGATGCGCGCATCGTCACGGGGGCGCTCGCTCACGAATGCGCAGGAACGTCGTCGCGTCGAAGAGCAATATGTACAGGGCCTGCGAAAGCTTGCAAACAGACATCCACCAGATGATTCATCCGATCTAGGGTATGCATCACACTAGACACAGTAGAGCGCATTGATTGACTGGGGGCAGCATCTTCGCGACTCCATGGCAGAAGATCGTGGGCGCAACCGAATCCGTCGCCCAATCGCACGCCCATCTCGCTACCAAGATCGAAGCCGACGTCGAGCGGCCCCTCCGCGAATTCGCCGGCAGCAATCGAGAAGTACAGGCCATGGGCAATATCCAGGGCAATATTTCAGCCATTGCAAAAGACATCGACTCGGCGCAGAAGAAGCAGGCCAAACTTCGTGATAAGGGATCGAAGGCCAAGGCGTCCGCTGTTGCCGATGCCGTTCAAGAGATAGAAAAGGCCGAGCTGCAATGGGACTCACAAGCGCCCTACGTGTTCGAGCAGCTACAGGCCATAGACGAAACCCGCCTAAACCACCTCCGCGACGTGCTCACTCAGTTCCAGACGCACGAGGTGGATCAGGTAGAGCGGAGTAGGACCACGGCCGAGGAGACGCTGAACGCCATGCTGAACATTGAAACGGCAGATGAGATTCAGACATGGGCGCTGAGGATGCGGAGCGGCGATGCGCCTCCGCCTTCGCGGAAACCGAGCAACACGGGAGGAACACCTTCCAGAAGCTTGGCCCCGCCTCCATTGCCCACATCGCCCACCGCGGCAGACGACAACAGGAGCCAGAAGAGCGGCTCGGTACAGGAGAAGCATAGTTCTAACCCTCTCAAGCGCTTCGGGACTGTTCTGGGCCGACGGAGACAGAGTGCGCATCCATACGGACGAACGACATCGCCAGACCGAAAATCAACGTCAAACTTGGGGTCAGCCTTCAGCGGATTCGGCAAAGGCAAATCAAAAGATCGCGAAACCCCGGGCTCCAACCTGAGCCCAATGGCGGAACGGCCAGAGTCGCCCGTGAGGGACCTTCCTTCGCGACCCACTGCTTCCCAGAGATCAGATTCCCCCAGCCTTGCTCGCCAGATCAGTCCTGAGGCGGTTCCGAATGGCACTATACCCGAGTCTTCCGTAGAAACGGAACCAGAGCCGGAAGCGCCACCTGCTGTAAACGGAACCGCACCTGCGCAGGAACCGATACCTGAGCTCAAGGAACCCTTGTCACCCCCTCCACCCACGGAAACCCAGCCAGAGCCAGAAAAGGACGCCGAAGGCTACACTGTGCCTCCATCTGCTGTCGACGCCATTACGGCAGCAGAGAGGGAAGCTGGATAGTAAGTAAATCATGCATCCATGAGTCTACTTGGCTAACAAACACCAGCGCCCAAAACGAAGGAAACCCTCCCCCTCAATTCAAGCTTGACATTAGGAACGCCCCAATCCAAGAGGAGGACGACGATGCTGATGCGGCTACTGCGAACCTCGTCAACACGCTGCGCGCAGTAAGTCATCCCAGGTATGCAATTGATGCGTGCTAACATCTACACAGCAAGCTGCACAGCCGAAGCGATCGAGCACACTTCGAGGCCGCCGAGATGTTCGCAACACAATATTCGTACCCAACCCCGCATCCCCAGAACTTCAAAGTATAGGCGAGGTGCCACCACTCCCCACTGGTGATTCTGGTCCTGCTTCCGGACCTTCTTCTGCAACATTCCCTGCGCCTGTCGTACCCCCACAACCATCTTCTCCAGCGTTCAAACCTCCGCACAGAACGCTGCTGTCAGATGACCATGCGACGTCAGATACACAATCAATACGATCTGGCCGATCGCTGAGCAGCTCGGCTAGTACCACGGTAAAGCATCCGGACCTGCATGAACCAGGGCTCAATGCGTCATTAGTGGAGACGGTCAGCGCTTGGTTCGAACAGGGTAATGTCACCAAGGCCATGGTGATCGGGCAGGTTGCGCTCGCATACAACCCCGTCGACATTTCTGCCGGCCCCTTCGGCACGGAGAGTATACGTCTCGAGAACTTTCCTGTTCTCGAAAAGGTCGCGCCCAACCCCGCTTTCATTGAGCAATCAGCGGACAGTCCAGGCAACTACACAGTAGATCTATCCAAGATCATGAAGACGTCCGTAGCATTCCACTACCAACTGCACATTGAAGACAGCAACATCGCCTCCCTACCCCCCATCATCCTCTCCCCAGCCTGGAAATCAGAACCCACGCAAACGTCCGTCATCCTCAATTACTCGCTGAACCCCAAATTCGAACTCGCCGGCGCAACCAGCATCACCATCCGCAACCTCGTTCTCGTCATCCGCCTGGAACCCGGATCAAAAGCCACGTCCTGCCAGTCCAAACCCGCCGGTACCTTTTCCCGCGACAAGGGCCTCATCTATTGGCGCCTCGGCGACGTAACGCTGTTTAAAGACGCCGTTGCTCAAACGCTTCGTGCGCGCTTCTTCACTGACGGTCAGGCGAACCCGGGTAACACGGAAGCCCGGTGGGAGATTAGCGACGAGCAGTCGCTTTCGCTGGGCAGTGGTCTGGGCGTCAGCATGGCCCAGCCTCTCGCCAGCGCGAAGAAAGATGAGACTGTTGAAGATGACCCATTTGCTGACATCGATGAGAGTGCTGTGCCGCCTAGCCCTGCCATTGAATGGAGGCCTGTTGCTGCTGTTAAGAAGATTACCAGTGGCACTTACTTGGGTGTTTGAGCGTAAACGTTTTTTTTCTTTTATTTGTTCTTGGATAATATCTGAATGTGAGGGAGAAGGGGGAGGGCAAGGTAGTGCTTGCGAGAGAGAGGGAGAGAGAGGGAGAGAGAGGGAGAGAGAGGGAGAGGATTGGATAATAAGGTAATGATGGACGAAAGCGGGGCTGGGAGAATACAGGAGACGTGTGCGTGCGTGTGTGTACCTCTGTTGTAGGTGATTCCTGGTTGGGTGACTAGAATTGGATATACTATCTCATACCGCTTAATGTGGACCCAGACCACGGTCTATTGTGAAATTTAATTTGTCTTCTATTTCTCTGACAGGTTAGTTGGCATGAAAGAATACTCTCTTTTTCTTTTTTATGTATCGTCCTCGGATTAGTACGAGCACACCTACACTTCTCGCCGTCGCAATACACAGAACGCTGGAAGTCCGGGTAGAAAGTGACCTTTGCGCTCAGCTATGCGCAGTAACGTCTATCTCCGTTTCACCCTTTTCATCTTTCTTGTTCAATTGCGGTAGACTCAGTCACGTACCCCTCTTTTTCTCCGTTAGAAAACCTCGTAGCGTAGTAGAACGTCGTTTCCATCGTCCCGTCTTTCCCCTTGTAGCTGCCTAGGCGCAGTAGGATCTTTCCATTCATTTTTTACTCATCAGTGAACACATTTTCTCCGCCTGTCTTCCTCGTAGACGAAACGCGTAGGACGGTGGTACATTAGTTTTCCCCTTGGAGTCGCCCAGGTGTAGGAGGATATGAGCCTTTTTCTTCTTCTGGCGCCACAGATGCGCTTCTACGGGATTCATCCCGTGAAGGGAGCGTGTAGTGTGGTAGTAAGATTTTTCTTTTGTAGTTGCCCGGGTGTAATGAGGGGCGTTGTCGCGTCTACCTTTTGTGGAGCATGGCGTTACACAGCGCTCTGTGCCCCGAGGATATCCCTTTTCGCCTTGTATTTGTCCAGCTTGCTGATACTATAGCTCCATCGAGTAGGCTGAGTGTTATGAAGACCTCGCTACTGATCGCCCTTGCTAAGAATACATCAGGAACGATGTTCAGATAGCGATGTATTTAGGCCTTTAAGATGTTCATGTACGCCTTGTGTTTGTCTGGCTGAATACGATTACGATTGACGACGATTACATTCATCACTCCCTGCTGCCTCCAGGGAATTCCAAGGTTCTACATATAACGCATCTTCAATGTTGCTTTCGCCCCTGCATGCCATCGCAACACCCCTTGTAATTGTCCAGCTGCGCACGCGGTATGATTTTCAGTGTTTTGATTGAGTCAACCAAGGTTCTTACGCGCCCTCTTCTACGATAGCTACCGCCGCGAGTTATACTTTTCCATACAAAGCCCAGGGCTCGCAAACGACTACGTAGTTGTCGGCCTCATCATACTATCTCAACTACTCCGCCATTACAGCAGCCATGACACACTTCGGTGATATCCAGGAAGGATGCGCCTTTCACGTCAGACTTTGGTTTTATGTGATTCCATACAAAGTCACAGAGGAAACTTCACGCGTCTTCAGGAAGTCGCCTAACCTGCACATCTTTCTGCTGGTTTGCCTACCAGTTTTATCTTTTTGGGAGTACCTCATCATCGCACATGCACAACACCCAGATGTTTATGCGTCGTGTTTCTGGGACAACCCTGGAAAGATTCGGGATGCGTCATCTTCTTGCCCCGTCAATAGACACATCCTTGAGACGCCTACGAGACAGGCATTCCTCCTCGCATACGCTGCACTGGGCCTAGTGTTGATCTTCGCTCTCATCAGACACTACGGAAACCCCCAGCATCTGCTCAGAATTACATTCCGGATTCACTTCCTCATCACCGCCGTTATACTCTGCCTTTCCAGCTTCTCCGGCTTTACCACACAACCCGACTGGTCAGGCCTCGTCTGGAACTCCAACTCACCCGGCAAGACCTTCTGGTTTTAGTTGCTAGCCGAGTGTGGATGCTGAGGCTGGACTTACCTGTGCTTTTACGCTGACTTCTACTTTGTCGAAGACAGCCGCACGGTACATGACCGGCAGGGAAAAGCCGTTTGGACACTCACGTTCAAGAAGAGTGGTGAAGAGGACGAAGGTTTATTCTACAAAGTTTACAGCCACATCTTCCGCCCTTGGCGTGATATCGCTGTTAGGCTGTCGTACATTCATCTTGTCGACAACACTATCCATGTTGTATAGATGCGATACTTCGCTGTCGATGCACCCTACACCACGTACATCAACAACTCAGAGATCCTGACGGTGCTGTTATTCGTAACGCTAGTTATATAAACATACGCGCGCGCACGTACACACGTCTACTTCTTCCTCTCTCTACCTCAGAGACTATCTCTGATGGGGCTGAACTTCCACGCCGTCCCCCACATACTCAGCTACGCGCGACCTTCTCACTTTCTCAGCGCCACACTACGCCTTTCGCACTGCGAGCAGGAAACGCCAGTACGCTGCGCTTACGATATGTGTGTTGGCAACTGCCGCGATCGCGACCTCCAATGTCCACATCACATTCAAATTCTTCTGGTATCTGGTGGCATTTATTGTGTGGCTTCAGTTGCTTGAAACCCTGAAGGGCATGGAAGGGCATGGCATCAACACCGAGGATCTGGATGACGAAGGCATTTTGAAGTTGTAGTCGTCGATAAATGGCATGGAGGGACGGTTTTATATCGGGAGGAGAGTGGAGTTGGGGATGGATGAAATAGTAGCGTTGAGCACGCAAGCCCCTTCTCGCGATTTACTTTGTGTCTACTACTGTTCCGCGATGCATTTCATGCCACAATGCGTGGACATACCACTTACCAAAACATCCTCCATGCCTCCATTTACCCTCTCAGCGCCCGATTCTTCCACATACTGCCATGTAATCTTTGTGTGCTGCGTACACTCAAGCCAGTGCTCTTGTTCTGACGTCGATGTGTGCATTGAGCGCATTATCAGCAGCTCTTCATCCAACCCTAGAACTCTCGTGGCCCGAGGTCGATAGCTGAAGTGTCGATGTGGACTCAATCAATGTGCGATATCTTCCGATAGGCTCTGCGTTGCAACTTCGTATAGTAGACGTGTACTCGGGTGTCTGCCGGAAATCGCATATCGACCTGAACCTTTCAAGACGATCGAAGATCTCGCCGAGACATACCCGAATTCGCTGATTCGTTGCCGTCGGGCTGGTCGACGAATCACTACCCGTAACCACCGCATTCACAATCTTGTCGCAGCTAATAAACTACGACTCCCTCTCAAAGACCGCAGTCATCAACAGCTTGCTGATTTGCTCGAAAGACCGACCGTCCTCAACATCTGTTATACACATCGCAATAACACTTCTCGTATGCAGGACAGCTGATCCAAGTTAGCAGCCGCGTATCCCCGTTCCGATCTCACGGGGTACTTACTAGACAGGATCCTGACCAAACAAAATATGCCAAAGATACTCAAATACCCGTCCGCTTGTCTCGTCAATCAGTGGAGTTTCCATCAACCACGTATAATATTTTTTGTACTCGACCAACGGCCGCTCCCGCACTTGCTTGCTCGACACGGCAAATTGCGCACAGCAAGGCGTCGCCAGAATCTGCGGTACATCGGTATTGTTGAACAGGTCGCGCCACGCATCTGGCATCGCTGCTTCGATTGTGCGATGTTCCTCGGGCGGGTCGCGGAACGGCATTACCTCGTGCGGACAACCGGGATCGTGGACGCAACGCAAGTTCGCGTAGCCATTCCTTTGGATGAAGTCTATGTTGAGGCTGTTCAGGGAGACTACGTTGGAATGCTCGTGGTTGTCGGTATGCCAAGCAACTGGGTAGCCGTCTTTGTGCGGATGAATGAACGCTATGGTTGAAGGGAGGCTATCGTAATTTTGCACGATGTATGCGAGGTATGCATTGGCTTCCATTCCTTTGTTCCGAAGGGTACGTAGAGTGCTGTTGGTGAGCGGATCCAACGTCGATGTGTTGTGCGGGGTTTCGATGTCGATGTCGTAGATGGCTGATTGCCAGTCTGGCAGATCGGAATGCACCCAGCGCGTATCGTCTTCAGGGAGTTTTGCCATTACTACGACGCGATCTGGTGGCGTTGGGCTAGGTGTCGCGATCGCAGTACTCTGGATCGACGTGCTTTTATGTTGAGGTATAGTGGAGGTCGAAGATGTTTCCCCTTTCGTACCGCCATGCGCAGTTTCCTGCTCAATTACCTTTTGCTCCTCTTCTGGTTCTATAGTCTCGTATCGCCATGGCTTCTCTTTCAAGCTGTTCTCGGCGAATCTTTCTTGAATATTATTCAATTGAGCGTCGAGGAGGAACCATGCGTAGAGCAAGAACACTGCTACCACCACAATCTCGATTTTCCTACGGGAACGCAGCATCGTTTGGTGGGAAGTAGATATGGTACTCGGGAGGCGATCGAATTGGTCATGTGATAGCTGGGTTCAGAAGTTTGTTCGAAGAGAATATTGTGAAGGCTCGGCTCTTGTCTCGCGCACGCTTGCGTAGGTTGTGTAGGGTGTTTAGAGTGGACGTTGCTTACGAGAAGGAGAAGAGCAATTAAATCGCCCAACCAAAAAGCAACTTCTAAATGAGGAAATGAACGACTTTTTTTGTACGAAGACAAAGAAGCGTAAGCTGCGGGCCCGCACTCTTGCGATAGGGACATTGCGGCACAGCTCAGCTATGATCAAGACGCGTACAAGGGAGTTAGGTGTTGAGCAGGCGCTTATACCTACCAACACTCATCACGCAGACCGAATGCAAGCAACAATAACAAGCACTCGAGGCCCGACCTGTTTATTGCTTAATCCACAAAGTTGCAGAATGCTCCGGGTCGGCGCTAAGTGGCGTTTGCCGATTAGGAGTGACCTCGGGAATTTATGAGGTTAGCGCTGACTGGAGTGATCTAGCGTCTGCGTAACGCCCTCTTCGTAATATAGGTGCTATGCGCCGGCGATATATGTATAGAAGTATATTTCATTGATTGGAGATTGCTTCATAGTCTAATGTGGAAAGCAGACTTGGGTGGTTATCACTGGTTCTCGGCGGCCTGGACAAATCGCTAATCGCGTTACGATATGGCAACTTCGCGGCGTTGCTGGTCCCAAGCAGTAGGTGCAGCGTGATGATAATGAGCGACATCTCTCTGGAATGGCCGAATGGCAACAGCATGACCAAGCTCCAAAGCAACGTCTCTGTAAATAATCCAAGTACTGAAATAGTCGATATCGATACATTAGAAAGTGGACACAATCGCTTCGTTAAGATAAACTAGGCGCGGCGTATGCCAGCTATATCTACCCCAGATTGACTCAGTTCTTTCACATACGACCATAGGATCTTGAGAACAAGGCTTCCCGTTCGCTCAGCCCTATTTAAGCAAGATACCGGCGGATTAGTAGTTAGGTGGGTGACCACTAGCGAATCCCCGCTGTTGTATGTTTTTGACATTTCTTTTTTGCTTGTATGAATGGAGCTCCAATATGTCTTGTTTTTGGCCAAGGTGGAGAAGCAGTTGTTTACAGGGAAGGGGCCGGGGCGAAGGTCAATGTGTGGAGCTTTGTGGTCATGTTATATGTAGACTACCGGTATTGGGGATCAAGACTGGCGATGTCATCAAACGGAGAACCAAGGGTGAAGAGAAGACGTTGACGCATCTAAATTGCGTATTCGTCTGTTGCTGGGTAGTGAGAAAATTCCGGGTTCGTGACGTGATGGTCTAGGACAAAGTGTCACACAACGGAGGACGAGATACGTACCTAGCTCCACAGAGAGTTCTGATACCAGACGGCAATCACGTTGAAATATTCGAATGTCAGTACTCACCATGCATAACCACCTGTATCGTGGAAATGATACCTTGGGTTGTCGCGTAGGGGGTCTGTGGCAACATGTCCAAGTGTCCAAGTATCCAAACATCGGAATTCGAGCTGCACGCACCATCACGAACTAGGCGACTGGAAGAAAAAGAATGCGCATTAATACGTAGATTCCAAAGTATGCTATGGAGTTATGAGTAAAACTTACATTTAGCATGGGAAAAAGAAGGTCCCCCGTCCAAAATCCAATTTTTTCTTTCCGGGCGAGCGCTGCAGAACCGTGTGCGCCAAATGCAACAAGAAGGGCCAAATATATTTGAATGTGCAACCTGCAATAACTGGTCGTGAACATTCGGTCGGCTTCCGCGTTTATTCAATGCTCTTGGCGAGCGCCCACAAACTGTCTAACTTAGCGCGACCGAGAGTCTCCCGAGCCTCTCCAGCGGTTTCGCAGACTCTTGAACCCCACTTGCGGAAGGAGCGCTCCTTGATTTCGCCCTCGAAGATGAGTGAGCACTTGTTGGAGGAGTGGTCCTTTATATCCCCAGTATCCGTGACAGGCCTTAGCCATTGTGGATCCGAGGCTTGCTTCTCGGCCTGGTTCTCCGTAGGCGGGCCGTTCTCGTGCCACTTGATACGGTGAAGCATGAGTTTCTTGTACTTGTTGATGGCGTATGCGCCTCCCTCGACCACAACCAGGTTGAGCTCAGGGTTGAACAGAGTAATACCAGTAAGCGCGTGCTCTTTGGCGTTGTTGTCGATCTGAAAGCGATGCTTTCCGTATGCGAGTGTGTTGATCTTGAATACGCACATGTACAGTCCTTTTTGCGCATCCTTCTCTTGGTTGGCCGCAAGCTTGGCTTGTCTCTCTTCCTTAGTCAATTTGCGACCTTCATTCGCTTCGACGTGGTCGTCATGACGCTGCTGAATCTGTGACTCGACAAGCATCTCTACAGCCGTAGGGTCTGCAATTGCCTGTTCTCCCATGACACGCATCATGTTTCCACGCTTGACCTTGGGTGGTGGAGGCGGCTCCAGACCAAGACGAATCTTCGCTTGGTGTTCCTTGAGGTCAGCGGCACGGCGCATCCTGCGCAGCTTCTGGGTTTCCTTGGTGGTTAGATACATGGGCTTGACCTGGACCAAACGCTGATCCTGGGGCGCTTTGAGAAGAGGTGGATGTTGGACGTAGAGTGTGATGATGGAATCGTTCGTCTCAACCTTGACTTTGGACGGGTCGTCGATGCAATCGTAGGTTGGCTCTGCTAGGATACCTTCGTCCCACCATTCGATATCTGGGGGAGGTTGTACCAAGAAGCCGCGCTCGCTGTTCTCATCGAGACCGGCGCGGCGCGCTTGAATGGCCAACGTCTTTTTGATTTCTTCCAGTCGACGCTGTGCTCGTAGCTTGGAGGCCTGGTCGAGATACTTTCCGTGTTCGTTGAAAGAGAGGACACGGGGGCCTCTCTTCTTAGCGAGAGCGGCGGTCTTGGGGTCAAAGTATGGATTCTCCAGCTCTTCATCTTGTGACTGCTTCTGTTTGAGCACAGCAGGCTTAGGTTTCGTGTCAACTTTAGGCGTCTCCGATCGACGGTTGCCCAATGTTGTCGCAAAGCGCGGGCCTGTGGAATCGGGTGTGGGGGGTTTGGCTGCTGCTGAACCGGCCTTCAGTGCCTCCATTCTCGCCTTCATCGCCGCCAACTTGTCCTGGACCGCGTCGCTTGCGCCAGCCGCTGGCGGAGGGGGAGTCGATGCGGCCGCCGGCTTCGCGAAACGGGCAGCAATCTCAGCGGCTTTTGCTTTGGCTTTGGCCTTTGCGGCCTCGACGGCGTCTGATGGCTTCGCGCGCTTGGCATCGCCATTGGGGCCCTGGCCTTCGGGATAGGGGCGCTTCTCCGCCATGGTCATGATGAATGGTAGTGCTATCGACAAGTCGGTCGTGTGAGGATGCGGAGTTTCGGAGGTGAGGGTGTGCTAGCGCAAAATCGTTACCGGGTCGCTGGTGGTCGGGCTCAAGGAAATGTTCCACTACGTATGTCCCACATATACTGCGAAACGTAATTGTCGGCAAGATATGGAAAGCGAGTGGGGCGCGATGGTGGTGAGGGTGAAAGTCAGTGGCTTTACTGCGGAGTGACGCGAAATGCACGCTGTAGCCTGGTAAGCGTCTTGGCGTGCATGCCGGCTAAACCCTGGGCGAACTTTTCTGGTCCCGAAAAAACTCCCCGCAAGTTTCGCGCTGCTTGCGAACATCACGACGAACGCCTTTGCGCGCGCATTGCTTCGATAATAGGCGCAGTAGTCAAAGAGGCGCCGCCATGAATACCCATCAGCCCACTTCCTCGGCCATTAATGGCGTTGAGTTTGGCTTTCTTACGACAAATGATATCAAGTCGCTCTCGGTGAAGCGCATAACGAACCCGACCACCTTCGATTCGCTGCTTCACCCAGTACCTGGAGGTCTGCACGATGCAGCACTGGGTGCTTTTCTGGACAACCCGTGAGCTTCACTGGGCCTTTGAAAGCTCCATCTATTTCGCTGACTTTTTCAAGATGCGGAACATGCGGTCTCACCAGCTTCCTGGGCTGCCCAGGCCACTGCGGTCATATCGAACTGCCCGTACCCGTATATCACCTCACATTCATGGACCAGCTGTTGCGACTACTTCGAGGAAAATGCGCATACTGCCACCAGCTCAAGCTCCCCCGTGTCCAGATCAACGAATTCGTCTCCAAGCTTCGATTAATAAGATGCGGATTGGTGCAGGAATCAAATGACATGCACGAACACATCAACATGGAGAAGGGCAAGACCAGCAAACAGACTGCCGACGATTCCGAAGATGACGATGACGACAACGACGACATCATCTCACAACGAAACAACTACGTGAAGAAGTGCATGAAGCGAGCGGGCATCTCAAAGCACGATGCTAGGATAGCGCGCGACAAGAACGAGGCCATTTCCGACGCGCGGCGACAGGTCATCAAAGAGTTTTACGCAGACCTCGTCAAGCGCAAGACTTGCGGCAACTGCCAGGGCATCAGTCCGACGTACCGCAAGGACCGCGGCATCAAGATCTTCCGCAAAGCACTTAGCCAGAAGGATAAAACCAAGATGGCGCAAGCAGAGAAGCGCATCCAAAACCCTCTCGATGTGCTCGCCAGACGAGACGCAAAGGCGAAGAAGCAGCACGTACATGCAGACGAGGGTGTGGCGGACTTGGACCCAGTTTCCGAGGAGGATGAAGGCATCGACATGGAGGACATACAACAAGCCGACGGCTCGCTCGTTGCAACAGAGTCACGCATGGCCCGGAAAACAAAGTCCACAGCCGAGACCGAGGAGGCTGCGCAAGAGTACGTCAACTCGACCGAAATCAAGGCGGCCATGACCCTGCTCTTCGAGAACGAGTCCGAGATGATGCGATTGCTTTACAGCCCATACGGAACCAAGTCCCTCGTTGACGTGAGCGCCGACATGTTCTTCACCCAGGCCGTCATTGTACCACCCAACAAGTTCAGACCGGAAGACAAGACAGGCGATTCTATTGCTGAATCTGCCAAGAACAAGCTTTACAAGGGCATCCTCGAAGCTTGCGAGACCATCCGCCAGATCAGCCACGAGATGCAGGGCCGACCCAACGAGCTAGGATACAGGCAGCGGAATTTCGACGACATGCAAACACAGTTTGTGAACCTGCAGGGTGCGGTAAACGCGCTGATCGATCGCGATGCCAATCCCGTACAGGGCCGCGCTGCCGTGACAAACGCCGACGGAATCAAGCAAGGTCTCGAGAAGAAGGAGGGTCTCTTCCGAAAGAACATGATGGGAAAGCGTGTCAACTTCGCCGCGCGAAGTGTCATCTCGCCCGACCCCAACATTGAGACCAACGAGATTGGTGTCCCTCCGGTATTCGCGATCAAACTCACCTATCCCGAGCCAGTCACCAACCACAACTTTTACGATCTCAAGGAAGCAGTATTGAACGGTCCCGACAAGTGGCCTGGTGCGCATGCCATCGAGAATGAATTCGGACAGGTCATCTCTCTGAGGAAGAAGAACTATGAGGAGCGATTAGCCTTAGCCAACCAGCTTCTGGCGCCTTCCAACTCTTACTCCAACGGAGCAAGGAACAAGAAGGTACATCGTCACCTGAACAATGGCGACGTGGTCATCATGAACCGACAACCGACACTGCATAAGCCTTCTATGATGGCCCATCGAGCTCGTGTCCTACCAGGAGAGAAGACGATCCGCATGCATTACGCCAACTGTAACACGTACAACGCCGACTTTGATGGTGACGAGATGAACATGCATTTCCCTCAGAACGAGCTTGCTCGCGCGGAGGCCATGACCGTAGCGGATACCGATCATCAGTACTTGTCTGCAACTGCTGGAAAGCCCCTCCGTGGTCTGATTCAAGATCATATTTCCATGGGAGTTTGGCTTTCCAACAAAGACACCTTCTTTACGAAAGAAGAGTACCACCAGCTGCTGTACTCTTGCTTGCGTCCTGAAGATGGGCATACGACCTCGGGCAGGCTTGAGACTGTCATCCCCGCTGTTCTGAAGCCTCGCCCTATGTGGACAGGTAAACAGATCATTACAACTGTCTTGAAGAACATCAAGCCTGCAGAGTACCAAGAATTGACACTTTCGTCCAAGTCATCTACAAACGGCAAACTCTGGGGCGCGCACGCCGAGGAGCAGTTCGTCATAGTCAAGGATGGCGCACTCTTGACCGGTATTATGGACAAGGGCCAAATCGGACCTGCCGCAGGTGGTCTCATCAACGGCATCTACGAGGCTTACGGTGAAACCATAGCTGGAAGAGCTTTGAGTATCATCGGACGACTACTTACCAAGATGCTACACATTCGCGCCTTCTCTTGTGGTGTCGAGGATTTGATTCTTACTGAAGAGGGAGAAAAGGCGAGGTTGGAAGAGCTCCGCAAAGCAGAGAGGGCCGGATTCGAAGTGGCCTCCAAGTACGTTACCTTGGATGCTGAAAAGATCGATCCCACCAACCCAGAGCTGCGGCGGCGACTCGAGGCAGTTCTACGTGACGATACGAAGCAACACGGTCTCGATCTACTTACGAACACTGCGAACGGAAAGATCTCTTCTGCTGTCACTGCAGCCGTATTACCCGACAAGCTCATCAAGCTGTTCCCCAAGAACCAAATGCAGGCTATGACAGGCTCTGGTGCGAAGGGTAGTATGGTCAACGCCAACCAAATCTCATGTAACCTCGGTCAACAAGTTTTGGAAGGTCGGAGAGTTCCGGTCATGATCAGTGGTAAAACGCTGCCATGCTTCAAGCCCTTTGAAACTAGTGTCCGTGCTGGTGGGTACATTGTCAACCGATTTTTGACTGGTATCCGCCCACAGGAGTACTATTTCCATATGATGGCTGGTCGAGAAGGTCTCATTGATACCGCCGTCAAGACTTCACGTTCCGGTTACTTGCAACGTTGTATCATCAAGGGCATGGAAGGTCTCCGCGTCGAATACGATACCTCAGTCCGCGATTCAGATGGCAGCATGATCCAGTTCCTCTACGGTGAGGACGGTCTTGACACCACGAAGCAAAAATACCTCAACGACTTCAAGTTCCAGGCACAAAACTTTTACTCGTTGGCTCAGGCTCTTCACACTGCGGAGGCTTACCCACGCGTCTCCAGCGCAGAGGCAGCTGAGCACAACAAGAAGGCTGCGAAGAAAGCCAGGAAGGGTGATTTCGCTGCTATGGACCCTGCCACTGCTGTTTACACACCCTCAAGGCACAGTGGTAGTACTTCCGAAATGTTCTTGCAGGCTAAGCGCGAGTACTGTGACCAGAACCCCGACAAGCTCCTTAAGAACAAGAAGAAGGACGAAGAGGGGGAGATCCTCAAGCGAACCTTCGAGCAAATGCTCGATCTCAAGTACCTCCGATCTCTTGTGGAACCTGGCGAAGCTGTCGGTGTCGTGGCTGGTCAGTCGATCGGTGAGCCTTCAACACAGATGACGCTCAACACTTTCCATTTGGCTGGTCATTCGGCGAAGAACGTCACGCTTGGTATTCCTCGTCTCCGAGAAATCGTCATGACTGCTAGTGCGAACATCTCCACACCGTCCATGCAGCTGTACCCACATCCCGAGTTATCAAAGGAGGACAACGAGAAGTTCGCGAAGAGTATTACTCGTCTACCGCTCTCAGCTGTACTTGACAAGGTTACCGTGACCGAGACATCCGGCGCGGGCACCCAGTATGGCCAGGCAAGAAGCTACAAGGTCCGCTTAGATCTTTACCCTGCGAAGGAGTACACCAAGGAGTACGCCATCAAGGTTCGCGATGTTGCCGAGTCAATTGAGCAGAAGTTCTGCCCCCGTCTACAGAAGATGATCCGTGCCGACCTCAAGAAGAAGGGCGAGAACAAGTCACTCTCTACAGCGAACTCAGCCAGTATCCCCACCATTGGTGAGAAGACTGGCAGGAGCGGCGAGGCGACTGTTGACGAGTCTGAGGAGACCATGCGGGCTGGCCGCGAAGGCGGACCTGAAGACGACGACAGTGATGATGGTGAAGGCGAGAACGACACCACACATGCCAAGGACCGAGGCAGGCGTGAGGACAGTGTAGCCTATGAAGAGCCAGAGGAAGAAGAGCAAGCTGCTAACGACAAGCTCGACCGGGAGGACGAGGTTAGCGACGAAGACGAGACCTACGGCGGTAGCCCCAAGCCCTCGCGCGCAACCTCTCCCGATCCAAATTCCGACGAAGACGAGGAAATGCTTGTTCCCACCGACGAAGCATCAGACATCCGTCGCGACCGCATCTGCAACAAGAACAACGACATCTTCGACTTCACCTTTGACGACCGCAAGGGTGCCTTCTGCGAAATCACCATCGAGTTCCCCGTCGGCACGCCCAAGCTCCTGATGCTGCACCACGTCGAAGACGCCGCGAACTTCGCCACCATCCACGTGATCCCGGGCATCACAGCCGCGCAATTCTCCGCAGTCTCAAAAGACGTACCGGAAAACGTCATCAACACCGAAGGTTCCAACCTAATCGCCATGCGCGAATACGCACACATCATCGACGTGAACCGCACGCTCACAAATGACATCGTGGCTATGCTACACCTGTACGGCGTCGAAGCCGCGCGCGCAACCATTGTCCGCGAGATGCACGCCGTTTTCTCCGGTCACGGTATCAGCGTCGATCAGCGCCATCTCAACCTCATCGCTGACACCATGACCAAGGGTGGTGGTTTCACGCCGTTCAACCGCATCGGCATGAAGGGTAACGTGAGTCCGTTTATGAAGATGAGTTTCGAGACTACGGTGGGCTTCCTCAAGGACGCTGTGCTCGAGCGCGATTGGGATGAGCTGAAGAATCCGTCGGCGAGAATCGTGGTTGGTCGATTGGGCACAGTTGGTACGGGTGCGTTTGATGTTCTTGCGCCGGTCAAGGTGCGCGACCCGCTCAAGGAAGTTGCGGAGGAGATTAATGACGTTGTTGTCGGTGATGTGCGGGGTAAGCGCGACTCTGACAGTGAAAGCGAGTCGGAAGAGGAAGAAGAAGAGGATGATGAGGGGGCTGAGGATGTCGAGATGCAGGATGTCGAGGAAGAGGAAGAAGAGGTTGTACCCGAGGAGCCGAAGAAGAAGGAAAAGAAGAAGAGTAAGAAGCATTAGGTGGAAGCATTCTTGTTTGGGTTCGTTTTCAGCTTTGAACGTAGCGCTGTTTGCTACGAGGTGTTTTTTTTTTCTCAATCTTTCGGGCATGGCTTGGGCGTTTGTGGAAAAGGGTGGTTTAATTTATTAGCTTGTAGGTGATGTAGTCTAGCTTATTGCGGTGAAAACCGTGAATGATAAAAAAGTGTCAAGTAACTTTGTATTGAATTCGTCTGAAATGGTTGCATTCTGTGTCCAAGTCTTGCTTGCTGTCATTTCTTACCAAGTGTGACCGAACGACCGTACTCGTGGGAGTCCTTGAAGCTCTTGGACTTCCTGCGAGAGCTAATACTAGTGGCACAACGGTCGATACCCTCGGATTTGTAGATCCTGTCTATGTAGCCTTCCTGTAATCCTTGATGATGATCTTGTTGGCACAGCCCCCCATGCTCTGTTTGCCATTCATGATGACGTGTAGAGTTGGCATGGTCAGCAAGTATTGGCTATGGAATATGGGCATAGATGGCTGTGCACAACGTGATGGAATAGCAAGCCCGTAATATATTTTGAACGTAGACCTCTCTGAGAACCAGACAATCTGGAGTCGCCATCAGATGATAGTAATGATTTGCCGCGGAGAATGATCAAAGTCGAAGCCATCAAAGTCAGGATAGGAGTGGCGTTCCTCGTCAGTACGATCTTCCTTATATGGATGAATAAAGACACCCAGTCTCTTGAATGTGTTCTTTGACTTACCAGGAATACTCTCAAGTACTAGTCCCTTCACTGCTCCCACATGCGGTTCTCTGGGCATCCTTGTAACCAATTCACTGTAATCTGGGTTCAGAAGTGATGGGAAGAGGTACTGAGCGCCTGTTGACAACTCTGGGATGTCACCTGTGGCTTTTGTATCATAACATTCGCCGAAGTAGGTATGTTGCATCGCCCTGTCTCGGTGACGCTGATGCAGACGTAAGTGACCGGAAAATCGAACGTAACCGTCATTGATCTGGCCAAATGGATCTGCGCCGGCTAATGTCGTCGTGGAATCGAGGAGCGTTACAAGATGTATTGACCCCATGTGTGATCGCTGAAACTGCTTGATTGGCGATTTGACTGAGGCCCAAGACCACGACGGCGCTAATCACTATTAGAGGGTTTTGTAACAATGAGGAATGGTCTGCGGGAGCTCACCGCGGTATGATTAGAGTCGGGATAACAGACCGCCTGCTTTCTCCGTAGGTGCTTCTGACCAAAGCAACGACACAATAAGGTTACCCTGCCAGAACCCAGCAAGATAGACATCCCCCAGCGCTTCACCAAACTGGTGAGCTAATCCGGATATGGCCGGTAACAGATCTATATCGAAGGTAAGTTCGCAGACTGAGTATGTCTGGACAATTTCTGCCCAACGCCTATAGAGAAGGCGTTTGCTAGTTTCTTCACTGTCTTTATCGTTTTGAAAACCAGGATTTGTGTCCAGATCCGGATCAATATTCAACAAGCGGCTCAACCTGTAAGGTGTGTCACGGCCCCAGCGGTTTCCAATCCCGATCGGCATCCCTTCTGGAAACAGCTCGCTAGCCAGAGACTGTCCACATTCCCATTGGAGCTGATCTCCGAAATAAATTGTTCTTGGGCTTAATAGACGCTCCTGTAGTACCCATCCTCGTAGCATCAAGCTTTCATCATATATGACTGTAACCGCATCTTGTGAACAGCTATAGCATTCGAAACGGTGACCGCACCTCTCAATGGTAACGGGAAAAGCTCTGTAGGGCGTGGGATCCCTCTCGACCAATAGACCCACTGACAAGTCTGCGGCGGATATGGCACTGAATTTGCAATAGGCGTTACTGTATATGGCGCCCATTCTCTGAATCTCACTCTTGCAATCAACCTCGTCGTCTTGGAGCAGACACAGAGCATCAATCCAAAGGTAATCTATCCGTAGTGCGCGACAAAGCTCAATTGCATCCTTAAACACTGGTGTAAGGTAACTGATAGTGATATCCTGTTGTATGTCCATCAAGTTTTTTCGCAAAAGCTTCGGCACATTTGCATCCTTCCATCTATGGCTCAGGGTGGTATACTTCTTATTGCAGATGTCTGTGTTCTGCGTGACGACTAGTCTCGGGCGTGCGGGCTAAGTCACATCGATCAAGCGACGGGAACCGGAACCAGGATGGAAATGCCATTTTCCCGGGCGCCATTGTTGGTGGTTTTCGAAACAGTCTTTCAACCATGTTTTGATCAATACCAGGCGCGACGCTGCCCCCAAGTTTTGTGGAGGGGACGCTAGATTAACAAGGACAGAGCACATGCTCGAATTCCCTGAGATCTCATTACCTACTAGTTTGTACCTGTAGTTCGCGATGCTGCTGTAGACATCAGATCGAAGCCCAAATATAATTAGGTCTCCATAGTCATCCGAAAGTCTCATCTCCTCCACAAGGTGACTCAGTGTAGCCTCATCCTTTGTACGTTCCGCGTAGGGAATGTCAAGTGGACATGCGGTGGTGAACTTCAAGTGCAGAAGGCCTCCGCATCGTTCGTGGGGCATTGGTGCAATGACATTCCAGATCAATACACATATCAGGCATCCCTGTGCTCGGGCTCTGGATACGTCATCTTCCAACACCGATATCTGGACGTCGTCGAAGATCTTCCCCGTGTAGTGATAGTCCTCCTCGGGACATATAAGAAGATCCCGGCACCTGTCGCACAGTGAGGCGACAGGCTCGTGGCAAAGCGCGGAAGACGTTGCTGTCGTGGACTCCAGTGGCATCGTTTCCGGTCAAGAGCGACGCACACGTCCTGCCAGCTTTGGCAGGATTCCGAAAAAAATTAGTGTCGCAAGGTGTTCCCAGCACGCGAACCTATCCCCAGGACTCGCAAACGTATGCAAGCTGACGTGCAAGCAAGTGCGGGGCAATGTGCCAGGCTCCAGAAGCAATGGCGAACGACGACTTGTAGAGGACAGAAGTGGAACCCGTTCGAGGCTATCGAGTGGTATCTCCGTTGCTTTTGACCGGGATATAAACGACGCGATAAGGTGAACGCTTCATAGAGTCAGTAGGGTACGTAACAGCTGTAGCCTGCCGTCAGAACCCGCTACACGAACCGTTGACTTGCTTTTTTTGTACTCGTACCGTACCATACATCAGCCGTATTTGACGTTTCGTAATAACCCAGGTGCGGCGTTCTCCTCTTGCACAGGCAGGTATGTCGTATGTCGTCAAACTAGCCTCAACAAACGACAGCGATCATCGATGCCAACCGTCCTCGCTTAGCCATGGGATCAGCCACACTGCATAAGCACGTGAAAGCGGCCGTTGTCGTGAAAGTGGCTGGACATGGGTTCTCGCATTCTTCCCGGCATTCCCGCCCGGTCGAGAAGGGATGCCGATTATCGAGGCTCGGTGACAGAGGCATACCGCGGTTGTACTTGGGCTCGGTAGCAGCTGACTGTGGGTATCGTGTCTCGTGACAGCCAAGTCATGACAGAGAATGACCGACGGAGATTTTCTCTGCGAATTTCAGCCGCAACACCAAATCTCAGAGGACTCGAAAAAGGTAGGCGCGGTGAGTAAGCGCGCTCAGAAGGCGCGCAGAATACGATTCGTGCCATGGACCGGAATCCCACCCGTCGTCTTCCGAAAATCTAAACGGGTACAACTCCACTTTCACATGCGACGTCCCAGGCCTGAACAACTCTATTCCAGGACCTGCCTGGAACGGGACCTCAACACACTCGACCGAATGGCAATAGAAGACGCGCGCCGTGCAGCAGGAGTGCAGCAGGAGTCTGCATTCCTGCTGCACGACGAGAGTACCGGCGCGGCACGTATGACGGAGCAAGCGCCCGCAACCGATCAATGGCAAGGGCAAGACGGACGACGTGATAAGGAAAACCCAATTGCGAAGCGGGAAACGCACGAAGCCTGGTTCCAATGCATTGCCGCTTACCCACGGTAGAGTTTCAGACGAGCAATTGGGTCTCTGGGAAAGATAGCTGACGCGCACGAATGGACCTGATGCTGGATGCTGGATGCGAGTCGATAGCAAAGCGGCATACAACCGGGTAGCTCACCACCATTGCACAGCCAAGGTCGCGGATGGCGTCGCTTCCAAGGGCAGGAGGGTGTTGCTGGCGTTATCTGACGTCGCAGCGCCCTGACTGGCCAATGCGTGGCTTCTTTCACATGCCAGGCGCACATTGCAAAGGCCTTGCATGCTGCAGCCCATGTTCCCTCAACGCATTGTCCAATGTTGCCATCTCTCTGTATGCGCCAGATAGAGTGTAAGACGCGGGGCACGCATCATGAACAACGTTTTGCGGCTTGCTTGTGCAACTCCTGGCATGCACCGTCTCCGCACTGCTCAATCTCAACATTCGAGACGAGAAGCGCTGCGAAAAGCGGACAGAAAGCGTGACGTTTTGGCAGCTTCCCGCCGTCACAAAAGTTGCCGATACGATTATCGATAAGCCCGCTTTCACATGCCATTTACACATTGCATCGATTCACCCCCAGCCCACTAAAACCACGCCGTTTTTAGCAAAGCCCCCAACCAAACTCAGTCACATCATAGCGTTGGCCTTATAATAAGGTAGACGGGCACCCTTTTCGTTTTGTTTACGTTACTGTTACTCCTCCACTGCCTCTCTATTCAACAACTTCTCACCCCCTCCTCCACTACAGTAAAGTCGCAACACTGCATATTTGCTACTGCGATTAATGGCGCCTCACGCTACTGACGACGGCAACATGAGCAACAAGGAAATGACCCTCACCAACGGTGACACGCCCAGCTCCAAAGTTCTATCGGTATGTACTACCCATTCATTGCTTATCATGAGCACTCCCCCTCCCAGCCTTTGCATTGTCTCTCCACACTACACAATCTGGCTATCTCGACGCGCAGGAAGGCCCTCAAGATGCGGAGTCGAAGGCGCAATCCATTCGGCCCTGTAGCACGGCGCACAAGACCAACAGTTACAGCCGCGGAATGCCATTCCAACCAATCAATCTCACACCCCCCAAACCTTCGCAAAGCCATGCATGTCAGACAGTCTGGCAGAGCCTAGATCCTCGCGACTTGAACACACAAGCACAATCAGTTCCAAGACCGCGACTAACAAGCGTATTAGCATCTCAACTCGTACCCCGTAGTCCATGACAGCGTCGAGACCTTCAAGACGAACCCTCTCGGTTCGCGCGCTCTCACCCTTGCTACCAACACGTACAAGAATGTCGTCGAGCCCTTCCACCCCTACCTACGCACGCCTTACTCCTACGTCTCGCCATATCTAGCCCGCGCCGACCAGCTCGGTGACAACGGCCTGTCGCATCTCGAGACCCATCTCCCCATCGTCAAGGAAGACACGGAGCAACTCAAGAAGTACGCCTACTCACCCGTCACCTACGTACAGGGCACATGGCAAGACGAGTACAACAAGACACACTACAACAACGGCGTCATCAAGATGGGCGTTGCGGCCGTGAGCTTCGAGCTGAGGATGCTGAGTGATGCGTGTGATGTTGTTCTTCAATATCTGAACAAGGGCAAGGAGCAGACAAAGAAGAAGGTTGACGAGGTCAACCAGTAGGCGCGGTGATGGCAACTGATCTGGGTTGCTGTATTTGCGAGGTGTTTATGTCTTTCTCTTCGTGAGCTGAGCGTTAGTAAGGCCGAATCATGGGAAAAGCAGAAGCGTTGTTTAATGTGTTTTTTTCTTTCTTTGCGCCTGTTTTAGGCATCGTTCATACTATCGGTAGCGTGGGCTTCCATTTGGTAGAGGTAGATCGAGTAATGACTATTATATCCCCTTGAAGGACGCTTGTGATGGTGTTTGTAATGCTCGTGATGTTAGTCTGGGTCGAAATAGAGGTATTACTGGTAGTAGGGTAATGCTCCTTACAGAATTTTAGTCCGCCTGAATTGGCACTATCCATCTCCCGCGAAACTGAAAGCGGCCGTGAGCGTTCAACTTTGAAGGTATTTTCATACGCGCAGTCTCGTCACACTGACGATGAACCATTGCCGTCGCACATGTCAATCGAGGGCCGCGGGATAGCGCCCACGGGTGCCAAGTCTGTTAGTTACATGTGCCCGTCACTATCAACACCCAACACGGGGAACAAAGGCCAACGAGAAATTCATGTGCATTTCATGAAGTTCGTGAATTGAGCCGGATGCCGGATTTTCATGCTTTGATTATCAAGCCGAAATACACGCCTGGATGGCAGGCCGGATTTGGGGTCCTGTCATCCTATGATATCCACCGACATGCTCATGCAGGATCTTCCGTGTCAAATCATGCCCGTCTGCGCCCAGCCGTAACCGAAGGAAAGCTTAGAACTGTAAGGGAGTGAAGAACCACCTGTTCTTTCCGGACTGGTATCGCTCCTCGAATGCCTTCTTGACCGTCTTCTTGGCCTCCTCCCGTTGCGAGACCTCCTTGAATGTGTCGGCGGAGACGACGCCCTTGAGGTTCTCGAGCTCGATGGTGTAGCGGGTAGGCATAATGTGGGTGTCTGCGCCTGTTAGTGCCTGTTCCTCCTTTCCAGCCTCATGTCCACGTACAGTTGACCTGCTTGACGAAAGGCTTGACCTTGCTCTTCTTGGCCTGCTTGGTCTTTGACATGCGGCGGGTGACCTTGGAGGGGTACGTCTCGACACCGGCAACGAGAGCGTGGGGGAAGGGGTGCGACTTGGTGCCGTTGTCGAGGGGTGAAATGATCACACACTTCTTTCCGGCATAGCGGCCCCGGGTGATGATCTAGGCGGACTGTGAGTGAATGCGACTGAGCGGCTCCGAGCGATTCTAACGTACGACAACGCGTCCGACCTTGAGGCTGGAAATGGCATGTTAGCAGCTTTTCTCTCGCATCCTGCAGGAACACGAATTGGCGTCCGCGACACACACAGGGCCGAGCATCGCGGTGCGCCAGACGGTAGGGGAAGCAGTCGTTCATGGACTCGGGAGGGCACTCACAACTTCATTTTGGCTGTCTCCGGGTTAGTGATGGGTTACTTCGTCGTGGAGTTCGAGGTTGTCGTCTAAGGAATTTGCGCCCGGTGTGGGCGGCAGCTCGCTAGATTGTTTGGCCGGCACCGCCAAGCTAAGCCTGTTAGCGGCGTCGCTGGTTGGCTGGCCCCACCCTTGCCTCTAGAAATCTTGGAGACCCGCCAAAAGTTCGCGACGGCGACACTGGAAGAGCTGGACGACAACGAGCACGATAGCCAACATGAAGATCAAGGCCCTCAGCCGGTCCACGGCCTCGACCCAGGCGCCTGGTTCCAATGTCGCAAAAGTCACGAGGAATTTGGACCCCAACCAGCATCCCTTCGAACGCGCGCGGGAGTACACCAGAGCTCTCAATGCGACAAAAGTCGAGCGCATGTTTGCGCAGCCCTTCCTTGGCAGTTTCGAGCCCGGTCACGTCGACGGTGTATATTCCTTCGCAAAGGATCCAAACTCGCTCGAACACTTTGCCAGTGGCAGCGGTGACGGCATCGTCAAAGTCTGGGATTTTACCAGCAGACAAGAGAAATGGCAGGCCCAGGCGCACGAGAATCTTGTCAAGGGCATGTGCTGGACACGAGACAGAAGGCTGATAACTTGCGGGTCGGATCGTCAAATTCAAATGTTTGAGCCATATGCCCAACAGTCTAGGTCTGCGCCGAAAGCGACTTGGCATGGCAACTCAGCCTTTACATCCGTCTCCCACCATCGTTCGCTACCAACCTTTGCCGCCGGATCCAGTGTCATATCATTGTACGACACATCGAGGACATCCGGTGCACCTGTCTCGAGCCTTGTGTGGCCATCGGTAAGTAATATCCTTGCATGAATGCGTATAGCGCTCGTGCTGACTGCATGCCAGGCTATCGATACCATTACAGACGTCAAGTTTAACCAAGTCGAAACCTCAATATTAGCATCATGCGCGACCGATCGAGCTGTCATCCTATACGACGCGCGCACAAACTCGCCTCTACATCGCACCGTTCTCAACTTCGCCGCCAACTGCCTAGCCTGGAACCCGATGGAGGCTTACAACTTTGCTGTTGCTTCGGAAGACCACAACGGATACATCTTCGACATGCGCAACATGAAGCGCGCATTGCAGGTCTTGGTAAGTTCACAGAATTTACATTTCCTCCTAGAGCGCATTCACTAACTTGACACAGAAAGGACATGTTGCGGCTGTAATGTCGATTGAGTTCTCCCCAACCGGCGAGGAACTCATCACTGGTAGCTACGACAAGACTATTCGTCTATGGGAGCGACAAAAAGGCCATGCTCGGGACATATACCATACAAAGCGAATGCAGCGCATCTTCTCAGTCGCCTGGAGCCCCGACAACAACTACGTCCTCAGCGGATCAGATGACGGCAACGTCCGCTTATGGCGAGCAAAGGCGTCCGAAAGGCAGGGTGTCAAGTCATTTGCACTACGACAAAAACTTCAATACGAGGAATCGCTCAAGGAGCGATACGCACACATGCCAGAGATCAAGCGCATTCAGAAACACAGGCATCTTCCCAAGACTGTCAAGAAGGCTGGTGAGATCAAGAATGAGGAGCTTAAATCTCTCAAGAGGAAGGAAGAGAACGAAAGGAGACATACAAAGAAGGGCGAGATCAGGCGGAAGGCTGAGCGTGAGAAGATGATTTTGGCACGAGAGCAATAAGAGATGATGAAGGAGGGGTCCTGCCACATTTCTTGCATAGCGTTGGCGTTTTGGTACAATTGTAGAAGACTCGGGAGCTATATGATACCACATTGGGGTGCATATGGTAGGTGGAAAAAGATCTAGGAATCCATGAGCTGGTATGTTGATGTTTCCAAACTGGAGTTTAGTCATCTACACTCGAACTGGACCGTCTTTGGTTTTCACACGTGACTGTGTAATTGCGTCATGCCGAGGTCCCACCAATGCATACGGCGTGAATGCTTCATAATGCGCCCGTCACGGTTAGTATTCATGCTCGTACGTCTATTATACATCAAGATATTCTTCAGGTATCCCCGAACCCAGTAGTAACTCACTCCGTCGTCACGATTTCCAAGTCTATTTGCAGCCATGTCCTCCACCACAGCCCTCAAATTCCAAGACACAAAGTTCACTCAACTCGGTCTTTCAAAAACTATTGTAAACAAAGAGCAGGTATGCTGCTACACACGTGATCTCGATAAGGCATCAGACGACAATCCGGTCTTGGTGCTTGTCCATGGGTATCCCCAGTCATCGTACATGTAAATCTACCGTTCTCCTATATCCCAAACCGCACGTATCTTTGAGCGAGAACGAAAGTCTGGAAATGGCAAAAAAGGAAAAGTGTACTGATATCAACACAGGTGGCGCCATCTCATACCCCTCCTCTCCACCGCACCACTCTTCGTTCCCGACCTCCCCGGCTATGGAGCCAGCGCACCGATTCCGCAAAACGACAAGGTAAGCGCTGGGACAGCGATTCTGCAAGCGCTGAGAACTGTAGTTGCGGAGGCGAAGCAGGGAGCCAATGAAGGCGTGAAAATCATACTAATAAGCCATGATCGCGGGGCGAGAGTCGCGCACCACATCACAGTCAGCGGTGTGAAAGGCGTAGATATTCTAGGCGTGTGTCTGATCGACATTGTAAGTGCCCCCATATCTACCCAGCGAAGAAGGGGAAGGGTGTTGAACGACAGCATAGGTCCCCACATCAACACAATGGCAACATTTCACCAATCCAGCAACCGCCGCAAAAGAAATCTCAGGCTACTTTCACTGGCCGCTCCTCGCAAACGTCGACTTGGCAACCCGCATGATCACCGCGTTCGGCGCGTCGAACTGGTGCCAGGAGATGATCTTGCGATGGTCAGGTAAGAACGCTTCTGGTACAGAGGCGCTGAAGGCGGATCATGCGTTGGCAGTTTATGGCGAGTTCTTCGCGCAGGAGCATATGCTCAAGGCGAGCTGTGAGGATTACAAAGAGGGGGCTACGACGGATGTTGAGAGGGAAGAGAGATGGCAGGAAGAGGGGAGGAAGATTGCGGTCCCACTTTTGTTATTGTATAGTCAGGCAGGGATTGGGAGTCGCTTTACGTTTCCGGATGTGTGGAGGGAGTGGGTGGGTGAGGGTGTTGATGTTGAGCATCGTGGGCTGGGAGATGGGGTTGGCCATTTTGGGGCGGAGGAGGCGCCCGAGGTGTGTGCGGAGGTCATTGGGGAGTGGGTGGGGAAGGTGTTGAGGAATTAAGACACGTATGGCTGGAGTTGTGAGCAAGAAGGTACTTCTTATTCGTGTTCTTGGTAAATTCTTGAGGCGTACTATTGTTGGACGCGGTCTCGCAATCATGTCAGACAGAGGTTGGCAGGTCTATGCAAGTAAGATTATGCATGTCATTTTCACTGTCGAGTATGTGTACATATAGTACTTTCCGGCTACACCAAGAGGCGTCGCTTTCAATTGTCTAAAATAGTATACTATTGTTGTGACTGCTGTGGGTAGCTTGCGTGCTCATTCTGACATCAGTTCGGGCTGGAAGAGACGCAGTAGTAGACGTCGATACTAAATTCAGCGCAATCTTGAGTGCACCCAAGCTGCCGCATTCTTCTTAGCACAAACATTCTGGCGCTGTAAAGCCACGGGGGTGGATATTTTGAAGTTGCCAAATTAGTGGGGTGACGGGCGGCATAGGGACCACCCGTAGCGCCTTGGCAGTTCCTTCGCGCTGTGACCGCCGCGGTCGATTCCCTTCAACCTGCCCTTACGAGCCGCTCGGTAACGGAGACCGCGATACATGTATCTAGACGACAACGATAAACTCCCGTTTCAAACCGCACCGAACTGGCGGCAATTTAGAGCCTGCATAACATCCTGGCACTTATCCGGCTTCTCAGCAAAAGCACCCTCGAGGCCACGGCACCCCGCCGCCTCCGTGTGTAATTCACAATCCCTTCTTCGCGTGGTCGAGTGGGCGGCGCGTACGCATGACCTTGGCAGCTTAGACGCGGCGCAGGCTCTATTCAGCTCAATATGGACAATAGTTAGCGAGTACCACCAGTAACATGCGATCGGCGTAATAATTGGCACATGGAGGTGCACGTCTTATCTTCCACGCTGGCCTCCCTTTCTCCTTGTTTCTTTGTCCTCAGTATCGATCGTTGCTCATGTTCATCTTTACCATCATATCCTGCCTACTTCTCGTCGTACACCGGTCATCGGCGGCGGCGGGGTATGATGACCTGGTGCTCGCATTGTCCACATTGGGTCCGCAGCTGTCGAAAGATGCCTCCGTCACCTTTCCTTGGGATGCCCGCTGGGAAGAGCTGCAGATTCGGGGCTCTTCCCCGCGCATTTCGCCGGACTATAACGCTGTCGTTGAGGTAGCGACAGAAGCCGATGTTCAGAAAACAGTTTCTCTAGCCAATCAATTCAATGTACCATTTTTGGCTATCTCCGGTGGCCATGGTTGGACTAAAACGCTGAACACCTTGCCATTTGGTATTCAAATCAATTTGCGGAAGCTCAACACTACGACACTCGGCCAGGACGGCAAGACCGCAACATTAGGTGGCGGAACGAAACAGTACGAGATCACTCGCTCTCTATTTGCACAAGGGAAGTACGCTGGTAAGTCTGCGCCTTTGCTTTGTGGGAAGTAACTGATTGGCGTAATGAGCTGACCTCACGTCTCCAGTCACCGGACTCTCAGAATGTGTCTCTGTATCCGGTCCACTACTTGGAGGTGGCCATAGTCTGCTTCAGGGCCAGCATGGTTACGTCGTGGATGGCCTTATCTCTGCGCGTGTGGTCGTTGCCAGCGGCGAAATCGTGACAGCATCTCGGACGGAAAACGCCGACTTGTTTTGGGCGTTGCAAGGAGCCGGGCATAATTTCGGTATCCTCACCAGCCTTGAAGTTAAGGTCTACGACATAACCTCATATTGGACTGTCTATACACTAATCTACCCCACCGAGAAAGTTGAGGCATTATTCAACCTGATCAACGAGTTTGAAGACCCCTCTTTCGACCGGCCTGCGAAATTGGCGCTCACTGGAGTGTTTGTGAGAATTCCCGCCGTTGATTCGACCAATGTGAGTTGCATCTTAGTACGGAGGATTGGAGGTACTAACTTTCGATAAGCCTGTCGTTGCATACACCGTCGCATATGAGGGTTCGGAGGCCGAGGCCGAGCCATATGCTGCACGCTTCAAAGCGCTTGGCCCTATCTCGACCACGCTCGATACTGATGTCAACTATGTGGAGCTGTACGCAGTTACTGGAAACAGCCTATCAAGTCAAGCATGTACGCAAAACGAAAATATTCTAGGAGCCGGTGTTTCCCTACCTGCTTGGGACATTCGGGGTGTTCGCAAAGCTTTTACAATTTTCGCGGACATCACCGCCGATCCTCGCTTCAACACCTCCATCACCCTTCTGGAGAACTATGGCATGCACGGGGTGCGCGCCGTCGATCCTGGCTCTACTGCATTAGCATCCGAAGAGCGCGAGTTGCCTATCCTTGCGAGTCCGGTTCTTTGGTGGGCTGGTGACGACAAGGAGGCAATAAAAGATGCTCATGGATACACACATTCGATGCGCGACGCACTGTATACAGGCGTGGACAGCGACTCCGAGAGAAATCGGCACTGCTACGTAAACTACGCAAATGGTGAAGAGCCGAAGCCTGAAGTGTATGGGTACGATGCTAGACTCGAGAAGTTAACCAAGTTGAAGCATACATGGGATCCAAACAACAGGTTCAGGTACTATAACCCGATAGTATAGATATTGCAGGTAGTCACGGTTGCAGCATGCGAGGTATTGTGAAATAAAAATCGTTACTAAACTAGTGCATCCTGGAGGTATTCGCTGATCTCAGAAGTAGTGACCGCATCCTCAGAACAGCAGCGCGGCGGATACAGCGCGAAAATCCAAAATCCGAACACCAAAACTTGAGTGCTGCGAAGTCATCCAAGCCACTTCATGACGCCGGCGTTGTTCGCCGGTGCGTCGCTCTCGTCATCCTTCCAGCCGGGGTCCTCTTTCTTGGGCGCCCACCCCAGATACCTCGTCAAGGTATCCTCTGTCAGCTCCACCCCTGACCCCTCCACCACCTCGTCCTCATCCCCTGACTCCTTCCCCTCTCCTACCTCCCTAGCGGCCAGCGCGGCGTCTTTCGCAGCATTTTGGAGCTGCATGACGGACAAGCTGGAGGCACCAGCCACGTCGACGCTCAAAAAAGCCTTTGTGGAGGAGACATTGGCCTTTGGCTCAAAACCGGTCGAAAAAGCGTGATCAACCAGTTTTCACACACACAGATCCTCCCCTGAGATTCTCTTGTCGATCTCTGCGACGGTGTGTGAAGAAGCGGTGACGGTGAGGTGTGTGTGTGTAGTGCTTGGCGGGTTTTTCGCTCACCCGAAACGCTCTCGTCGAACAAACCTGCTTCGTTGCAGGCTGCTCCCACCCCAAGCCATTCTGCTTCTTCCAGCATGAATAGCCCTGCCAGGCGCTCGGGCTGCTCGCACACGATGTGAAGCTGCTTTGCAGCTGGGAGCGCGTCTCCCAGGACCGACCAGATGTGCATCTAAGTGGTGTTCAAGGATGCGGATTTGATGGGGTTGATGATGAATTGGAGGATCATCTTCTGGTGGTCGATGGAGAGGGTTTCTTTGCCCTCTGGGCCTCAGATGGGGTATGGTGTGAGGGAGAGAGAGGAGAGCGCTGTAGCCTGCGCTTCCTTGGAGGTGAAGAGATGTGCCGGGAGAGGCGAAATGCTTGTTACGTCGAATTCTGCCTCGTTGCAGTCGACTGTTGCTGTGGTGGGGAGGCTCTCAAGCCAAATCATGTCGCGGGTCTTCTTGGGGAGCTTGGACATGATGGTGGTGGTGGTGTTGGTAGTGATGGTAATGTCTTCGATGATGCTGTCAGGGGTTCTGATATTGGTGTCTTTCTGAAGAAAGCTTTGTGATGTGTGAGCGATAATGTTGTCGCTGATTAGAACTTACAAGAGGGATTGTCCGTCTTATAAAGGACTCTACATTCTCAAGTTCGGTACTGTGGGTGGGGGACTTCGCAACATTGAAACTATCACTATACACTGGCTACCCCCACGCTGGCCTATCATCGACACCATGAATGCAACAGCGTGCACGGTATACGTCCGACACATTCACGGGAGACTGACCCACCGCTCATTCTCGTAGACTGCCCAATCCTCGCCACGCGATGTGACTCTCGCGATATTTCTGCGCGCGTGATACACACTACCCAAATACCGCGACTTCTCTAGCTGTGCCAGCCTATCAAGCACAAAATTCAAGTGCGCTCCATTTCTCATTGATGATTTCCCGAGCATGAAGAGTGGCCACAGAGCTGCCCCACTGCTTGACGGAAGTTTCTGGAGTGCATCGATGATAGTAACTTGGAGGTTCTGCATCGAACATGATATGGGAGGTACATGATTGGAGAATGATAGGCGCGAGAAGACTTGACTTTGCAGGTACAGTACCGCGGAAAGGCGTTTTATCTCTGCTATTTGAATAAGGCTGCGCTCATCTCCGAAACCGGGCTGCCTTATCTGCCTCAGAGACGATAGTTGGTCGAGGAGATGAAATGCTCTAATGATATGCGTCGAAGCGGGGTGTAGGCTATTTTCTGTACGCATATTCGCGGCAAGTAAGGATATCTGGCTAATGATCGAAATGGGCTCACGAGAGCAGCCCATTATACCGTCAATCCAAACAAAGTAGTCAGCGAGGCCCATACTGAGGTTGTAAAAGCGCTTACATACCTGGTGATATTCCTCGCCCATCTCCCAATGATGAGCCTCTACATATTTATTATCGTCTTCCCACGCCGTTCTGCCCATAACCTCATGTGCAACGAGATATATTTCACAGAAACCTCGCAGGTCCGCATCTGTTCTCGTATTGCACTTCAATTCTTTCAGCATGCACAGCCCCATTTTGAGGTGTGTGATCCAGCTCGGCTCGCACCCATCAGTAATGTCGCGAAGGCAGAACATCACCACCGTCACCAGGCTCTTCCAGTCCATACAATTGCTAGAGAGGTGTTCGTTCAGCCCGCGCATCGCTCTGGAGCGACGCTTTAGCGATTCAACTTCGTACGTCTTCTCGCCACTGATATGGTACAGCTGGCACGCCAATGCACCGAGTAGCCTTTCGCGAAGAGGAGCGAATTCGTACGCGATTGGAAGCAGCACGTCGAGATAAGGGCTTGAATTGCTACTGAGCGAACGTTTCGGAGCCATGAAGTGTGTGTAATAGTCCATTAGCCGTACTTCGCTGCTCTTCAGGCTAAACACCAGGAGGGCGTGTGATATGAAGATATCGCTAGAGGTCGTAGAGGCCGGGAAACGGGAAGATTGCCCTGAACTTTCGTCTGAATTGACAGTGTCGCACCTAGTTGCAACTTGGCTGACATTTCCTACGCTCCCGGGCATAAGGAACAGAACCGCTGAATATGAGGTTGGTGGCGCTTTTTTCACGGTGTGATCAGTCCCTGTCCACTCCCGCTCTCCGGCAAGTAGGGTAGATGGCAAGCTAGATGTGAAGTCTCCGGCGGCAATACGCAAATCATCACCATCAGCTCCTCCCACAAAGTGAGCTGGTTCGACCAATGCATTTGGCAAGGGCTCTGGTGCTTCGTCTAGTTTCCGCTTTTTCCTTGAGGTAGATTTGTTGCTACGTTTTGACCACACGCCTTCTCTCCCATGCACAATACCTCTTCGGCGAGCATCCTCCGCCCACAATAGCCGGGTCTCGTACTTGCAGCCTAACTTCAAGCGAGCGCATCGTTCACAGTCAGGCCTTTCCTCCGTGCATCTCACGTGCGCTGTCTTGCACGTGATGCAGCCCGTTCTTTTGCGGGGACAGTTTTGTTTACGCGGGCCGTTGTTTTTAGGCATAAAGTGCTAATGAAGCGAGCGTGTCAATCTGAAGTTCCAATAGAGGTTGATGAGGGAGATCTGATAGGGAATCGTATTGCAGGAGATGTGGCGGGCACTAGGCCGCCGGACTTCGCAGGTCCGTTTGCGACTCCTGCGGGGCAAGGACGATGAGGTCACGCGGCAAGTCTAGATGAAGCGTGGCTGCTATGAGATCGCTGCAGTTTTCAGGACCCAGACGAACTTAGCAGGGCGCTCTGTTCAGATTCTAAAATAACTACGAAGCGGTGGCTTGTATCCCAGCATAATTTGCAAGACTCCCCGCTGCCCTCGGCCACCGCATCGTCACGTCTGCTGTTCCATTCACACCTCATACCTTTGCAGGCCTCACCTGGCCGTACCCGCCACCTCCGGGGGTCTGGCTGGTGTCTCCCGCCGTTCGTGATCCTGTCTGGTAAGCAGCACCAGGCCAGCTGGTATCAACACCTCCCGCCAGACTGGGTAGTCGCCGTATCCGACAACGGCTGGACGACAGATGAGCTTGGAGTTAAGTGGGCAAAGCACTTCAACAGACATACAGCGTCTCGTACGCGTGGAATATATCGTCTCCTCGTCCTTGACGACCACAGCAGCCACGCTACGCCTGAGTTCGACCAGCACTATACACAGAACAAGATTATCACCCTCTGTATGCTAGCTTATACCTCCCACCTCCTCCAGCCACTTGATGTGAGCTACTTCTCCCCACTCAAGCGAGCGTACGGTCACGAGATCTAGGAGCCCGCCCGCCAAGGTGTCTACCATATTGACAAGGTAGACTTCCTCACCACCTATACACAGATCCGGCCAGTAGTATTCACGCAGCAGAATATCCAGGCTGACTTTCAGGCGACTAGACTCATTCTATACTATCCAGATCGTGTCCTATCGTCGCTTACAATTGTCCGTATGCCGTCTCCACTACAGACAACAGCAGACAACAACGTCACATGGACTGCAGACGCCGCGTACAGTAGCCCAGCTTCAGCAGCAGGCTCGCCACGTACGGGATCTGCTTCATCGCCAGTCACAGAGCCTAACGAGCCAAACTATCCGCCAGCTTGTTAAAGGTTGTCAGCTTGCTATGAACTTAGCAACTATACTCGCAGAGGAGGTTAAGAAGCTTCGTACGGTTAGTCAGCGCCAGCAACGTAAGAGAAACCAGCGGCGTCATTATATAGCTAGTGGAGGCGCTCTACAGGCTCAGCAAGGCCAGCAGCTCGGTATAGAGGCAGAAAGGGTGGTCGCGGAGGTTGAACAAGCTCAGGCTACTTAGGGACGTCAGCGCGCACAACTAACGTGTACGAAGTGCCATATTCAAGGACATAGAAGAGATTGATGCAGACATTAATAGACTAGCTATCTCTAAAATGATATTGTATTACCTAACGTTGTTGTAGAGCTATCGCGTAGAGAGATGCGTCATGTTAGGTGGGGTGCGCAGCTTACTGGCTGGTGGAATACGTTAAAAGAACGCCTCCAAGACCATCCGCAGCTGACAAGGTATGGAACAGCAGGGTGATGAGCCAAAGAATGATCGTTTGAACAGGGCGTAAGAGGCAATAACGGAGTTTCAGGAGGGCTGAACATCCGCAGCTGAAGCCTTGTTGGTATGCCACATTCGTCCATGCTGTGGAGACGGGCTTGGCTAGCGCGCATCGTGATTGGCTCACTAGTACAATCATCCAATGACATCGCTGGCCGGACCGACCCCACCGCAGGCAGCCTACAGCCCTGAGTCGGTGTCACAACCTTGTGAATCTCGATATATAAGTAGCCTTGCCTCTAAGAAAGGATTGTTCTCAAATACACCAACCAACAGGTAACACGAGCCCAACAAACCTTCCGCCACTACAATGACGTCCGCCCTCACTTCCCCGCCGTCCAACTTCCAGCTGCAAAGCCCTCTCTTTGGCGTATTGCCAGCAGAGATTCGCAATGAAGTATTCGAGCTAGCACTCATGAAATACGAAGACGACGCATCAGCGTACCCCAAAGACTCGTACTGGTATCGACCAGGGTTCTCCGGGCCCCACAAGGGAAGCAGTGCACTTCTACGCACGTGCAGACTAGCGTATGCAGAAGGGCAAAAGGTGTTTCTACGAGAGTTGGAATGGGCTTTCTGGTTTGGTAAGCCGAGTCTATTCTTGAGTCTTTATTGCGATGCTAACACTTACGTTTCAGACCGCGGCCCAGAAGGCCGCTCGCGCAACGAAGCCTGCGAAGACTTCTTTAGAAAGCTAACGCCGCAGGCGGCCCAGTCGCTGCAAAAAGTGCGCTTCTTCACACAGATGTACTGGCTTGAAGAGGGATACAACACGTTCTATTTATTTTCGCTACCGCAGTTTCGGCCCACGCAACTCACCATCACTATCCGATACTCGGACTGGTGGAACTGGGAGAATAACGCACCGCTGAGTATGAACGAAGGTTGGTTGCGTTTTTTCAAAGGAAACCCCGGGTTGCGCGAGCTCAAAGTCGAATATGAGACGCTGAGCTGGAAGAAGGATGAGATGATGCAAATAATCCAGCGGAACAAGGGCTGGAAACTTCCGGTTAGGAGGGAAGGCGGTGATCTGAAAGCACATGAGTATGAGGGCTATCTTAGCGCCGAAGAGACACAGCTAGAAGAGTGGAAGTGGAGGGGACCCAGCAAACTGGACGGCGAGACTTGGGCTCATCATGGGACTGCAGATACGGTTGAGTATATCGTTGTAACGGATACGTGGAGGTTTGTCGAGGGTGAACTTGAAGAGAAGGAGTTGGAAGGGCGATTGAGGAACCTGCCATCGCCGCCCGTGGCGAGGCATCTTCGTACCCTGAGATCGGGGCAGGCGAGGTCGAGGGCGAGGAATGCGAGATGGTTTGATCGGCTTCGTGGGAGAGGCTATGTAGTCGAGTAGCGCGACGAGGGCACAATTAGTGAAATGCGCATGGCTTGACATGTCTAATCGTCACATAGCTAACCCTATAAGTAGACTTGGTTCCAGATGTGTATCATTATTTCTTGTATCCTCTACACACTCTCTCTCCTGTCGCGTCGTCTCACATACTTAAAACAGTGAATCCGTTCACGAACCTGTAAAACACGAGACACCCTCTCCTTTGTCTCTTCATCTAGTAGCCTTTTCCAAATGCTTTAACACCTCTCGCGCTGCAGCCCCTCCAAGGGAAGTCGATGTGGACTTGACTAATCCACGATAAAAGAGGCGAATCCTTGATTTTGCATCCAGTTACCAGAGTCATCGTCCAGTGCATGAGCTACCATCTAATCTTGCATTGCAGAATATATGTTTACCAAAGAAAGTGCATAAGCAAGCTAGAGGGATGTCAATTGCGGGATCTCAATAGTGAAGATGGCGATTATACCTTGGAGATCTGCATTGAGAAACGAGGCTGTAGAGTTGATACTGATGCTTCTGTTTTATTACTAGTAGTTCTGAGTGTCCGGGTAAAAGTAAGTGTCTTGGTGTCTATAGTATTCATAGAACCTCCTTGTATCAACTTCTCTTTCTAATATCGGCGTGAGATCTTACCAGCAGTCCTACTTAATTACTCTAAGCTATCTGTATCTCCATAGAAGAGACAAGAAAGCACTACGTGCTTACTACTATCCTAGAATGTAACTCGCAACGTAGCTAACAACAATGCAGTAAGAGGACTTGCGCGCGGAGACGTAGTTGCACGAGAGCTTTTACTACAAATAAGTAGTAAGAAAGTGTGTGATAGGAAAAGGAGAAGGCAAAGTGTGCGGGCATTGCGGTAAAAGATATTCGGGATCTAGATTCTTAATGCGATACGATGAAACTTCAAGTATCACAGTTACAAAGAAATCCTGTGGATTAGAAGCACGTGGGTGTGTTTTGGTGGGTACAATACACGCAATCCAAGTGCTATACGCTGCGAGTGCATACGGTGGCGGGATTGTAGTTATCAAGAGACGCATATTTTGATATACACCCAAGAATGCAAAACAGGATGAAACGCATTGTATTTGCCATGGCAAATGCGACATGCTGATTTTCATGATTTCGGCTCTCTGTTTCACATAGGATCAAGGTAGACGAGCACTACCAACATCCAGTGTCCAGCGGTCTACAAGCCTCACGGTCAGGTTCGCGCTTGTATCAGCTCTATCATCAGACAAAGTTTCATCACGAGAAATATTTCACGACAAACATCACAGATGCACACTTCTCATACAGGACATTAAGGTGACGTAGAAACATTTCACTTGACATACACACTCTCTCCCTATATTGAACTCACAAAGTTATCTGCAAGGCTGTCAATCTTCTCTCGTATATGCCGCGATATCTGAGACAAAACGCCTGCGCATGCACGCCTCAGAGGCACATCTGCAATGCAAGGCTAAGCACATACCGAAAGTGTCAAAGCATGCAGAGCCGACCCGCGATGCACGTCAATTACTCGGCAGGCTCGACAGAACAACGACACGCCTGCCTGTCCAAGTTTCAACGGTAAGCAAGGCATCGTGGTGTTTTTTTGCTTCCTGCGACGACAACTGTTTGATCTACATCATGTGTTCGCAGGAGATTGCAGTTGGAGTGAAACAAGGCTTGGTTTACCCGTGGTTCGCATTCCAGTGGATGCGTGTTTCAGGGTTGAGCCTTGGTTTTTTCTTGTCTTCCTCGCGGAAGCTGGTTGGCGATGATTCGGAGTGGGTTTCGGGAACCATAGAATTAGCCGGTTTACGATGACATTTTCCCAAGGTAGTGATGAAGAGCGCACGGTACAGGCCGAGACTCTTGGAGTCATCGAAGCCCCCCGCGAACACCAGCTCCATCTGTCAACATCAATGCTTTTTTGATGTCAACAGGGTTATCTTTAGTATCAATCAAACAAGTCCTGGGACCGATGCACGGAGAAAGCACGTCTTGCTTGTTCATTCGTGGCAGAACCAGGCAGAAAGTCGGTGATTGACATCCGACGAGCGCCGTGTTGATGCGGGGTCGATGTACGAAGACGTAATTCATGGTGCTGGTAGGGCTTCTAGTCGCAAAGCCGACGGACGTTCTCAAGCTGATGCGATGCTTAGTACGGCGCCATGGCGCCTGCATGTACCATGGTTCGCATTCTGCGAACGCAGCCACTCAAATAACTAGGACGACAGCATCTTCGCATCACTGAAATGCGCTAAATGACCGTTGACCTCGACACGTACCAGGCGCGACCTCTCTCGGCCCGCAATGCATGCAGAGATTTTCATAATAGATCAGCTCATCTTCCCAACCACCCCAGCGTGGGCCAGGATGGCTGGTCGAGCACATTTGTTCCTCGGTATGTTCGGCTAGAGTTGGAGAAGCCGGAGAATCTTGAGGACGGACCACAGTTGACGCGTGGCTAGTGATTAGTATGAATTTTGCTTGCAAGTAGTGCGGGCCTGGGCAGGATTGTCTGTTCAATTTGGTGGCTAGTCCGGTCGCATAGCCACGGGTGAAAAAACCCACCAAAGCCAACTTGGCATGAGCTTTTTTTCTTTGCTCGTATACGAAAGCATGCGACCAGTGACCGGCTAGTCTAGACTACACATTCGAGTAGGCTAGAAAGCTGTTATCGCGAAAAAAAGCGGATGCTAGCAAAGCGCAAGATGGGCGATCTGACGGAGAGGCTCGGAAGAAACGTTTCGAGATGCCATACCATGGCTTGTAATGAGAAGTGTTGAGTTTGAGCATACTCTAAGCGATTCATGTGGTTTATTCAGCCGTCCGCTACCAAGGACTCGGGAGAAAATATTTGCATCCTTTACCGGGCCGAGGGATATTGCTGAGACGTGGTGTGGGTGGCATGTCACTGGAAGATAGCGCCATAGCGGTTCCGCGTGTAGAGAGTCGCTGCTCAGCCGGCGGAAGTGCGTGTTTGGATAAAGATGAACATGTAGATCAACTTTCGGCCGTGGCCGTTGCCGACATCGAACACTCAGCCGTGCGAATCTGCTGCATAGAGGCGTTTTCCGTCGTCGCATGCCAGGTCGATATGTCCAAACTACTGAGTTTGCCGGGCAATGCCTTCCAGGCAGGCAAAATGAGCGGCAGGCTGAATGCGCACATGGAGCCCATAACGGGTCCTGCATAACTGCGCTGAGACCTCCCTTAGAACACATGTTCTTGAAGCAAAAGCCCCATCTAAGGATGAAGGGCAAGCTTGAGCTACTAGATGACAGGAATATGCCTCAGCCACATGTGATAAAAGTAGGGTTCGATGATAGCATTGTAGCTTGGCGCCATCGGCCAGGCTGCAGTGTACCCTGTAGCCGTGGCGGGACGCGAAAGTGACGCACATAAAGTATGTCGTGCGGATCATGCGAGGCCTTGACGACAAGCGGCTCTGCTGCCGGTGCGAGAAGGCAGCCTGCTTCTTTTTTTTTTGGCGGCCGTTGCGATGCTGCATTGTGACGGAAGTCGACAGCTGTCGCTGACAAGCTTGGGCTGACGCAAGTGAGAAGGCCAGCGTGTTGCTGTCGGTACTTTTGATCATGTCACTGCGAGGGCGGCGCAGCATAGCCGTCCATCTGCGAGCAGACCCTGGCTCGCTATCAAAGTCACAGATTGCTTCTAGCCTACGTCTGAAGAGGAGCATGACAAGAATAGAAGAGCGGTGAAGGGGGTGGCTAGGTGGCTACGTCTTGGATCGAGCATGGCGATTGCCGGCAAAACGGGTAGTCGCTTCCAGCGAACAATGAACCCCTCACTTGAAGTGTCTATTTGTTGAACTTTGTTGAGGGCTTCGAAGAGCATCTGGAGTGCAGGCGGAAGGGCGCTAGAGAATGCAGCAACAAGCGAGTCGTCGACAGGTCCACAGGGCATGACAAGGGAGTAAGGAGTATGGATGCGAGACCGGTGAGGAGGCTAGGCCGCCAATCACGCCACCGTCTCGCACCCCACGAGCTGCAAGAAGCGGTCGTGGCTTGCTGCTTGCTCCGTCCATATCCCGATAACGGCTCTACTGGCTCCTGACGTGGCCGCCCGTGATTGGCAGCCCGACGCCTATCTGAACCCTCCAGCAAGCATGGGGTGCTGATCGCTTTCGCCTCTGAGCAAGCAAGCAAGCAAGCAAGCAAGCAAGCAAGACCCCATCATGACCCATCATGACTTGCAAAGGCTATCAAGATCAATAGCGGCTGCTCTGCACTCGTGCGCTCTCGTGCGCAGACGCGAGGGTGCTGGTGCGACGGCATGTGAAGACGGCTCTCCCAGCAGTTTGATCGGGGGAGGGGAGGTATCTTCCTTGGCTGACACCACGCAGGGATACCCTATATCACACGCATATGCAGGTGCGGCTCGCTGCATATGAGCTCTAGCCAATGGGCGCTGCATCGCGGGATTGCCTCACGCTGCAGGAACGTTCGTACAGGCGTTCGAGAGGCACTCGCTCGTCGTGTTCCGTCTGTGGTGTGGTGTGGTGTGGTGCGGTGCGGTGCGGTGCGGTGCGTAGTGCGTAGTGCGTGGTGCGTCGTGAATCGCCGTGAATCGTCGTGGCCGCCCGACCTCAGCAGCTCTTCTCCATGCTGCACCGTTTTGTGAGCAGCCGCCTCTATGCAAGGGACTGTGTGGATATCGAGGCCGAATTTGCCTACGGGATCCGAGCCCAGATTGCGCTTTATTGCCAGTTGGACAAGAATGGACACAGACCCCACTGCCTGTGGCCACTACACGAGAACACGATGCTCGCGGAGGAGCAAAGGCTGATACAACAGGAGTCCGCCCTTGCCATGAACCCTGTCGGATGGTATTGAGAAGACCTTCTCCGTCATGTGCGTGCGTGGGCGGACGCTGACCCATCGTCATCGGTCAAGCGCGAGTGCCTCCCTTCCCCAGCAACGTAGCAAGTAGACACGAGACGAGACGAGACGAGACGAGACGGGCGCGGGCCTTTCTCCACGATCCGCTCCCACATCGCGCCCGCTGCACTGCACTGCACGTTTATTTCCACCTGTGCATATCTGCTAGAACACGGTAGTCCACGAGGCCACAGTGCGACTGCGCCCCCAGCAAAGGGATGGTCCGCCCAGCTCCTTGACCGCAGACTTGCACACAGTGATACGGCGCGGGTCGCTTGAGCGTCTCGTCATACCGCTGGCCTAGCACTTGTACCACCGGACTGTAATAGAGTTCCTGGCATCGTCTTTCCACACTGGGCTAGCATCAACTGATGATGCCATCTGCTCCGCCCACCCTCATCTGATGCCGTCAGTCGTGGTACCGATGGGCGAGAATGTTGCTCTCGACCAAACTTTAGGCCACATGTTGCAAGATAACGTCGGCGGAGCATTGGCTGGTAGTGCACCACAGTACCTTCCGCGCCTGGCACGGCCATCAGCCGGATGCGAACACTTGGTTTGGCGCCTGAGGCCATGGCCTGGGCTGGAGAGGTGCCAGCTGTCAAGTGCATGGCTTACCTTTTGTTCCAGAGTCGAGCCTGGGCTGTCACCGTTCGCATGGTCGATACAGGGATCGAGGCGGACTCTCCCGTGCGCCGTGCTGCGTGTCCCGTGATGCAGTGCCATCCAAAGCCCTTCTTCCTAATGTTGCCTTTGAGCATTGCGGCCACCCATGTTTCAGCTGCCCGAAAGGAATGGCCCTGGTGATACCGCACTACGCCCCGTCCAAGGCACCGGGCTCACACATCCCGACTGCAAGACACGGCCATGAATATTGAGTTGCACTCTGGTGTGCGTGGTGCGGGTGGCTGTTGAGGGCGAAGTAAGAAAGCGTGACCGCGGCTTGGCTTGGCCGCCTCGGGCTAGCGTCGCCAGCGCATCTACTCACCGCAACAAACACGCATCCTATCAAACCTTGCGGCGTCCACATCCAACCTCAAGCCCGTGTTACCATCGGCACGTTTGTCAATCGACTTCATTGTGCATGGCTTTTACCATCAAGCGCAAGTGGGGATGGGCGCCGCCGCGCCGCTCCAGTTCTCTAGGTGTGGCTCGCCTGTGGCCTTTTGGTTGCCATCCACGGCTGACATGACATGGCTGTCGTACACTCTCGAGTCTCCACGTTGCACATGCTTCACATGCTCGCTCCATGTCTTGCATGCTCAACCCGTCGACTGGATACCCTCGTGGGGAAACTGGTAGACGCTGGTCTCAGGCTTTCACTGCTCCATCCATGTCGTTGACTACCGGGCCAATCATGCTTCGTCTGACCAATGCCCAGCGAGCGCTCGCTGGCTAGCTTGCACACGGCCTAACGTCCGTCTATCCCGTTCACTCTCGGGCGCATCCCTGCGACTGTTGGATGGCTTCCATTTAGCCTGTGCTGGGGATTCCTTCCATCTACTGTATCAGGGTATTCACAATCGCTTCTAGCCAGGCCGCTCGCTTTCACACGTACTGCCCGAAGCATCGCGTCCCCGTGGTGAAAGCGGAAAGGATGACGGTCATCGTCAGCAGAGATGGGCGTGCCGCGGCAGTTGAGCCTGTTTCAGAACAAATGTGGCTGCCCGGCAGTGCTGCCAGATTACCTCTGCTTTTTCGTCTCATTGCTCGCTTTCCAAGCGTCCCGCTCTGACTCGCAGCAGTGTGCAAATCATCGCGCCTGCCGGGCCACTCAGCACCGACAGCCGACAGTCTGTGATGTGGTCCCAAACGTTGGAGCAGCGCCCTTCGGATCGCTTGTTGGGATGTCGTCTTTGGCCTGCGCTCCGCAATGTTACGGTCCGGCGCAGCTTAGTCAAAGCCCACGGTTCCAACCACTGTTCCCTATCAATTCCCTTGGTTTGCCCGCGCTGCGCGTCAAATATCTCCGGCCATTGTCAGTGGCCCCATCCATTCAGCCGTGTTATCCCCATCGGGAGCCCAGCCGATGCCTCAGGAAGCAAGCGGCACACTCGTAAAAAAAAAAAGTAGGCGCCCGCTAACTTTGGAGCGCGCTACCCTTGCCCGTCGTCTCGCCAGTGACAGCGTGATGAGAGAGAGGAGGTTGAAGCGAAGACGGGGATAGCAAGACACGTCCGCCCCTCCCTAATGTCACTCGATTCGATTCTGCGGAGAGCTGCGCAGCGAACTTACAAGATCGACTGATCGGCTGTAGGTGGCATCTGTCGTGCCCGCAGTGCTTTCTCTCGTCAGGATGGTGGCTGGTAGAGTCCTACGCTCGCTTGGGGTGCATAGTCTGTCGCGGTATAACCTGGCAGCCCTGTCCCTGCCAGCATTGTCTCCATCCAGCGCCCTTGTCAACCGCACCGTCGGCGGATCAGCCCAGTCAGCATGCTCCATGGTGGAGTCTGTGCGTCTCGAGCGAAACGGCCTGCCTTTCACGGGATTCTTGCTTGCGGGTCCAGGCTGGTGCGCCAGCCGGGCCACCCCCATGCCATCGTGCGCTCACACTCCCCACCAAGCCCGATGCGAATTTAGATTGTGTGCTCGCGGCGGCTCGTGTGTGTGCTGCACTGAGTCCCCAGAAGATCTCCACCACCCGTCTCTAGGTACAGTACAGAGCCTGCATCTTTCCACGCACCGGTCTCTGTCTTCACGCGCTGCCGCGGCTTCATCTCAACTGCATTCCCAGCTCCTGAGCCGCCGCTTCTGCAAATTCGCGCCGGCCCGCTCACGCAGCTACAGCCTGCCTCTACGGAACAACTTGCCAGCGACGCCCACAGCGCACTGACACTGTAGAAGCATTGGACACGCCGTCTGTAAAGAAAGCGGCCACTCTGATCAGACTGCTGTGCGGGGCGTGCGTTGCTCGCCTGTCTCGGTCTGCCCTCTTAGCTGCGGCCTGCCTGCTGTCGAGCGCTGCAGAGAATCCTGCAGCATCGCCGACGAGAACGACTTCCTTCTCCACATACAGCAAATACCCAGCGCCGTTGTTGCTTCGCGATCTTCGCGTTCGTTCGTTGAAGAATTGGTGAGTGCACACTTCATCCGGCCCCTTCACTACTGTCTCGAGTGCTGCCAGCCGGACTCGCCGCCTGCGTTTCCCGTGCTCTCGCCTATCTGTCGCCTTGTCTGGTTGGTCCAGCACTAGCATCAAAGTCACATCCCAACCACCTCCGCTTCTAAACCTCCGCCTCCCCACTGCAGTCTGCGAAGAAGCCTCTTGCTGGCTTTCCTGTTCCCTTCTCATAGACTTACGGCCGCCGTTCGCCCCAACACCCTTGCATCTTCTTTCGTCTACGAGCGAGTACTGACGCGTGGTTCGCGTAGTCCTTTCTTGCAGGTACATCGGCTATCAGTATCGATACAGCTCGGCCCGCATTAACGAAGCGCGACGACGTTACGACCATTTACGACAACATTGCACCCCTCGACCCTGCAGCACATGTTCAAGCCTTTTGCAGACATCTTCAGCTATTCTTCCAGGCCGGCATTTGTCAATTCGTACCTTTGCGTGTTTTGAATCGAGCGCCAAAAGCATTGTCGACTACTACCAGCTCTTCCTAGCTTCACGACTGCAACGACGTAACGACTAGCTTTTTGAGATCCCAGCATTGTTTGCAGCGTTCGAATTCATTCAGCAGCTTCTCGTGCGCGTACCGTTTTCCGTCGCGTCAGCCCGCAGCCAAAGCTTCTTGGTCAGTATCTCCATTCACTTTCACCACCCCGACTGCAACTGCACATCTATCTCCAATCAATTACTGCCGTGGAACCCCCACTGTCTTCTGTCCACCGCCTCTTCGGATCTGCTATTCTAGTTGAACTCTCTCGCTGCATCTCGTTGGTACCCGCTGCCATCAACCGATCGACCTCACTCTTCCGAAGCAAACAACTAACTTACGGTGAAGATTATTCGCTCTGTCAGTCTTCCCGCGACAAGCTAAAAAACCAGCGAGTCACCATCCTACCCGATCCGTGCGCAGATTCTGCAGCCTACTGTCGTGAACGTCGACCGCTTGCTCCTCCACACGCATACGCTCGGTTATCTAGGCGACTGACTCGAGGATCTTCGCGAAGAACTTCTCAACGTCCGATACGAAGGAAGACACAACCCAAACCTCGTCAATACCGTAAAGCTGGAGCTCCCATCGATCTCGTCGGTCCACGCCCGCGGCCCCGTCGACACTTGGTATCAATCCCATTACACCCCCAAGCCCGCCGTGTCAAGCGAACGCCTTCCGGCTTTGCCCCAGATCCAGTCGCATCCAGGCACATCATCGGAATCCTCTTCACCCCGAGGCAATTCCATCAGTTCTGGTTCTGTGGGTGGTGGAAGTGCTAGCTCCAATACGTCCTACGCGGCTTCAGTCAACGGCCATACCACGGGCTTCAAGACGCCTTCACCAGAGCATACACCTCAATCTCTCAACCGAGATTCGCACTCTTTGAGCGCGCAGTCTGTGCAAAGCTCCCCGTTCGGCACTCAGGACGGATACGGCTTTGCTCCTGGAGGATACAACAGCATGAACCAGATGCAATCGTATGCTGACGTGCATCAACCCCACATGGCTACCGCTACTCACGCCCCAGCTTCGGGCCCTCCATCAGGGCTTTCACACTACAGTTACCCCCCACAGTCTTCAATGATGCAGCCTCAACATCAGTACGGACAAGCACCGCCTGGATACCCTTCATACGGCTACCCCGGCGGAGTACCTTCGCAGATCCCAGCTTCTTCCTCTATGAACCCAGCGATGGTACCCTCAACCCTTCAGCTACCAGGTAAGTTGCTGTTGCCCGTCAAACTTGCTGAACTAACGTAAATAGCCATGTCATCTGGCGCTCCTGCCTCATCGCTTCCAGGTTCCCAGAGCTACCAGACTCAGACTTTCGACCACACTGGCCAGGTCGCCCCACCAGGAATGAAGCCCCGTGTAACTGCCACACTATGGGAGGACGAGGGCAGCCTTTGCTTTCAAGTCGAGGCCAAGGGCGTCTGCGTCGCGCGTCGTGAGGGTGAGTGATCATGACTGTCTCTTCGGGAAACAAGCGAACTGACGCGCCCTAGATAACCACATGATCAACGGAACTAAGCTTCTCAACGTCGCCGGTATGACACGAGGTCGTCGAGACGGTATCCTCAAGAGCGAAAAGACGCGTCACGTGGTCAAGATCGGCCCAATGCACCTCAAGGGTGTTTGGTCAGTTTCCCCTCGTGCGTCTTTCAAACAAAACTAACAGGATGCAGGATTCCTTTTGAGCGAGCTCTCGAGTTTGCCAACAAAGAGAAGATCACAGAGCAGCTATATCCTCTGTTTGTCCATGACATTGGAGCACTGCTCTACCACCCGTCGAATCAGACGAGGTCAAGTGTAGGGAGCGCTGCTATGGCTGCTGTTGACCGCAACCGAAGACCTGACCCTATGCAGACTCACCAGCGATACCTCTCCGGTCCAGCGGCGTCACAGCCACCGTCGCTCCATCATCACCACTCGATGAGCAACCCCATCGGCGCTGCCATTTCCCAACCCCCGCACGCCATTCAACCTCATCCCTCTTCAGGTCGTCCAGGAATCGACCGGGCTCACACTTTCCCCACTCCTCCGACAAGCGCTTCAAGCATCATGGGCATGGGAAACCAAGGAAGCTCTTACGAGTGGAACGGTAACAACGTCCAGAACCCCCAGGGCGGCCAACCATTGTCCATCGACACCGGATTGAGCAACACGCGCTCTGTTCCCACAACACCTGCAAGCACCCCACCAGGCGCTGTCCAACAGGGCATGACTTATGGTTCCGGTCAGAGCTTTGACGGCTCCAGGCCGTTGTATTCGGGAGCCCCATCTCAGCCTGGCCAGTATGCCCAAGGGCAGCCCATGATGGGTTACCGTCAAGACGGTGCTTACCCGAAGACGGAGATGGCACCACCATCTCGTATTAACGATGTTCCAGATGAGGGTGAAGTCAAGCAGCCTGATGGCATGATGCCCCAAGGTCACGAGCAGGTTGCCCCGCCCTCAGCGGGGGCCGAAGGCCAACATGACCACAGCAACGAGTACACACACTCCAACGCTTCTTACAACGGCAACCGTGGTCCATATGGTTACACGCCCAATGGTCCTCCCGGAGCTATGCATCCTGAACATGCCCACCTCTCACCAGAGATGACAGGATCACCCCACCAAAACGGCTCCGGGCGTGCTACACCCCGCTCGGCGACCGGAGGCCAGCCGCAGTGGAACTCGGGCTATCCGACTCCGCAGCGTCAAGCACCACCATCTAGCAATCTTTACAACGTGATGAGCGATCCTCGTGGTGCAGCCAATGGCAATGCAGCTCATGACGCCTACCCAGGCCCTGGTGCCGTACCACAGTATGCCACTCAAGGATATGCTCCCACCAACGGTGTAAACAACTCGGGTAAACGTGGCCGCGATGATGAAGACGAGGACCCCTACCGACCTGACAGCGTCCAAGGAGATGACATGAGCGGGCTCAAGAGGCGCAAGACCATGGAAGGCGGCGCTGTAGGCGGACCTTATGCTGACCCAACGCCTGGACTCCAGCGCGCACACACCATGACAGCCCAACGTGCTAGACGGTAAACGAAGACTTTGCACATTATACGGGTGGCCAGTTGCCGTTTCATGGACTAGAAGGCGGATTAGCCTCAATATTCAGCGATTTCGCGGCATCAAGCGAGCGGTCTTTTCAGAAGCATCACAACATCCTACTACGACATTCTCACCGGGCGTCTCTTCAACCAAAACGAAACGGTTCGAGATTGCGTGCAAACAGCAAACTTCGCTCTCTTAACTTTCCTTGTGTCTATATTTCCTTCTAGTTTTGTCTCTTGTCTACATTTCTGCACTTCTCGGCATTCACGACTTTGACGACCATTTGTTTCGCGGAACAGCAGTTCCAACACACCATGTCTCGGGGGGCAACCCTCGGGATATATGACTTTGCATGCGACATGTGCACATGCGGGTCTTGTACATTCTATAGCCGCAGTGTTTCCCTTTTTGATAGTTTGGGAGGGTACGGGGGAGCTCACCAAGGACTTGGGCGCTGCCACGTCAGTACTCCTCTCTCTCGACATTCGCCAATTCCACCACCGTTAATACCGAAGACATGTACGTGGCAATGCGGTCAAGGACATGAGCAATACACCCTCGTTATCCTCTCCTGCTTCAAGACGAACGGCACGCCATGTTTGACGAAAATGCGGGCGCACACGAATCTGATGGATGTTCACGCAATGATGATGTTTATTTGGCTCGGGCCCTTCACAGAGAAAGGTTCAACGGCTTGTTGTTTTGTAGCTAGATGGGACGGATGGGGCTGCCATTTGCATATGGGTGGCCGTCGGACCATGTTTGGATATTTTGGTGGAAGATGGGTGAGGTGGTACGGCTTTAGTGTTTATTTTGTTCAACGAGCCGGCGACATGGACCTTATGACGCTAATGAGGGAATCAAAAGCTCTTTTCTTCTCACTGCTGCCATGCGTTCTTGACCTTCCCGTTGTGGTGCGGTATTTTTTGTGTGTCCTGCTTGTGACGCTCACTGCACAAGTGTCAGGAGCATATGTTAATGTTGTGCACAAAACGCATAAGCGGGTTCCTGGGCATCATTCGCTGGCGGGAAGGTGGAGGGATGGCAGGCTCACTCCATGACACAGGGTCAATGGGCGCCCTCCTCATGGCGGCGTATTCGGAATATTCGCACGTATACACCTGGGGCACTAAGGCGTGGCTCTAGTGGCCAGTGAGGTGGCAATGGACACCGCTTCAGAGGCTAGGGACCCATGGGGCATGTTGGGCATCGAAGCCCAAATGATTTTCTGCGAAGGATTGAAAATTGAAGGGGGAGATTGCGCGTCTGTGAACAGGCTTCCATATAGGCGTAAGCTGTTGAAGACATGGCGGTTGAAGACGTGTAGCAGCAGTCATGGCGGCCTAATGCAGGGCAGGCGGGCGACTACCGTGTGTACGTAATCCGGGAGCAGGTTGCGATGGATTGCCCCTCGAAGGCTTCGGCTTGGCAGTCGCCCCACGTCGTCATCGGGTAAGCAAAACAAGAGGCACTCGGTGATCGAACGCGCAACGAGGCTGAGCCAGGCAACTACATTGCCGCCTAGCGATATTCTTTTCTCCCGCCCCCAACTTCGGCGCTGATTTGTTCATCTGTACATCGCCAACATGAACATCATCAAGCTGCAAAAGTAGGTCCCTTCTACAGCCATCCGCTTCCTTCCACAGTAGCTAACATGGCATTGCGAATAGGAAGTATCCCCAATTCGAGCAGGGCGAGATCTTCGGTCTGCAAGATGCCTTCCGCAAGCTCGATGTCGATGACAAGGGCTATCTCGACGAGGGAGCCGCCATCAAGGGCGCGCAGCAGTCGGAGCACCAGCCCTACGATGTCGTGCGACAGGCCCTGAAGGAGGTTGAGCTCGACTCGTCAAGAAGAGTAGAGCTCGATGATTACGTGGATGTAGGCGACACGGCGCATCGCACAGCATATGGGAGGCTAACGGCAACAGCTCATCTCCAAACTGCGAGTTTCGTCGCCCGCCCAACAGCGCATGTCTACCGGCCCGAGCCGCCCGCGAGCTGGCACTGCCTCCAGCGTCAACTCTCCCTCCAACCCCGGACACGCCTCCAAGGGCAGCGTGGGTGGTGGCAGGATTCAGGTACAGGGCTCTTCCGCCAACGTCACCCACACCATCAACGAAGATGAGCGAACCGAGTTTACCCGCCATATCAACGCCGTCCTCGCCGGCGATCCAGATATCGGCGACCGCTTGCCCTTCCCCACCGACACCTTCGAGATGTTCGACGCCTGCAAAGACGGCCTGGTACTGTCCAAGCTCATCAACGACAGCGTACCAGATACCATCGATGAGCGTGTGCTGAACAAGCCGGGCAAGAAGATCAAGTCGCTGAACAACTTCCACTTCACCGAGAACAACAACATCGTCATTGAGTCGGCCAAGGGTATTGGATGTTCGGTTGTGAACATTGGCAGTGGAGACATTATCGAAGTACGAGAGCACTTGATCTTGGGTCTGATCTGGCAGATCATCAGGAGAGGTCTGCTAGGAAAGATCGACATCAAGCTACATCCCGAGCTTTATAGGCTTCTGGAAGATGACGAGACATTGGAGCAGTTCCTGCGCCTGCCTCCGGAGCAAATCCTGCTTAGGTGGTTCAACTACCACTTGAAGAACGCCAAGTGGCACAGGACGTAAGTAAAACCAAAGCTGATTCGGAACCCGCAACCACTAACATGGTCAGTGTCTCCAACTTCTCTACCGACGTCAAGGACGGCGAGAACTACACTGTCCTTCTCAACCAGCTAGCGCCCGACACATGCTCTCGCTCCCCGCTTCAGCAAACCGACCTTCTTCAGCGCGCTGAAATGGTCCTGCAGAACGCCGACGCTCTCGACTGCCGCAAGTTCCTCACCCCCACCTCGCTCGTAGCCGGAAACCCGAAGCTCAACTTGGCCTTTGTCGCCAACCTGTTCAACACACACCCCTGCCTCGACCCCATCACAGAAGAGGAGAAGGCTGAGATTGACGATTTCGATGCAGCTGGAGAGCGCGAAGCTCGTGTCTTCACCCTATGGCTAAATTCTCTTGACGTCAAGCCTGTTGTACAGTCTTTCTACGAGGACCTCAAGGATGGCACCGTCATTCTGCAAGCATACGACAAGATCATCCCTGGCAGCGTAAACTGGCGACATGTCAACAAGCCACGGGAAGGCCAGGAGTTGATGCGCTTCAAGGCCCTCGAAAACACAAACTACGCTGTCGAGCTTGGCAAGCAGGTCCAATTCTCGCTGCCCGGTATCCAGGGTGCTGATATCACCGACGGTCAGCGCACACTTACTCTCGGTCTCGTATGGCAGCTCATGCGCAAGGACATTGTCTCCACGCTCAACGGCCTCGCCCAACAGCTCGGCAAGCGCGAAATTTCCGATGCGGATATGATCAAGTGGGCCAACGACATGGCCAGCAAGGGCGGCAAGCACAGCCAAGTCCGCTCGTTCAAGGACTCTTCTCTCAGCAACGCCATCTTCCTCCTCGATGTCCTGGCTGGCATGAAGCCTGCATACGTCGACTACGACCTCGTCGCTCCCGGCCGCAACGATGACGAATGCTACCAGAACGCCAAGCTGGCCATCAGTATTGCGCGTAAGATGGGTGCCACCATTTGGCTCGTACCCGACGACATTGTCGCCGTACAAAGCAGGCTTATCACCACCTTTATTGGTAGCTTGATGAGCACAGCCGAGAAGAAGGGTGCCCAGTAAACAGCATCTCATCTGATGATGGCGATGATACCTACGTCTGGTTTTCTTTGCAACGAGTAGATGACGATGATGATGTTGGGTTCCCCCACTATTTGGGATGAAAGCGTGCAAGCGTCCTTTTGATAAAAAAAACTTCCATTTTCCCCCTCGAGCTTATATGATGAATGGAAAAAAACTTATTTTTTTTGTTCATCAGGTGTTGTACACGTGATGTTCATGTTGAGTTGTGTTGGGGTGGGAGAGAGAGAGAGAGTGTGTGTGTGTGTGTGTTTGTGTGAAGTAAGGAAATTTAGACGCATCTTTGCCACGTTGCCTTATGCAGTGTACGTACATTAGTTTTTCAATAGCACATTTTCTACTTTTTATTATAAGAGAGAGGAGGAGCGCGAGACATGGCGGCTTTCACTTTCCTTTTCATTTTTTCTTCTTCTCGTGATTGTTAGGAGAAGAGAAGACAGAAGAGAGAGAGAACGCGGGAAACGTGATATCCCCGAGACGTTCTTGCGGACAATTTAGGGAAAGAAGGGTGGGTAAGTTTTAGCTTTGACTCTAATGGGGAAGACGTTGTATACACACCCACCCCAGAGAGAGAAAGAAGGGAAGAATATAAGCTTTATGTTCGTCACTCTATCCTCATTTTTATCGAAATTAAGACGCGGCGCATACCAGGGTTTTAGACATAGATCCCAAGACGACAGAGAATACGTATACCTCTTGTGTATCCTTTCTTGGCGCTATTTTCTACGCCGTCGAGCGTCTAGAAGACAAACAAAAACGACTATTAATTCTCAAGTAGGTTCTCGCTACCCGAGTAACCTCGTGCGTCTTAGGCGAGGGAATTGCAAGGCCGTACGTCGACGAGTCTGTGGTTTTAGGTAGATGGGAGTGCAGTGCATAGAACAAGTTGGGAGGCTAAGGGAGGGGTTTGTGTGCGTTGGAGGAGAAGAGATGCAAGGGAGTACCATGGTGTGAGACGGCTTGTCGAAATCTATGGAAAGAGATTTGTGTTGTTTTGATGATGTGTCGCTGTGGTGGTAGCGAGAATAAGAGGGAGAAAAAAGGTCAATTATATGCATACATTGTATGTAGAGAAGGAGAACGAGCAATCTCTCACATACATTTGAAACACGATTATTTTCGTTGTCAGCTTTATACAAGTTATCAATCTTATTTTGTTTTTTTGGGTGGGAATTTGATGTGTACAAGACACATAATGTCCCGTAACGACGCGTTTTTTTTTCTTTTATGAGAGTGGGGGGAAAGGGGGCATGGCTACAGTAGCCGGTGATCTTTTTGGAGAAGATGTAGGTCTTTTTTGGTACGACTGCAGAGTAGGACGGAGGGAGCAGAGTTGTGACTTCATGTGTGTGATCGTGTGTGTGTGTATGTGTGTGTTTTTTTTCTTTGACAAAGAGAGGGGAAGACACTTTTTCTTGGTTAGAATCGATTTAGGTAATATTGCAACACGTGAAGATTTCCTTGTGTGTGTAGAGAAAGGAAAGAGGGGAAAGAGGGGTTGAGGGTTATACACAAGGCTATAGGCAAACATTCGCGAGCGCAACGAAAAGCCATGTATCCAATCTCGACAACTTTTCAAAACCCAACACCGCAAACCAAACGACATTAAGCCATGTCACCAACGTTGCAAGAGCCACAGAAGCCCATCCCAAAGCCCCCTCTACCCCACCCGCACGATCAAACCCTCATCCCTCCGCTTCTCATACTCACACTCTCCGTCCCCTCACTCTTCTCCCACCCATCCTTCTCCCTCCTCCCCAACGCCCTCCTCAAAATCCACTCCTTAGCCGTAATCCCCTCGCCCTCCTCCCTCGCCCCCTCCATCAAACTCCCCAACAAAACATCATCCTCAGGCCGACAAAAGTAAACCAAACTATACCTATCCACCGCGGCCTGCGCCCCAGGCGGCGCCACAACACGATGAACATTACTCCTCAGCCTGCCCTCTGAGAACTTGACTAGCGCATCGCCCAAGTTAACAATGCAGTGACCAGGCAACGGTCTCACGTACGTCCAGCCATCTTCACAGAGTTTCGTCTCGACGGTGCTCATGCGCGGCTCAGTCTCCGTCGGCTGAATCGGCTGCATGCCTGGTGGGAGACGGACTTGCAGGCCGCCTAGCCGGTTGAAGAGTACGGTTACGCTGCCGAAATCTGTGTGTTCGCCCAGTGCGACGCCTTTGAGCGAGGGTTCCTGTGCTGGGGCTTTGACGAAGCGGATTTGGTCGCCTGAGCGGGCGAGGAGGCGGTGGAAAGCTGGTAGCCCGCCTTTTTCGCGCGCGGAGGGCGTGAGGGGGAGGCGTGTGGAGAGCAAGGTGGTGATGAGCATGCAGATTGCGTGGGAGGATTGGATGTAAGATTTGTAGAGGGGGCGGTGTGGAATTAGGACGCTGGGGGAGGGGAGCGGGGGGGTTAGATGTAAGATGTCGTCTTTTGAGACCTAAGAATTTCTATGCGTTAATCTCTTATAGATAGTCGTGTGGAGGGATGTATACGCAAGGGGGAAGGGGAAAGGCAAGGACGTACGTTGTAAAACTCATTCCGATCTTTCGTCCCTTGCTTATCTACATAACCGCCCCCATACCCTTTATACCCAAAGTAACTTCCCTGGTCTTTGAAATCGTACTGTACCTTTTCGCCTACTTCGAGGTCAAACAGCGGTTTCATGACGGAGAATAACGCGTCCACGTCGCCTAGTAAGGCGGTACCGTCGATGGATATCTCGTCACCACCGGACGCATCAGTGCGGACATCGAGGTAGAAAAACCCCAACTCGCAGCAAGCTTTCCAGCACCGCTCTTGTTCTTCGGCATGGCGCTGGAGCAGCTTCGAGAGCGAGATGCGCACGAGTGGTGCGGTGGGTACGTTGTCTGGAAATGGGGGCAGGCCCGCGAAGGATTCGCGTGCAGGGGAGGGAGAGTGGTCTGAGTGAGGCATGGTGGGCAATGATCAGGTTTCAGGCAATGGTGCAGAACATGTGGGTATGGGTCAACTATACATGCTCCTTTTATATCTACAGGGTAGGCGGTGGGTATGCTACGCCTTGGTCTGCGATCGTTTGCATGCGAACTTGTGGATAGGGCGGGGTAGCCTCGGATCGTTGCGGGGACATGGTGCGGCCGTAAGATGTTGGCGAATAAGAGGACAACCAAAGGTTGGGGATATAACTTGCGATGGTTAGGTTTGCGAAGGAGACAACCAATGGCTGCGAAGACTACGTGCGGCCGTAAGATGCTGGTGAATACAAGGATAACCAAGGGTTAGGAATATAACTTGCGATGGTTAGGTTTGCGAAAGACATCAAATGGCTGCGAAGACGAGCGGCGGCCATGATAATTGACAAATGATAGGACATCATATGGCTGCGCATACAGCATTCCAGGTTTGGGCTTGTAAAGGAAGGCAAACGGAAGCGCGTAGGAGATGACAGGCGATAGTAAGACATCACACGAAAGAGATACAGTGTACAAAGACGATGTTAAAGGAGACGCAATTCATTAACTATCCACAGATGTAGCTCCGATATTTCCATTGCCCAGACAAGTGAGCATAAACTGTACCCGAGACACCTTGAGCAAACTGCCGGTCAATGTCCAAGATAAGCCCGATGCCACCAGCCAAGCAACGATGCAAAAGTTATGAACACAATTTATAAGAAGTGGTCATGAGGAAACAAACGCCTAAGGGATAATTGATTATGGAACGTTTGAATGAGACCTGCTTGATGTTAGATGGAAGTTGATCAAAGGTGTGATGAAGGTGATAACTTACCATTGACATGAGGCATCTACAACCTGGAGCCGTGGACGACCTTGTAGTCGACAGCCATCTCCATACCGTCGTCGTTGATGACGAGGATACGGACAGAGCCGCGACCATTGTCGAAGGACTCGGTCAGGCGGGAGATGAGACCGCTCTGGTCAAGGACGGGAAGGCCCTGCTTGACATCACCAGATTCGGTCATGGCGACAACGCGGCCGTCCTCACGGATGTCGAGAACACGGTACTGCTTGAAGACAGGACCAAGCATGTTCTGGACAACGACGGACGGGGCCGGGTTGGAGATGAAAGAAGACTCCTCATGGAGCTGCTTGGTGAACAGGTCAACACCGAGGTAGCGGTGCTGGCCAGTCTGAGAAGAGGTAGTGATGCGGATCACCTGGCAGGGGCGGCCCTGAAGGATCAGGAGATCGCCAATGCGAATGTGATGGCAAGGGATGGTGATGGTGTTGCCGGTAGACATCTTGCGGACTGATCGAGCAGAAGCTGGAGCAGGAGCAGGTACGATGGATGAAGAGACTTGGGCAGGAGCAGGTGCGGCTGAGACGGACCTGGGGGCGGGGGCAGAAGAGTGGACGCGAACGACTCTCTCGACAGGAGCTCCGGATTGGATGGGGCGGGCAGGGGCAACGGTAGGAGTAGACGAAGTGTACTTCTCCTTGACGATTATCTCTTCACGGTCGTCTTCGTACTTGGCACCGGGGAAAGAGTGCTCGTGAGAGTGGTGGTGGCGGTGAGGGTGGATGGGGTGCTGAACGCGGTCGGCTACCTTGTGGGCGGCGTGGGAGATTCCTTGACGAAACGAGTGGTACTGGCCTTCGTTGTCGTAATATCCCATGTCACGCTTGGACTTCTTGGGGGGTGGGACAGTGGTACGAGTAGATTCTTCTACTCGGACCTCAGCTGGGTAGCGGCTGTCAACACTGTCTACCTGCCTGTTGTTGGGGTAGGTATCGCGTTTGGTGGTGTAGGTCTCCTTAGGAAAGCTAGCACCGGCGACGATGGGACGGGTACGTTCGCGGAACTGACGTTCAGTGACGTCGAGTTGAGATGGAGCGTAGTCGGTGGCAGGGCCGTGGACTGTGTTGAAGTGTCTGTCGTAAGTCCGGTCCTGAACCTCTACTTGAGGAAGAGAAGAGGAAGGAGGTTGGGGTTGATAGCTGAAGGAAGAAAGGAAGGTCAGCTTGGGTTGGGCAAGGAAGAGCTTAGAGGAGGTGAGGGAAAAGTGGAGACTGCATGTCGCTAGGACAACAACAGATGAAAGGGGTTAGAGGCTAGCGCATGGCTGGGTGCCGCTAAAGTCAGGGGGCTGGTCTGTTGTGATGATCCGTGCGAAGATGCGCTGGCAAAACAATGGAGCTGACTTACCGGTCGTGGGAACGTTCAAACTCTACGCGGTCAGTACGCTGGGCGTGCTGAGAGTGCTGGGCGTGGTGATGCGCGTGCTGAGAGTGAAGCTGAGCGTGCTGCTGCTGCGGCTGCTGGTGAGGCTGCTGCTGCTGTTGCTGCTGCTGGGGTTGCCTGTAGCGGGTTTCCTCGTGGATGTGGATCTCCTCACGATGCTGAGAAGGCTGTTGGTGGGCGTGGAAGTGCTGGTGAGTGTGCTGGGGAGACTGGTGCTGCTGCTGTTGTTGCGGCTGCTGGAATTGCTGAGGAGGCTGGGGACGACGGAGACGCTCTTCTTCGTAGATGCGAACCTCTTCCTTTACGTGAGTGTCGTGGTGGTGCTGGGAAGGATGCTGAGAGGGATGCTGAGAGGGGTGTTGAGAAGGGTGCTCCGAACCGTGCTCAGAAGCTGGTGCTGGTGGCGGAGGGGGAGGAGGAGGGTGGTGATGGACGGTAGCGGAGAAGGATTCGTGGACTTCTTCGTGACCTTCCCGTCCGTGTGAAGCCTCTTGCTCAAAGTGTGCTTCTTGCTCTACCTGGACACTGGTAGATTCCTTAACTTCCGCGTTCCGATACGCAGACGGGAAGACACTGAAGGGGATCGGAACCTGGTCGGTTTAGCATAATTCCTTATACCAGGTGAGTGAGAGACGACATACTCGTGCTTCAAAATCCAGTTTGACGGAGTCTGGTCGTTCTGACTTGAAAACCCTTCGAACCGTTCGAAAACAATTCGAAAGGAATCAAGAAAGAACTTCTTGGCTCCTTTGAGGGTCTCACGCGGAGATGTTGGAGAAAGAAAAATTACTGAATGGTCGCCAGCTTCGTGGTGTTGACGTGCAGCAGCTTGAAGATGCGCAATTGGGTACAGTAGCGGGGTGTAGGTGGAGGAGAGATGGAGTCACAATGGCCGAGGGGATCAAGTAGATTGGCGGTCAGTCCGATCAGAGTGTTGTGGCCGCCGTCTTCTCGTCGCAGGGTTCTGGAGGCTGGGAAGCTTTGGGAAAGCTGTCCTAGAGCGGTCTAGCCTTGTTTACACGGGCGGCTAGCGCACAACAGCTACCCCTATCCAGCCTGTGCCTTGGGGCGGACAGACCCCAGGCAGCCCATCACACAACGGCGCTTCTCGCACCGAGGTAATGCCTGACGCGCAATCGAACTCTGCACGGCTGTTGACCCGGCGATGTCAATCAATTCGTGTCGCAATCGCTGTACACATCGAGTTTACGTTCCACAAGGCTGCCGGGAGCTCTCCCCGACCTGGCTGCAGCTCCATGACCGTGTCCAGCTAGGGCCGACAAGCAGCTGCGTGGACTATTGCAATTGGAGCAGACAAGCCTCTCCCATGCATTATGCGGTACATTGTACGTGAGGACGAGGCATTTTCAGCTGCGGCCATCCATGTTTGTCGCGCCCAGCAATAGATAGCTCCCAGCCTCTCCCCAGCCACCCAGTTTTTGTCGCGTTGCCATTGGCCAGAGCTCTCTATTGCTGCTGCCCGAAGCTCCGTGGCTGCAGGTGGGCTGATGACGATCACGGATCCCCCGGACAACCACGTGATCTAATACCATCGATCGCGGTCCAGCCGAAGGCGGTCAACTGCAGAGTGGGCACATTCTCCTCACCTCGCTTGTCTTGGGCAATGAGCAGCTCGAGGCATGTGAACCGTCGTTCTCCACGGCCGCATCATCGACCGTTCCCCACGGTGGGCGCCCGCGTCTGACATGCAGTACATGCTGCAGCCACTGTTTCGTGATAGTGGACCGCTCCGTCATTGGCAGTGCTGCGACGAACTGTGTCGTTTGTCACTGTCACTTAACTCTTGCACACCCTGCCCTTAATCTCCAGGATGCCATTGAGAACCCGTCAGTGTTCGATATCTGCCGCCCGAAGAACTGAGATACCCGAATTGCATCTGTCACCTTCCTCGTGGGTGACGTGTAATTTTTTCCATGTCCGCCTCTCCCACTGCCTCGCCCAACATCGACCGCGGTGTACACCTACATACGTGGCTTGACAACCTGAGACGTTCGAAACGTGACCGACAGCATGCTCTCCTTTCTTTTTGTGATGACATGGGATGATCCTCTCGTCAACGCCGAGTAGCCGCCCTCGCAAAATGAAGAAAATAGTGGGTCTCATGACGAGCGGTGCAGCCTACAGAGCAGAACAGCTGGATATTGGCTTCCGAAGTTGCGACGATGCAGATCAGTCAACAGAGTCGTGTCGCAATGCGTCTTGGTAGGTTATAGGATGGTTCTTTCTTTGCGCTCAGCCTTGTTTGTCTCGGCTATCCAGCTGGGAAGGAGCGACGCCATGTCGCCAGGAAGCTACGCACCGCCGCTTCTTCAAAACATCAACAACGTCGCGTCAGTCATCCAGGCTTTTCCAGAAGTAAACATCACAGCCGCATTTCTGCGCTGTTCGCCTATCGAATCGTCGTAGACTGCTTCTTACTCGTCGCTTTTTGCCTTGGGGCTGTAGGCTACGAAGTGGTAGAAGAGGCATTTTTCGTGTCCTTTGTTGTGGACATGTTTCCTTCTCCAAGTGAAAGTCTCAATGCTAGTATTCGATTGCGAAACGCGTACATTCTGAATGCTGTAAATCTACCTAGGTATGCCAGTAGAACTCACAACGAAGACCTTTTCTATGGACATCGTTGAATGCTTTGTAGTGAAATTTCGGTGGTGCAGTACTAAATTGCTGTATATCTATTCGCTTTTATGTGGCATACGACTTTAGATGTGCTGGCGAATATCTACCCTTCTCTTTTCCCTTCACCCATCGCGCCCCTCTTCACGAATGTCTCGAAATATATTTTCACATTATTAGATTCTACTAAACCATGCGGCTCATTCTTATAACATAAACCCCAGCGATAGGTCTAGGCTAAACGCGTAGCTCTACAACTAGTGTCACGTCGTGATCAAGAATTCAATAAAACGCCATTACTTCCTAGCTACAAATCAAGCAGACAAACAGAAGACAGAAGTAAACTCATCGCCTCGCCCATACACTTACCCCAACATCATGAACCGAGTTCGAGTATCCGTGTATCTTGGGATTAAAAGGCAAAAAAACACTCATAGCACTTGTCCTCACTCTTATTACCATCCTGCCTCGTATTCCATTCATAAGTACAACACCACAGCAGCAGACCCTATAACGCGACACCGTCGCAAACCCCATCTCAACCTAGTAAAGAAAATATCTCATCCTACCCACCCCTCCAAATGCCGAAACCAAGTAATTAAAAACGTGAACTCTAGTTCGAAGCCTGGAAGTCCCTCTAAACTAAACATACTATTAATTTTAAAACAGGCCTTTAGCCCACCTACCACCCACCTCATGTCAGACTTCTGTATTAATCCTTCTACGTACGGGGCGTTGAGCACAACGAGTAGCGGTATAGAGCGTGTGCTGATTTTTGCTTACTATAATAGTGAGTTAATCTCAATGTACCTGATGCCACACCTTCTATGCATCCAACTAACTAAATAAAACCCCACCCCGTCTCTTCCTCGATAAGAGTAAAATAAAAGACGTAGATATTTCAAACACAAAGTCTGTCTCTTTCTGATAATAGCAATTTCACCTCGGGGATCTCTCTATCTCTTTCTCTCTAGTGTTGTTTAGTTGAATACGGATACCTGCAATTCTACAGTCTAATTACGGGCTGTTTACCCTTTATTCTAGTCTGAAGGAGGCGAAGGAATGCAATGTTTTCTTACGCAGTAATATCGGATATGTTTGAACAGGAAAAACGAAGAGTAAGAGAAGGAGGAGAGCGGGCGTACTAGGTGAGTACGAACGTTGTCATGAAGAAACTTTCGGAACTTTCGCTTCTTTCACGATAAATTCAGTATGGGACACATGTCATATCACATGGTATCAGAAACAGGTTGTTACAATTAATGAATTAAATCCATCACCTCTTTTCTTATACAAGACCAGGTTGGACCTGGCTATACTATACATCCATACATTGCAGTCAGTCCATCCATCCATCCGACATGACCAAGGCATAAAGCCATCCAGATAACCCGTCCCCAACTCCTCACCCACTCCCGTGCCCTTCAAAAGCCCACCATAATTGTAGAGAATCCAACGTACTCGTCTATGCCTTGACAGTACTCCTCTTCATCCCCTTCTTGGCGCTCTTCTCGCGCTCCTTCTCAAGGAATTTCTTCTGCTCGGTTGCGCTCAAGCGACCAAGTTTGGCATCGCGCTGCTCCTTTTTCAACTTGTCGAGAGCCAGCTTGCGCTCCTCGGCCTTTTCCTCGTCGTCGGCTCTACGGATCTTGGCGATTTGCTCGTCGCGTGTCTGCTTGATGCGGCGGAGGGCCTCGGGGCGGAAGTGCGCAGAGGAAGCGAGTTGGTCGGGAAGACGAAGGAAGTATTGGAAGAGGGGCATGGTGGTGTTGTAGTCGGAGGCATACTTCAGGGAGAGGCTGAGGCGCTTGCGGGGCTTGGTTTGGTCGAGACTGGACAGACAGTGTTAGTTGGGTTCGAGGGGTGCAAGGTGGAATGTGCCTTACGTCCTGGGCGCGTCAATGGGCTGGTCGCTGACGACAATGGCCTCGAAGTTGTCTCCAGCCTGCTCGACAGCCTTGATGAGCTCGGGGGTGAGCAGCATATCGGTAACCTCGGCGCTCTCACTCATGACGGTAGTCCAGACAGGCAACTTGGCGTGGTCGCGGGTCGAAGTTAAAGACAAGTCGTATCGCTCCTCACGCATACGCTTCATGATATCCTTGTGTACAATGGCAAAGACAAAACCGTCAAAGGTGCTGTTGGTGACCTTCTTCGCGTCACCCTGACCGTACGAGGGAGCGATCTTGGTCTCGCGACCGTCAAATACATAGGCAGTGGCCTCCATACGCTCGGCGGGAGGAGGAAAGCTTTCGAAGAACAGAGGAAGCACACTCTCGCCCAGCCACAAGAAGGGATTGAAGCGCTTCAAAAAGGACAGCTTGAAGTCGACAAAAGCGACGTTCTGACGACCAGTCGCGTAGACCTGGTACTCGTCGGCCTTTTTCTCCTTGAGCATGCTATCCACGTCTATGACAGATTGCTCAGATTCAGGGCGCGTGTAGCCGACCTGGACGAATTCCTGGGTCAGGACAGGCGCGTGTGCCTTCATCCATGTCTTCGCCTTGTTGCGGTTGCGCTTGGTGCCCCAGAGATGTACAGCGATGAGGGCGAAGAGGAAAGGCAGAATGTACATTTCCAGCTTGAAGTCGTCTGCAGTGGTGCGCTCCCATACTCGGTACCATGCCGTATACGGTCGGTTCTGGCCGAGAGACGTAGGAGCCGCTTGTGCTGCGCCGGTAGCGGTGGTAAAGGACGAGATGGCTGCTGGCGTGGGCTCAGGAGCGCCCGCGTAGTCGGCGAAGTCTGAAGATGTCAGCAATGCACGCAAAGGTTTCTGTACGGCAACAATTGTCTGCGCTTCCTATAGCAGTGCGGAAATATCATCGCGGCTTTCCCACAGACGAGGCCTTGCGAATGTCTCAAAAAAGGAGCGGCGCGTGGTTCCGCGTGCCAGGCCGCTGGGCTTCCAATTGTGCGTCCAACGTGGGGGCTACGTACCATCATCACCTGCAGCTGGGGCCTGTACAGGCTTCTGCCCCCCAAAGAGGCCCTTGACGAAGTCTGCCATTGCGTTGATAGCTCACAATGAACAGGTGTACGTGGAGATTTGGCTGGCGCGGGAGGTCTGGAGATGGATCTCGGCTCGGTTCCAGTCCAACGTTGGCACTGACCTCATTTTACAGGGACTAGCACGCATGTGGAGGGGCACAGTTGGGGAGCTACCCCAGAGCTTGGAGGTGGCACTTTGGCGTATGGACAGTGTATATGATTTGTTTGGGGCATTATGGGCGTTATGCTGGAATGCATATATGTTATTGAAAATGTTTGACAAGATTGCGCAGACGAGCAGTAGTCAACAGCCATATTTTTTGCCTTAGCTAGCTACCGTAGAGCATTATTAGCATCACAGTCAGCCAATGCGTCAGAAGAAAAGGCTTGCATTGGGTGGAACAAGCCGACTCCATTAACCGGATATACCAAAAAGGCGTCGTTTCTCAGTGCTGCATGCGACACGAGTCAAGTAACCAGAATGCGAGGGTACCAAAAAATGATGAGTCACGGTATACATTGCTTTATTCAAGTCGACAAATGAGATCTTGGTGGTTGTATGGTGAAGGCTTGTTGATTGATTGTGCATGGACAGGACGCGCTTCTGCTAGTCCAACCATATCTGGATATCATGCTCGAGATGTATACTTTAGTTCTTGCCGAGCCAAGTCTTGTGTCCCTTTAAGGATATTAGAGGTGTGTCTGCGATGCTTCAAAGGCCTACTTACGAGGACAAGACGGCCCATCATGTACATGCTGGCGCCGAAGCTGCTGAACAGGATGACCTTGTAGCCGGGAATCATCCACTTGCCGCGGGCCTGTGAAGACAAATGTCAGTTTGCATCTCTTGTATACGTCGTGTCCGCAACATGTCATGTGTCCGAATGGCCCAGCCGTGTGCCTTCCGCATCCACATCATGCACACGTCCTCCCCTTGTCCGTATTCGACAACGCACCTTTTCCCAGGTCCTCAGTCCATCATGCTTCTGGTGCTCGCGTTGCCAGTAAGGCACCTTGTTCTCGCGCATAATCCAGCTGCTAGCTGTCAGTATCGAGCTCTGTGCGTCCTATCGGGAGAGGCTAGAGGCGGCGCTCAGGATCCGCAGAAGAGTCCATAGCCTTGTCCAAGCCTTGTCCAAGACGTACCCGGCCATTGTGAAGTGTTTCGGGGTGTGTATTCGCGGCTTGCGGGGGCAATTGGTGGTTTCGTGGATTTCACGGTTTCGTGATGTCGCGAGGTCGAATGATGCGGCGGCGGAAGAGAGTCGAGCGCCAAGGCCCTTGGCCGCTTTGGGCACACCAACTTTCGGCATCGTCAGGCTCGAGCGTGCGACTTTTGGACCAACGCTGCCGTCAATGGACCCAATCCGCCCTCGCCTCCTGTCTCGTTGATGCCACCGGCCCTGGACAGGCTCCTCGCAAGCCCGTCAGCCTTGCGACTCCTACGCTCCATTGTCAATGCCTCGGAATTCCCAGCGTCGTATTCTGCAAGCACCAAATGCTGCCCTCCAACCGCACCCCGCCGCAATTACTCCGCCAAAAATGCAGACGAGCCATTGCCCTTCTCCAAGCCGAAATGGAGACCCATGAAGCACCTAAACTCAGAGGCCGCAGTAAAGAGGCTCGTGCGCCGAACGCTACAAAATGACGAAGCAAACGACGTGTCCAAGCCGACATCCAGCGTCTTTCAGGGCAAAGACACACCTTCAGGGAGGCGGCCTGAGGATCCTGCACTGTTCGCAGCTATCCTTGCATACCAGGAAAGGCTCCATGGGACAAAGGGTGTTGGCCATGTCTGGCGAAACATCAATCAAGACGGTCATGACCTACCCACTGAAGATACACCAAACGCCGAGTATCTGTGGGGAACTTTCATCAAATACCACCTGGTCGTTACGAAAGTCCTGGCATACGCAGAAGAACTATTCCGCAAGACGGGCAAGGTTTACCCCCGGCTATACGAATTGGTCATGACCCATTGGCTCCCGAGAAATCCCAAAAAAGCGCTACAGTATCATCATGCGATGGTGGAGAACCTCCAGTTCAGGAAGCTTCCTTTGCGCGCCTTAGCGCGTTCGGGCCGCTCTACCTTCAAAACTGCCGCATACGATGTACTGTTGGAGATATACAGACATTCCAACGAGCGGGATCTCTACGACGAAGTGGTGCCAGTACTGAGTGAAAAGGGGGGTATTGCAATGGCAAAAGAATGGCATACAGCGTGTACCACCCGGAACGATATGCCGTCGGAGAAGGTTGCCTTGCATCCCGTTATCCAACAATTTACTGGCAAAGCATCAGCCCATCAAACACATTCCGACCCAACCAAGTATGACCAGAAACTCATGCGTCGCTTGTCAGGCCCTGACACTGCACCAGTTCGATTTGAAGACTCCTTCGTCGCTCGCATGTTTGCAACGCGTACCTTTCCGTCGGCCTCTATTATACATGGGCTTTCCATGGTGGGAATAAATGAAATCGGACCTCAGGCCCTACTTACCATGGCTAGACAGACGCAGCCAATAACGGAACTCCGAGACAGATTCGATGAGCTCAGGGCAGCGGGTATCGCTTTGCAAGGTTGCGTCTTCTCTCTAGCCCTAGAGAAGTTCGTATCCGACGAGAGGTGGCAGCTTGTGCACAGTATGATAAAAAGCGATCAGCACCCAGATGTTTTTGGTGATGCTGAGGTGCAACGGCAACTGCTAGAATACTACCTCGACCAGGGGGATACGCTGCAAGCTCAGCGCACGTTGGCCATTCTCACTCTCTTCCACAAAGACCAAATCCAAGAGTCCTGGAACACTCTGCTGCAAGTCCACATCAAACACACCGGTCCGCAACATGTGATGGAAGTGCTCCAAGACATGCGCGCTGGTAATGTCATGCTGACAAGAGAATCGATTGCCGCCATCAGAGGCTTGCTTCGTCAACGACGTATAGGACACAAGCCCGTCGACGTGTCTGATGTCAATTATGACGACCTCCGATTCGTAACTCGCGCATTCGTCATGATCCTCGAAACCGGTATAGGCGTTATTTCCCCACCATATTGGCGTGAGATTGTTCGGCGATTCGGCATGTTGGGCAGATTTCGAGAGCTCAGGCGTCTCCTACTTTGGCTCCTCTGTTGGTACGCACCGAGGAGCTCTTTCCAGTTCTCAACTTTACCGAAATCACCATTTCTGGAACCAGCGACTGCGAAGCTACGTGCTGCTTATCCGGAGCGCAACCACTACTTCTATTTCCCGGGAACTGAAACGCAAACCGAGAACCCTTTTCATCCCATCCGACAGATTTTCAAGCCCTCGCTCATTCAGGGGTTAATCGTTTGGGGCTTCAGAGCCGGGTTACTTCCAAACGCACCTCTGGAGCAAACAATGTTCACATCTCATCTCGCAAAAAAGCATTGGCGTCGTTACTTGCTCCGAGAACGGTTGCTCAAACGCCTTGGATGGAGCATCGGCCTCCGAACTGTTGTGCAGCTCCGGGAACTCGGCGTGCACATACACCATCACACGGTACTCAAGGCCCTACAAATGCAATTCGTCGTCATGTTCGGCCATGGCCATTCCAAAATCGTAGAAAATAGGACGATAGAAAAGATAAATATCCATCCCTACGCACACTACGTCCATGAAGTCAACAAGATCTGGGGCAGTCGTCTCTTAGCAGAGCCTCAGCTCTTTGCCACAGGCATGATGCACCGCCACATGTGGCATCCGCGTCTGCGGAGAAAGGTCAACCGTAAGCTTTCCCTTAGTCTGGGCGAGATTCTGGGTCCAAATTGGCAAGATAGGTACAATGAATGGGAGACTCAAACTCAGGATAAGGCGACCAAGGACGACAGTGCTGCCGCCCTCGAACAAATGCAACATTTTTTTGCGGCGCAGGCGAGGGCTGGGGATCTGGACTCAGGGTCGATTGAGCACTCTTCTATACAGCCTGAGGATGGGTTGGATGCAGCTAAGCCGGATACCAAGTAGGCTTGTCGCTTGAAAAAGAAAGAAAACTACCTAGGCCTCGTTTTGTAGAACCAACAATAAACCACGTCGACCGTCATAAACCCCGAATCGTGAAGTAAGGAAGGGCGTGGCAGGAATCGCAGTGCGCAGATCATGTGTGAATGAGAAGAGCAGAGGCGATCAAGCCATTGCTTGGCGCGGAAACTAGGCGTGCTCACTGCCGACCTCACCTCAGGGTATACCTGTGGACTGCTACAGCGTAGGTACCGCTTTCCATCTCTCACCATCTCAGTCCGTCGTCGTAACTCATATTCCCCAAAATAATTTTCTCTCACAAGGCAGATTCTGGTCTCAATCTTCAGCACGCATGTAGGGAGCCGGGCGATGTTACGCATTCGTAGCTTCCCCACCCGCGTGGCCAGCCAGCCACTGACATCTCCCTCTCCCTCCCAAATTTGCTCAGCCTTCCCAACGCTTCACGCCACTCTCATAAATGGTCCTATAGATTGACGATCTTCGCACTGTCAGCCCGATGGGCTGCATGTAGTATTGTCTTTTTCTTCGTCCAGAATCGCCATCGAGGCCCAAGGCTCGCGTTGGCGGCCTCCAAGTCGGTGGCTGAGTGTCAATGTAACGTTCCACAGCAGCTGCAACCGCGCAGCCTGGCTGCAGTCAGTACCTAGCCACCCCACCATCTTCGACAGCACCGTTTCTCACGCATCCGCTTGGTAGATTTCGAAGTCGTGATCGTACTGAGTGGGGAGCTGAGCTTACTCCGGCCAAAACAAAGCGGGGAGAGCTGCTTTGGTATAAAAGTCGGCGCCTCGAAGGAATTCATCCCATCTCTACCAGTATTTCCCACCCTCAATGTTCTAATCAGCCTATATTCTCGGGCAGCTATATGAAACTGAATGCTGCAACTGATCTTTGCCTCTAGGCAACCGTTTCCAGAAGGCACCAAACCAAGCAGGGCAGGGGGAAGCGGCAAAATTCTCAGCTCAACTTCACTTTCGGCGACCCACACGAAACCGGTCACCAGCAATAGAATCGTGCGCTAGAGAATTCGGTACTTTCTGTGACTAGTGTATGTACGGGTCTTACCTCTCGGGCTCACTGGGTCTACGAATGAGCTAGCCTGACGGTGTTCTCACATAGCACATTCACTCTCCCATGTCGCTTTTCATGGCTCCTGACAACAGCCACAAGCCTGGCTAGTGGTCAGCTTCATACATCTAATCCAGGTTTATAAGATACATCACCGCCATAATGTACTTTGAGAGGTTGCAATAATTACGATTGTACGCCGCCAATCCTGATACTTCGACCAATGGGTCGACTAGATACCTAAAATCGTCGTCAGTGGCACGCCCAATGAGTTCCCGTATTGTAAACCCTATCCTTTCGCTCACATCTTCTGCACACAGAGTCCAAAGGGTTCCAGGGTGCGCCACTTCCTGAGCGCGCGTTGTTGCCCGATAAGAGCCTCTATAATCTACCGCTGATCTCCTTCAAGCCTCAAGCTCCGGTACTTGCCTGGCCTCATTCCTCACGCCCAGCCGTAATGGCTTCTCGATCGCAAAGATCGGCCTCGCCAAAGAAGCGGTCAATATCGGAAGTTTCGCCTCAGCGTGCTGAGCGAGCGACGAAGGTGACGCGCCGTACCGCAGCCAGACGGACGACCGAACTCAGCCAGTCGCCACCACAGACCCCGCCTCCAAATGACAGAGACGATACGTCCATTCCGGACAGGTCTTCATTCAGCGCGGGAAGCATAACAAGCACGCCTGAAACCCGAGGCGACCGCATTCCAACAACACCACGCTCCGCAACGCACAAAGCACGTAAAAACCCTTCAGGTGGACATAAGGATGGAGGGTCTGCCCCACCTATACCCCTTTCCAGATTCGAATGAGCGTGACGATCTTTAGTCAAGACTCCGAAAGCTAACTTCCATCCCTCAACGGGCGGGCCGTTTGAGTCTCCGATTGGGTCCATTTGGGCCAGGGCTGTTAATAAAGCGATCGTGATGTGTTCTTACACGCGCATACCAGAGAACTGCGTGCGCCTTTTGCTCATCACATCTGGCTCGTTCGACGATCAAGTCAACGCATCTTTGATTATCGTAGACGATGACCAGCTCGGGAGTGATCATTATCCCTATGTAGCCCTCTCTTACAACTGAGGTAACAGTGGCGAAGACAATTTCATCATCATACAAGATCATCCTTCGTCTCAGCCGTTCAAATCAATACGAAATGCCATGGATACCATCAGTGCCTCGGAACGTGGGAAAATAATCAAGGTCAAGCCGAACCTTTACGAAGCTCTCAAGCATCTCCGAAAAGAAACCGAGGTCATAACACTATGGGTTGACGCTGTCTGTATCAATCAATCTGACAACAAGGAAAAATTAGAACAAGTAATGAAGATGGCGCAAATATATCTAAAAGCCTACAACGTCAATATCTGGCTCTGATCAGACGATCCCGGCAACTTGATCTCGGACAGAGCAATGGCCTTTATCTCTCAAGTCATTGAGCCCGACAGACATGCCAGCCTAGTTGCTGGCGATTACCATATCGAGGATTGGGCAAGCTTGTACAAACTACTAAAGTGGGGTTGGTAAGTCTTATATAGTATATAGGTATTTCCACAGCTAATTCATTATCCAGGTTTTCACAACGCTGGGTGATATAAGAATTAGCTTTCGCACAGTCTGCTTCGGTGCATTGCGGAAAGCATGTACGCGACTGGGGCGATTTTCAAACCGCCATTGCCATCTTCCATCTAAATTTCGAATCCCTGAAAGGCAGGCTCATGGCCCATTATGAATCTTCGCAAGCCAAACGTAGCCATCTCGACGATGATTCAACATTGGAAATCGAGCACCTGGGGGCCAAGTTACTTGTCGATATGATTTCGACATTGTTCCGCAGATGTCGCGATGGATCACTGGAATCTATGAAAGGCTTGGAGAGCTTGGTTTGTGCTCTGTCTGACTTCGACACGTCTGATCCGAGCGATACAATCAATGCTTTTCGAAGTATCTTAAAAGAGGTGAACAGACCCAATCTACGTATCAGTGGATCTCAAAAGCCTCCACCAGCTCCAAATTATGGCAAAGATCTATTTGAAATCTATCGCGACTTCGTCAAATGGGTAGTCGCGGACACAGCGTCTATCGACATCATTTGTCGCCACTGGGCTCTTAAGAAACGAAGCGAGCCGACACCAACAACACCTCAACTAGTCGGCTTACCTTCATGGATTCTTTTCGTGGAAGACTCCGCCTGGGGCAAAGGCGAAGAATTATTTCGTAGGCGCAAGGCTGGAGATAGCTCTGTAGGACTGCCTGACAGTAACAAGTACAATGCATGTGGCCGGAAACATATACATGCCGACGTCAAGTTTCCCCGAAGCCCAGTCGAACCCAAGACCGATACGCGTACTCACGTGACTCACGATATGTCTCTGTATGTGAAGGGCGCCGTAGTAGGCTCTGTCTCCTTCCGCACTGACCCCTTCCCGGACGGGGTCATCACCAGAGAGTGTCTGCGAGGACTGGGCTGGCGTCTAGATAAGCACGCCACAGAGATTACCGAAGTTCCTGATCAGTTGTGGCAAACGCTCGTCGCGGACCGTGACCCGCACGGTAACCCTCCCCCTCACTGGTACAAGAAAGCCTGCCAACACTGCCTTACACATCAAACCAACAATGGCCACATCAATATTGGCAACATATTGCGACGCAATATCAAGGCTGGTCAGCAAAGCATAGTGCACGACTACCTTCGCCGCGTCCTCGCTGTCACTTGGAATCGATCATTCCTCGAAGGGGACGCTCTTTGCAACACTGACTCTCAGGCGTTTGATCCACAGCCAGAGAAATGGGTGGGGTTTGGGCCGCCTAGTACAGAAAAGGGAGACGTGATCACCATCCTATGCGGATGCAGCGTTTCCGTTATCCTTCGACCACGCTCGGATGCATCCGGAAACCTCACCGGATATCTCTTCATTGGGGAAGCCTACATCTACGGCAACATGGATGGAGAGGCTTTCAATAATCATTACAAGCTGAAAACCTTCAAACTCATCTGAGGACCATGCTGTAGCTAAGAATAGTCCAGTACTTGAACTGCGCCCTCAGCTTTTCTACCTCCTATATAACGTCTTTCGGCTAGAGCGAATCCGCATAGCTCGGCAGTATCCCGTACGCCTCCCAGCTACATAAATTTTCTAAAGCTCAGTGCCACGTTCAAGCACTCATTCAATTTCCTTCTCCTTGATACCCTCAGATTACGACGACACGAATGACTCATGGTTACGATTTGCTGGGATGTTCCATTTGGCGGCGCATGGCGCTTGTATGTAAAACTCGTATGAAATACTGTCAACTGTCTCGACGCTTTCCCCTATCATACATATACTATGAAGCTTACTGTTGACACCATGCCAACGACCCACCAGATGCAGCTTGTAATCTGATCCCGGAGACAAGGCGAGGCGTTAGGAACTGGAGATCCAGGTGAAGACTCCACCGAACATACTGTCCCCTCATCTCCAGAAACGGTGCTAGTACTAGTATTGAACAGCAGCTCAACCCACTGAATGTCAAACCAGGCTTCATCGCCGGTATCCATCCTCCCAGAAAAGTTTCCGCCATTACTCCAAAGGTTAAGGATGATCATGCTCTCAACATCTGGCACATTGACCTTGGTTTCGGCGGATTGCACACCGTTGATATACCATGCAGTAGTCCCGGGTACCCAGTCTAACCGATAGTTGTTCCAGGTGGAGGTAGGCTGGTGAGCGTCCATGGAGACGTTGAACGTTGCGTCTTGGATCGGCACTGCTGTGTCAGGGTCGGTAGTGGGTTGATTGGAGCAATGCAGCTCGTTGGCAGCGCCTCCGGTCGGGATCTCGATGTCGGACTCATTCGTGTCGTCGTGGTACGTGAAGAAGCCAGCAACTGCGCCGCTGGCACCGTGGATGCGCGCCGACATACGCATGGAAGCGTATGTGACATTGTACTCTGTAAAGTCTAGTTCAGAGGCTAACTGAGTACCGTTGGAAAGTCGCATCGTATGAAGAGAAAGGTAGGTAGAGTGATCCGCCGATCTTTCGTTCGTCATATCTATCATGAGTAAGCATCTTCTACATCCAAAACACTAGATGTTCACCTACTAATGGAAACGCGAGCGGGCGTATAGTGCATATCAATGGTATCTTTCTTAGCTGCTGGTCTCAGCCAGTACCTTGCATTCCACCCCGCACTCCACGGAGATGCAGCGATGATCTTAGATTGGCCATTCGAAGCCACTGACTCCGTGTAAGCACCGTCTTCATGCGACGCTGTCTCCGCATCGCCGACATGGCTCTCGCCTAGGTTGCGGAAGTCGTAAAAGCGATAGAAGTCGTATATAGCTGCAGTCGACCCATTGGTCGAGAACCTGGTACAGTCTTCTGCAGTAACCTTGAGGAGGAAATCAGGAGTGGTGAGAACCAATAGCAGCGCAGCTGTGGCAAACATGGCGAATTTTGGTGCGAAACTGTTGGTGATCAGGTCACTGCATGTGTATGGAATCACCAGCTCTTAGTAGCTGCACCTCGTTCAGACTACATATGTATGTGCTACAGCTGATGCTGCTGACCCCCGGTGGTCTAGATGTCACATGGACAGAACTTCCAGCTGCGGCATCGAAAAAGAAGGTGCTTACATTTGGGGTTTCAGCACTCAACGTTTTGGGTCTGGATGGTATACGTGAGGGATACAGGGCCACGCCTTTAGTGAGTCTGTAAGATTGCATGACTACGCTCGTGACAAAAAGGGTACATGAGAAATTGTTGGCGTGGTAGTAGCGTTGAAGGTGACCCAATTATATTAATGTTCGGCACAGGTTCCCGTCTTGGCGCCAGGTACCAAACCCAAAAACAAAGCAATCCCTTTCTTTTCTAACGCCCTATGACCGCGGACACGAGCCTCGAATCTATCAAACGTACTGTAGCTTGCCCACCGTGTCATCTATCTGCAGAAAGCGGCAAAGATCCTGGCAGCAATCATCGATCGACCTTTCCGTCTTCCATTCGAGCTCTGCCGCTGCCTTTGCGGGATCTGCCACAACGACGCCAACGTCACCCGCTCTCCGCCCGATTTCTTCTATCTGAATAGTCTTTCCTGAACATGCTTGCATCGCTGACACGATTTCCTTGACTGAATTGCCATCTCCACTGCCGAGGTTGTACGTGTGGAATCCTGATGTCAGCCGCGACCCACTAACAGCTCTAAGGGCTGCAACGTGGCCCAAGGCTAGATCGCTGACATGGATGAAATCCCGCATCGCAGTCCCATCTCTGGTATCCCAGTCGGTGCCGAAGATATTCAGGTGTGGTGTTTGGCCATCCATGACCCGCAGCAGGCTGGGCATTAGGTTGCTAGGTCTTGTCCTGGGATCCTCACCTAGCTTTCCAGAACTGTCGCATCCAATCGGATTGAAGTAGCGCAACGCCACAATGGACCATTCTGGATCTGAGACCGCCAAGTCGTTCAAAATAGCCTCGCACATCCATTTGGAACGCCCATACGGATTCGAGATGGCGGTGCAGCCGCCTTGCGTAACCTGCTTTTTTCCTGCAAGGTCTGTCCATTCGCGGGTTTCGTGGAGGCAATGGTTTTCGCTGATTCGCAAGCCGATTTCTGGTGTCACTTCCCCGTAGACTGCGGCCGATGAGGAAAAGATGAGCGTTTTTATGTTGAGACTGTCCAGTAGCGAGCAGAAAGTGACCATTCCAGCCACATTGTTGGAGTAGTACCGAAGCGGTTGCTGTATGCTTTCGGACACGGCTTTGTGCGCAGCGAAGTGAATGACGCCTTCGATAGCAGTTTCGGACGAGCCATCGCTGTACTGGCGGATGATAGCAGACATGGCGTGATGGTCTCGATAGTCCGCTTCGTGGAACGTCAGTGCCGGAGTACACGGTTCGCTGGAGTAGTGATCGTCTCGCAATGCCTTAATCCGATCCAGTGTCGTCATGTACGAGTTGTCGAGATTGTCGACGATCACTACGTTATGGCCGGCTCGGAGGAGCTCCAGCGACGTGTGACTGCCGATGTATCCCAGACCACCAACAACTAGGATGTACTTGGCCGGACCAAGACTGAATACTGGTAAACCGAGCGACTGAGGTTCGTCAATCTCAGTCGCGGGAGTGCTATATCCTGACGGAATACTAGACACTGGCGATGATGGAGTTGCATGTTCCGAAGAAAGATGAGAGCGCGCTGCGAAGTAAATCATCGTGGAGGCTTGTAATGTGTTGGATAACGACTTTGAACGCAGACTCTCGCTGGATTTAAGTATAGGCACCGTCTTCAATCTCCACGGAAGCCTTGCATCGCCCACACCACGATGTTTCTGGATCTAGAACGCAAAAACATATGGCTTCAGCTCGCTAACAGATTTTCTCCCCAAGGCTTCTTTCTTTCGATAGTATCAACGCCTTCTTTCCGCAGCTGAGATATCCCAACTCCTCTCACCCGCTCTCAATTTTCTTTTCTGGACTTTAGCCAATCTAAAAAAGGGGCCATGTTCATTTACTAGTCGTTGGCTACGGCGTGAAAACATGCTGGCTACGGTCAACGTTACGGACGGTTCCAGCCCAACGTGGCGGTAGCAGGTTCTTCTAGGGTTGTCAATGTTTAGTACGACCCACATTGCCCCAGAACCTCGACGTTTCTGAGACTTGGAAAGTCGGTAGATTCGTCATATTGCTCATGTGGGGGCATCTTGAGGTACCATTGGAACGCTCAAGCACTCGCTAACATTGTGATGTTTGTGGAGGTCGACTAAAATGCGACTGGGCTATAGTAAAAAGTACACAGATGGAACATACGAGTATCGTACAGCATTTACGATATCTGAAGTTCTACAAAGCGCGCTCTTAGCAGTCATGCATGAACACAATGGTATGCGGCATGCGCTGTCATTCAAGCCATACTGTGGCTTCGCGTTCACGGAGAAGCCACATCGTATGTTGAACGTTTTCAACGTGGAGGTTATAGTTACGCAACATAAACGTGAGCAGCTTTGCTTTTCTTCCGCCCTGCGCTCGGCGAACTATACATGCTACAGCAGGGGAAATAGATGTAAGGATTTTAGCGAAGCCAGTATGTTTTTAGGCGCCTTTCGGTCCTTCCGACTATGACCTAGGCTAATTATTGCCTTGTTCCTGCCCGCGACTACCTTCGGAACGTGCTTTTATGTAACCAAGCTTTCCTTTGTTAGTGCCGAAATGACTTCATGGAGTTAGGCGGCATTGCCTCTAGGTTTGTAACTCATACTGCCGTGTTCTCGGCTATAGTCCGCCACGCGGGACATGCATGTTCTAAAAGCCCCCGTAAGCCACGAAAGATGCTTACTACGCTACCGACTTTCGAGCCTAACAAATATGTCGCTAGGATGAGGACCAAAATATCGAAAAGCATAGTGCGGGGGCCGGTGCACGATCGTATTCGAGGCCATCATGTTCCAGAGCACAAGTTGTGGCGCGAAGCTGAAGTCGAAGCAGTCGAAGCAGTCGAGCCGCTGTAATGCAAATTGCAAAATCGATACTTTGATATGCCGTTCTAGGACCAGGGACCATCGACGTGAGAACTTCAAAACCGCGAGAAAGGCCGTACCTTGTGATTTTGTGTACCCTCATTCAAAGGCACTACATTCGTTAACAGTCACTCATCTTTTTTTTATATTCTTTCCGGACCAATCCTGGTCACATTTTCTTCCAACATGAATACGAGCAAAACACCTTCTATCTCCGTGGTAGATGCAGATGAGATGTCGCCAATTCCTCCTACATCAGCGTCCAACTCGTATGCATCAAGAGAAGATGCACGTGGCCTTGGACTGCATTTCTCGAAAACCAACACCAATACCCAAGACGAGCTACCTCCACCCCGACCAGCATTTCTTTCTTCTCGCTCCTCGAGATCTTCCAGCGGTTGGGATGAGCAGCCTCCACCGTACCCGTGCGGCACACCATCTTCATCTACAACGAGTCTTGCCTTATCCCAAAGCGAGTCTCTGCCCCTCCGACAGGGCGTGCCGAAACAAGACCGAAGAGGTACAGCTCTTCGTGCACTCTCAGCTGTGAAGCGGAAAATCTTTAATCATGTCCACCCCAGGACCATTTGGCAAATGATTGACATACGCGAGGTGTTTTGGCCGTTCACCTGGAAGAAGTACATCATCCTATGTATCGTGGCTGCTCTTGCCGTCGGCGTGGCGATCTCTGACCACTACTTCGGTTGGATCCAGAAGTCGATGGAGATAACTAGAAGCAACATGCTGCCTGTTCTCATCATTGTCATCGGTCTCGAGCCAATCATGATCACCATCATTCTTCTGGTCGCTCGCGTTCCTCCTCTCCATCCTCCCGTTGGCCCACCCGTTGAGAAGGCCGCCCCCGACGTCGAATTGGACGTTGAAAAGGCTATCACTATTGTTGAGGCTACACCGGATCATAGCACGGCACTCGTCATTCCTTGTCACAACAGCGACCACGAAGCCACAAGCAAGGTTCTTAAGAGCGCATTCGTTCACTTCCGCCCACAGGATATCTTCGTCGTTGACAACGGGCGGACTAGACATCCGCCATCATCCGGGTTCCGCGAGTTTATACGAAGCGAGCATCCTGATATCAACTATATCTGGTCACCCATTGGAAGCAAGAACGCTGCGCAGCTTGTTGGGGCGATGGCTGCTACAAGCTACGAATGGATCATGACGGTTGACGACGATGTATCGATCCCGGCAACCTTCCGGCCGCCGATCGACAAAATGGACGACGTTACAAAAGGCTGCGCATTTCCCCTCAAGGCCGTTGACGCAAATGGCGACGTACCACTATGTCTCGTCGCTTGGCAGGACTGCGAGTACAAGATGTCGGGCCTCACCAAGCTTGCCGAGTCCTCCATCTGCGGCGTCCTATATCCACACGGTGCAGGCTGGTTCTGCGAGCGAGAAACCCTAATCGACCTCATTAGCAACTACCATTCCATCGACTTCATCGCCGAAGACGTAAACACGGGCCTCTCGATGCAAAAGATGAAGAAGCGCATCGCCTTTGACGCAACCTGCGTGCTTGAAACCGAAGTCCCCACCACCGTCCTCGGCCCCGGCCTAAACTGGTGGAACCAACGATACCGATCCTGGGAAATGGGCCGTCATGGCCGCCTGATCGCCTTCGCAGACCGCATGCTACTATCTTTAAACGGGCAAACCACACCCTGGGGCATCTTCATCCAGAAATTCATCCACCTCTACTCCATCGCCACGATAATCGTAGACTGGGTCCGCATCCCCGTCTTCGTCACCATGGGCGGCGACAGCAACTTTTGGCTCCTGGGTGGACCCCTCATGCTCGCCGCCACACTGCCCATTCTTGCATTCAAGTACTTCAACGCACGCCACCGACCGGATCTGCAACCGCGGTTCTGGGCTGCGGTGACGTATCCGCTTTACAAACAGCTGTATGCGCTTGTTTCTATTTTCGGGGCTATTCGTGCGGTGCTGTTTTATGCGGGGGGGCATAAGAAACCGAAGACTATCAAGAAGATGATCAAGGATCAAGATCAGAATGCCGTTTGGTTGGATCCTAGGTTTCAGAGCAATCCGGCGTACCTTGCTGATGAGGCGGAGGCTTTGCTTAGAGCGGCGAGAGGAGAGGGAGGGGAGAAGGTTCCGTGTTCTGTGTATATATCTCCGGCGTCACCGTAGTGGTGTTGGATCTGCCCTGCTTTTTATTTCTCTTCGTGGTGTGGTTTAGCTCGCGACTTTTTGATCTTTTTTTCTGGAATAGATACGATACCCTCTTCTTTGCCGTAATCAACAATACAGCTCAAATTTTAATTCGTACCAGAGACATCATGACTCGCACACCTAGTGGGTTTGAAGTGATCGAAGAGATAGCTCATGCTGCTACGCAGCATCAGCAGACTGATTTCAGTCACCGTGAGCATCTCTAGTAGGCAGCAATTATACTTATTAAATTAACTCATCGCAGAGTCAGAAGCATCTATAGTTACCATTAGACTTACCTCTCTAAATTCTACTAAACTAAACTATTAGAACTAAACTGTCAGGACGCAGCCCTGCACCACTACGCCATGCAACCAAAAAGGCAAGTATGATCAGTGAACTACTGATCATGGAGCAGGATAGTATATATCGTCAGCAGGGCCTGACTGTAACACTGGATTGCTAAAGGTCCCGTGATGAGGAGGGTCATAGTCCCAACATGTTTACTTCTCTTACTCGCGCCTTGGCATATACACCTACTCTTAACCTACGCGCGCAGCGTAGGTTAAGAGTAGGTGTATATGCCAAGGCGCGAGTAAGAGAAGTAAACATGTTGGGACCAAATCTTTCCAACTGCAGGCCTTCGGCCTGGGTGTTACAATAATATAGCTCAGAGTATAATAAAGTTATTAAAAACCCTCTATAGTTAATGTCAGAAATATGATTAAATAGATACTGGATACACCCAATGTCACATAGTACAGCTTGTAATGTTCTGCATTGACTAGAGACCAGACTTGCTATCAGTCAGTTGGATCTGCAGACTGAAAACCTAAATAGGAAATCCCGGACGGAAACTAGCCTCATTAGGTTTTCAGTCTGTAGATCCAACTGACTGATAGCAAGTCTGCTAGAGACGATTCGCTATCGAGCCACGGTAGTGAGAAGTGAGCCTATATAGATAGTTCTGACTCAGCAAGAACCGTGACGGCCCGTGGGCCTGACAGTTAATATATAAACTAACGTCTTAGCGATAGTCATATAGCTTACGCGAAACTAGAACAGAGCAGCATTAGCAGCAAAGAGTCCGAATATAATAGCAGATGCGCTAGGACTAATATGGCCTAGTAGCATCAATACGGCATCGGTATTTCGCGATTCCCTCAGCCGTGACTACGGTTGATGTGAAGTCGTTGCAAATTATTGTCGCGGGCTAAACCAAGATCTCGAGGAAGACTATTACAGTAGAACAAGATCTACATGGGAGACGCCGGTACTAAAAGTGCATCCGCTATTTGTAGCGCAGCGACACGATTGGCTCGCCTTTCGGCATGTATCCTCCACCGACCCGAGGGAACTCCGCACAGCTGTGCTTTCCGCGTGGAACCTCACCGTTCCTTGCGCTCCCCACGCATTTGCGTAGGATAGCTAGGCCGATCGCTCTGCTTTACAAGGTCACAAATGCATAGAAGAGCCTTTTTATTAAGCTTACGCACCTCTGCCTGCGCTTACTGATCAAGTACCCACTTTCGGGGTGCGACAAGTGTCTACCACCAGCATCTCCCCGCATTCCGTATGCTTTCGGCGGAAGTTTGATCCGTCAGTATATATACTTATGCATGCTCACACTTCCATCTTCACATCAAACTTAACAGACGGTATGATGGCATCGCATACGTCGATCCGCTCGACATTCACTTTCAACCATGCTCAACTCGGTCCCATGACTGGTATTGTTGCGCCAGACAACGTTGTGCAGTTTCGCGCGATACAATATGCTACTATACCAGCCCGCTTCAAGGCTTCGGTCCTCGCCGAAACTCTATCAGGCAAGGAGGATTTCACACAGCATGGGTAAATAACAAGTTTTGCACCTGAGCAATGACTCGGGACTCCTTTCACAAGAGTGGCATCTAATATCTGGTAGTTATGCATGCCCTCAAGTCTTCAACAAAGATGTCGCTGGCGGCGGACCATTTCCTGGTGAAGCTTCTATTCCGCCATCCGACGAGCTCAATTGTCTCATCCTTCAAGTCAACGTACCGCTCTCATGCATCCAATGCAGTCCTGCCTCAAAACTTCCCGTCCTAGTATACATTCATGGTGGCGGGTTTATCTTCGGAAAAGTGGACGATCAACACAGCACAGCGCTCATGGTTGAACAATCAATTTTCGACAACCAACCGATCATTGGAGCAAGTATTCAGTACCGACTAGGCGCACTCGGGTACCTACACATTCCGGAACCCGGAAACTCAAATCGCGCGCTCAACGACCAGCGAAATGCATTCCTCTGGATTCAAAAGTTCATTGAAGGGTTCGGTGGAGATAGCGGAAGGGTGACTGCGATGGGCGAGTCCGCAGGATCCATGTCGATAAGCGCACATTTGCTTTCTCCCGTGCCAGCTTCCGGCCCACTTTTTCACAGAGCCATCATGATGTCTGGCATTCTTGGGCCTGCGACAGCACCTGCTTCGCTTGAAAGCGCAGGTAAATCGTACGAGGCGTTCCTGAAAACGGTCGGCATTGAAGAGCGAGGTCAAGCTGGTCTTGAGCGTTTGAGGGAGATGGATTTGCAAATGCTTGTGAACGCTTCTACTGAGTGGCGTGCCTCTGGGAAATCTTGGCCCCCGGTGCAAGATGAACAATTCTTCGGTGAGAACGCAGGTTCGGTGACCTGGAATAAGGTTCCCGAGCTGACTGCCAAGTGCAACTGGGTCAATGAGATTATTCTGGGCAACACTGGGTTTGAAGTAGGCTGAGACATGTTGGCAATGCCGCTGAGAGACTAATGCAACGACGCAGGGCCTCAATTTCCGCGGCAAGGTCGCATCAGCTACAGCAGGCTCCTTCCTTGATGGCATCACGAAGCAACTTGGTAACGAAAGTGCCGAGCTGGTTAGCCAAGCCTACGGCATCACCCCCGGCAAAGATCAGAATCTCTACGAAACTGCAGCTATGCGATGGATGGGTGACATTATCTTCGAAGGCAAGCATAGAGTTCTGGTAGTTTCATCACGATGGTAACTGATTAATTACTTCAGCGCCCACCCATCTCATGGCTCAATACCTTTCCACCCATACCAGCAAGAAGCTCTACCGTTATATCTTCGATGTCCGCAACCCGTTTCCAAGCAGTCCTTGGTATCAACAACCCCACCATTGGGTTGATGTATATTATGTCTTCAAGAGTTTCCAGTTCCGCTTTCCGAGGCAAAAGTTAAAGGACATCTCAACCCAGCACGCGCGGTTCTGGATTGATTTCACAAATGGAAAAACACCCTGGAAAGAGTACAAGTACACCGGCAAGGGAGATGAAGTGATCATTGTGGCGGATGAGCGGGACGGATGGGTAGAAAGGTCAATCAGGGAGCAAGAAAACATTTCTGAGACAAGCTGGAGGAGATGCGAGGCTCTTGTTGAGAGTTGGAAGGGCATGTTGGGGAAGGTGTTTGAGCCGACTGAAATTGAGCCGTTGAGGCCGATGAAGAAGGCTTGAAGATTGGTCCATGATCGAGCAGAATACAAATCACCCGGTGCTTGTAGTAATATAAGAATGCTTCTCCACGCTAGACTTGTTGTTGACTAGCGTGATGTATGTATGACTGACCCTCGTGCCTAAAATTTTGAGGTCAATTTGTGTCTCAGAACTGCGTCCGCAACCTCAACAATAGAAGAGTTAACAGGAAACGCAATTCCTAAGTCTTCAACAATGCCCGAAGAACATTCCTCAAAAGTCTTGCCTAGTTCATTCGCCCTTCTTACGCCCCGCCTCATTCTCATACCCACGCCTCTAGCCATCTCCAACACCTCGTACCTTGCCCTTTACGCCAGCCTACATGCCGACACATCATTCTGTGAGATGGGGTTCGGCGCGTCTTTCCCGGCAAGAGCCTGGACGCAGGACGAAACTCGCCAGACTATCGCGACAAGAGACATTGCTCGGTCATGGGAGAAACGCAGCTTGGGCGACTTCGCCATTGGCCTGAGACCGACGGCGCAAACCGACGATATGACTTTACGACCCTTTAAAGAAAAGGGACTGGAGGCGCACATCGTTGAGGACGCTACTACTAAGACGCTCGTGCAAGCTTGCAGTACGACGGAATGGGTAGGCTACGCTGGCGTGCGCGAAGCAACGACAACGTCTATGCCACCGCGCACCTCTTCTGATCCACCCCTTCCAGCCTGGCAGGAGATGATTGAGCTGCGCTATGGCGTTGCCCCTGCGTATTGGGCCAAGGGTATGGCGCGCGAGGCCGCAGAAGCGGTCATGTTGTGGGCAAAGTGTGAGAGAGGCGTGAAGAGATTTATTGCTGAGACGGAAAAAGCGAATGAGAGAAGTGCGAGAGTTTTGGAGAAGATCGGGTTCGTGCGGAGTGGGACAGATTATTGGAAGAATGAGGAGGAGGTGGAATGGGAGAGGAGAGTCGCGCTATGAGGATATTGTAGCTACTGATTAGTCTTTACACAGCGCTTTGCGGGGCCGCGGACCCAATAGCGTCTTCTCAGCATAGCCCCAAGAAGATTGCACAAATTATGTTGTAGTCTTGTTTACAAAACTCCGTAGACTCCCGGCGTGTCTTCAGTCTTCTCAGAACGCTTTCCGAATTTCATCGGACACAACCTCTGAAGTGAAATTTGCGTACGGGTGGGGCTTGATCAGACTACCCGATTTCAATTTGACGACAAACTCTCTTCCCCTTTTACAAATCCTGCTTCTAATGGGGAATCAATGGAATACGAGGATGAGATGTTGTCGCCGATGGGACGCGATATCCCTTGAGGATGAACCTATGAAGCCCAGCGACTTTCTTTTCCAGTAATTGATCACTGAGTTCGAACAAGACTCAGTTAATAAACAGGGAACAGACCGTGTGGACTCGTACATTTCAGGGGATGCTCCGCAAAGGAAATCAAGAATGCGGAAAGAAGAGACAGGGTCTATTGAAGGTACCCACTGTCTGATTGGAGAAATACAAAGACCTTGGCAGTGGATAGGAAAGTGAGACATGACGTTTTGGACGTCTTCGCCAGTGCTATGGATACGAACTACGCGTAGGCACAGTGAGATCCTAATCATGTTACCCGAATACCTTCTTTCCCTTGCCAATTTGCCTACTAAGAGGTCGCGGATATTCGTGACACACCATCTCGGATGCGCATTTCCGAGTTCCGTTGGCTTCCTCCAGGAACACGACACCAGTATATGTGGGCGTCTGCACATGCACAATCGGTCCGGTTAGATTCAAAAATGGGGGACAACACCATTCCCGTCTTGGTAGGAACGTGCAGTCGGAGCTCGATGGTGCAGGGTTCAGCTTTCAAAGTCAGGGCTCGCAAGGTACGAGTATGAAGTGTTCCCCAATATCAGTAATCGAACAATTGTGATCGCAGGTTAAACATGCCCTAAAAGTCCACTTTGCTCGAATTTCGGCGGGTCTTCTTCTCTTGCAAACAAATTGCCGAAATGCCCGGTCCGATCATGATCAAAGACATGAGATATGGTAATCAACTGATGAAAATTCTCGCTCCTCGTGCACTGAAATCGGTAGTGCGATTCGAGCATTTTGAGCCTCATCCCGCGCAGAACGCGTTTGGAATAACGCATCGGACCCTCCCCGGCGCCATCAGACTAACCCAAGAAAGAAAGCCGATCGGGTATAACGTGACATCGTGTATGCATTGTCCAGATGTCAGCGAGTTGCTTGCCCCACGCCTTATCGCCGGAGGAGAAAAACGGAGGTGGAGCGAGAAAATTATTCAAAGAGGTGGAGCGCGTTGGAACTTGGCGGCAAAGAGTTGGGTCGTGCCATGGGGAGGCGAACATGGGCGAGGCTGCGGGACGGGAGACGGTCTGACGTCACGAAAGGCAATCCAAACATCGATAATTCAGGCTAAGACATATGCGTCTCTTGGCGGACGATCAGCACAGCTTGGTACGCCTGCGTCCGATGCTTGGATAGTAGTCAAGGGCTTAAGTTTGAGGCTTAAAAGCCAAGTTCCGATGATATTGGTTCGCAACCTGCGAGTTAGAGGTTCAACCAGGGACAAATTTCGTCGCGATGAACCGCGCAATTGTACGCAAGCCCTGGGAAACCCGACACCGCAACCTTGGAACGAAGATGCGCGTCTCGTCCCCAAATATGCCTCGCTTGCTTTCGCTTCGGCCGACATATGATTAGCGTTTGCCCCATATTAAACGCTGCATCGCGTGGTCTGAGAGGCTATGGGGCAGCATAGTCAACGGCCCCTAGTTGGAACACGCCATAGCGCCATGTCTCTGTAAGCGCGAAGGATGTAACATGACGTCCAGAGTATTGGTCGTGTGCCCGGTGATGCGCACAGAATGCAACGTGCGCCTAGACACGGTACGCGTTCGCCATCACCGGTGAATGCGCCATGTTATAAGGTTTTGTTTCCCCCGCGCAACCGTGACGTACGGATTTCTCATTATACCCCAGCTTTCTTCCACACCACCCCGCAGCTGGTTCCCCAGCACCTGGAAAGTGCGCTTACTCCAATAACCAACAGCCGCTTAAACGCGTTGTTGTACTCAATATGGCGTCCGCGGCAGAAATGAAGCCTGACATCCATGACGCGAATACCGTCAACAGGAACGAGGCTGGTGATGCTGAAAAGAAAAACTCCAGCGCGAATGGCGAGCAGCACCACAAGGAGCACCCAACGGACCACGCCATCACCGCCGCTGACAAAGACCATTACGAAAAGTATGGCACTTACGACCGCTACGAGCTCACAGAGGAGGACTGCTACGATGAACTCGGCTTTTCCTTCCCCGAGTGGAAGAAATGGATGATTCTCAGCGTAGTCTTCATGGTGCAAGTCAGCATGAACTTCAACACTTCACTTTACAGCAATGCCGTAGGCGGAATATCAGAAGAGTTTGGCGTCAGCGCGCAAGCAGCGCGTGTTGGTGCAGCGGTTTTTCTCATCACCTACGCTTTCGGTTGCGAGCTTTGGGCGCCCTGGAGTGAGGAGCTGGGTCGGTGGCCTATCCTCCAGCTCAGTCTGTTCTTCGTCAACATCTGGCAGATTCCAGTAGGCATTGCGCCCAATTTCGGGACTATCATTGGCTTCCGTGCCCTTGGTGGTCTCTCTACCGCTGGTGGCTCCGTCACATTGGCCATGGTCGCCGACATGTGGGAACCGTGAGTATTCTGTTGTCCATTTTCTAGAATCATTGCTAACTTACGCAGTGATAACCAACAATATGCCGTTGCATTCATAGTCTTTTCGTCCGTCGGTGGTTCAGTCCTCGGCCCTATCGTCGGTGGCTTTGTCGAACAATTCCTTGCGTGGCGCTGGAACATCTGGATCCAGTTGATCTTTGGTGGTGCCGTCCAAATCGCTCACGCAATCCTCGTCCCTGAAACCCGTACAACGGTCCTTATGGATCGCATCGCCAAAAAGCGCCGCCAGGAGGGCGAGAAGAATGGAAAGCCGAACAACATCTGGGGGCCCAACGAGTTGAAGACCTTCAAGGAGCGCTTCAGCATGCGTGAGATCCTCATTACCTGGATTCGCCCCTTCCGCATGTTTGTCACTGAGCCCATCGTGCTTGTTCTGTCTCTTCTATCCGGGTTTTCCGATGCGATCATCTTCATGTTCCTTCAGGTAGGTTTTGAATCTGCGAAATCGATATGGTCCAAAGACACTGACCTTGTTCGTAGTCGTATGCGCTCGTCTACTCCCAGTGGGACTTTGCGACCTTCGCGATTGGATTGACTTTCTGCGCCATCGGTATTGGTTACTTCCTTGCTTGGTTCTCGTTTTTCCCAGCCATCAAGCGCAACGAACGTCTTCGCCTTGAAAAGCCCGATGATGAGCGCTCTCAGTACGAGGCTCGACTTTGGTGGTTGCTCTATACCGCACCTTGCCTGCCGATTGGTCTCATTATCTTTGCCTGGACATCAACTGGCCCGCCAATCCACTGGATGGGCTCCCTAGTCGGCTCGGCAATTATTGGTATCGCCAACTATGCAATTTACATGGCCACCATCGATTACATGATCTGCGCTTATGGTCCTTACTCGGCTTCTGCGACTGGTGGTAACGGTTGGGCTCGCGACTTCCTTGCTGGTGTTCTTACCCTTCCCGCCACGCCCTTCTTCCAGAACATTGGTGGGGATTTGCATCTCGCATATGCCTCAACGATCCTCTTCGCTATCTCCCTGCTGCTTGTCGTATCGGTTTACGTCATCTACTGGAAAGGCCCTGAGCTCCGTAAGCGCAGTCCTTTCGCGCAGCAGCTTAGTGCCGCACGTGAGGAAACCGGTGGCCGCCGTGTCAGCAGTCTTCCTGGAATGTACGGGAGCAGAGCAAACTCGATCGCACAGCAAGGCGGCTCAATGCCAAACTCGCGCAGGGGGTCGGTTGTGCGTGGTGTTCCAGGAGGCGAGAATAGGTATGCGGAGGCGCAACGCGTGAAGATGCAGCGTAGGCAGAGTGCAAACAGCAGCACCGCCTAGACGCTGTCTGCCAATTGGCTAGATAGAAGGTCTAGCTGTTTGTTGGTATCGCATGATAATAATGTAATAATGTTCTTCTGAAAGCTAGAATGCATAGGATTTGCTGATGACATGTTAGAGTGCTCCAATTGACCGGTAACAACCTATCCTTGGAGTTTCTTGTGTGATGTTTTGAGAAGGTTTTATGCGCCCGCACACACATGAACAAACACTGACGAGTGCCAAGCCTTCACGCTCTGTCGCGCTAGGTGTCCTTATTCCCGACAAGCTCCCCCATTCTCGCCAAGCTTCAGCAGATTATACGCTGTTCCCATGCTTGCTCCAAAGATCTTGAATATCACGGGGCGCAATACACATGACCATCTTCGATACGAAATGGCCATGAGTAACCATTGCTAGAGTGCAGCCCAGTCATGTATGCTACAACCCCACCCATGTTGCCATTCAATAGTGCTCCACAATAAACCTGACATGCTCAAACTCACAGGGCTGAGGCCATGAACAGCGCTACTTACACTGTAGCGTTTGGAACAGTCTTCGGTGTCACTTCTTCTGAGATTGGAAGTGCTTCGACATCAACGGAAGCAGCGCCTGATGCCCCATCACAGGTCTTCTTTCTTGCGATTAAGTGCTTCAGCAGCTCCCCAACGTCGATTCCCTTTGCCTGCCACTCAACGCCTTCTTCAAATTCATCGAATGTTTTGCCGGATTCCTTGGCGCGCTTACGGATTCCTCGTGTTCGAAGTCGCCATACCAGATGCGAAGCGACCATGCTCATCTCAATAGCACAACTGTAAGCTGTCAGCCCCAAGCCATGATCTAGATTGTTGTGTACCACCCACCATAGCGCGTACATTGTGCCGAACAACACGTCGAACTCATGTTGGGCCACCAGAGCCATCAATGAGAAAAATGCACCATTCCAATCGATAGCAAGGAAGATGAAGTCAATCCCTACAACACGTCCGCGCCTTTTCAGGAGCTCGAACGGAATCGGTATGTAACCTGAGATGAGTGTCAGAAAGGCAATGATGCCAATCAATAAGACTGGCCACTCTAGTCCTCTTGAGTATGGTGGTCGAATCGCAAAAACGAGACCGGCTTCTATCCCGGTAAAAATGGCAAGGAGGAATACCAAAAGGAGAGATGCAGTCCACGCCCGCCATTTCCTGTTGTTAGTCAGTACCATCACAGATGACTTCGGGTCGCATCTAGCACGTACCGGCCATATATGAGGCACTGCGCCCAGCTAACCCCACAAAGTACACAGAAGCACTGGGGCTGTACGATTAGAGGGATGTTGAATTGCTGTGCTATAGCATAGACTCCAAAAGGCACGCCACTGATGGACCAGAGGAGCATCATAGACTCTGGCAATCCCTCGGTGCTCTTCGTCCGGTAGTTGCGCCATATCTGAGGAACAAGCTGTATGCACCAGAACACAGTCCCGATGGTACCGAGGACATTTGCTGCCAACGGTATTGAAGTTTGCGGCGCCATTCAGGGTAGCGGGAGATTTCAACCGAGATTTCGTTTCGTTGTACAAGGTTTGTGACTGGGCTTGTGAACGGTGAGCAAAGACTCTTGGAGCATGTCGATGTTCAAGAACCAAAAGTGGCAAATTTATGGTCGAGAATGCCAAAATTTCGGGCCGCCTAACATACAGTCTTTCGTAGCGGGGTTGCGAAACGGCTCGCCCGCAAAACGAACTGTAGATGCAGCCAAACAAACCAATGGGCACTTAACTTGTTATCCGTAGAATCCCCACTATATATACGTGAAGAAAAGCCACGCGGATACTCGTATAAGTCTTGCGCGTTCATTTCATCACACTACAAGTTTTCTAAGCGTAGAGCTAAGCACGCTATACGAGAGTGGCAGCAAAATTGCACGCCGTGCATAATGCGGCGATCTACTTCTCCACACTTCCTTCATCTGCCGAACCGAGATATAAAAGTTTGGGAGGCCAGCCGGTTATCACTGATATCTCCGGCGCATTGGAGTAGCCTTGCCCAATGCGAATCAATACTTTCCCGAGTCGATAATTCAGACCTACATCAGGAAGGCCACTAGCATACGTCACCACCAACTACAGTCAGGATACCTCGGTAATCGCTGAGAGGGCCAATCGTGGCCAAGACTGCATGTTTGAGCTAACTCGCACTCTTTGACTTTCGGGGATGATGCAGCTTCACAAGCGGTTTCCCATTTGTTTTTTAATTCCGATCGTCGTTTCCTCGGCGCGACCTTCCGACGTTGTTAAAAGACATATCCGCAATAATTTCACAGCAAGATACGACATAGCTGCAGAATGATAGAAGTGAATGATTCGGATCCCAGCGAGACATGTGTAGGACTCTGGTCTGGGCCAGTCTACATGATAAGTCGCTATCTGATGTCACGTGCGCATCGGATGTCCGTACCTTGGAACCTATTCACTAGAAGATCGTGTGCATTACATTGCGCGCACGATTAATCACTACGAAAGGGCCAAGTTACAGAGTATACGTTCACTCAGCCCCGGACAAGGAAAGCTTAAGCCCGTCCGTCTATCTGCATATCTCCACTACACATAAGCGATCTAATCTCAACCGTTCAACCCCGATTGCTCAACCTGGCCCAAATCCCGTTCGACCGCACCGATTGCATGCCTAGCTTTGGAAATACACAGTAGACCGCCCCATCAAGCCAGAATTCCATCAGTAGTATAACTTATCCATTCCGCCTTCGAGGACAATGTCTCTCTCCAACCAGCCCAAGTTCTTTCGCGGCCTCCTTGCTGAAATTCAGATCAAGATCTACGAGCATGTATTCACCGACACCCTCAAGGGCTCCCATCCCCACAGCCTTGCACCATATGCTGGCTTTTTCTTGTCATGCAAGAAGTTTGCATCCGAGTTCGAGTACGAGTGGGCTAGATGTTTTACCGCTAATCCCAAGTCCCTCCTCGGCGTATTGAAGCTTGAGCCGGTGCTAATCAAGGGCTTCAGCGACTCGAACCACATCCGTATCTGGGTACCATCTGAGCCTCTTCAAGGTGTTGTAACGGTGCCTTCGGTTATGAAAGACACACTTGGTATCGTGCAGTCCTTGACATTTCGACCATCATATCCAGGCCAGGATTCTACAACCATCCTCGACTTCCTCCTCAATCGCGCTTAGCAACAACGAGTCATGATGGCCATCATAGATTCTGCATTCTGGTTGTACTGGGATTGTCTCAGCCTCGCTGTAATTCCGTCGCCTCGCATGCCTCCTTCGCCAACAATACTTTTGTCCACGTCAAGTATGTATCGGAGTAGCTTTTGGATGGAAGAACGTAATTATGTGTAGGAACCCGACACAAATGCAGCTCCTGAGCAGACAAGCAAGTTGATTCGCTTGCCATGGAAGATCTGGGGGGATCTTTGATCATGTGCTCGAGGAATGCAGTACTGTAAGGGAGTTGAGGGAGTGGAGCGGAGGATTTGTTTTGTCATTCAGGATGGCAGAAGCACTCTTAGAACGGGCTTTGAAGAGGCGGACGTGTGCTCTGAACGAGAAGGAATACAAGTGTTGAAGAGAGCAGGTCACAGACAGAAATATCTCCGTACGCGCTTACATATGGGCAATTGCATCGCGAGGCTTGTAGAGTTATTGATGATGGGCTGAGCCAAGGTACCTCAATAGGGAAGTAGGGAAGCGGAAGTAATCCTTTGGATAAACTGAATCTGATCTTAAACTACATGATATGCAGACGGTCTTGTTCGAAAAGCATTTCAGACGGATGTACGGCCATGGTATGCAAACTTCGTTAATCTGACTGTGTACGTGATCTAACGTTCGGCGCTAAGGGAGGTTTAGGTCCTCGGCATGCGTCACTGTTCCTCCACCTTCATAATTAAACCGACTTTGAAGCCGACCACTTGCCCATCGGACTTATAGCAGCGGCCTGCCGATCCTCAATATTTCCAAGGTTTGCGGCATCTTCTTTGCCATGGCGGCAACTATCGGAGACCTCTCGCAGTCACGGCCGACTTCAACCATGGCGCGACTGCGCGATGCGCTTGAGATGCGTCGGGGAGCCGCAACTTCGTCTACGCTTGGGCATCACATTAACATTGTCTGTGGTATTCAGCGATGATTGGATGACGTGGCTAAGCTTTTGAAGAAATGCCTGCGGCTTTCGTTGAGAAAGAGCAACACCGAAGCCGTTCCGTTCTTTTTTGCGCGGTGCCCAATCAATGCCGGCGGATGCCAGTGCCGTCGCACTCGACGAGATGACCAGCGTCACCAACGACTGCACCGAGAATCTTGCCCGAGGCCCTGCTTCTTTGAGAGCATATTTAGACAAAATGTGCTCCGTCGTTCCTTGTTGGAAAACTAACGATGCCGATGTGCAAACTTGACGCACACTATCACGCACACGGTTCACGGTTCATGCCGGACGTTTTCAACCCAAAGTTTGTGGGGTAGCGCATCCGGCTCCGCAGCTTTTCACTATTGGTGCAAGCCACTGACTGCAGCGAACATCAAGATTTTCTCCGCGAGTTTTTCCTCTCGGCCTCCTTTGGCATGGCCTTCTAATCAACGATGCATGTAATCTGGATCGATTTGGATGCCCTTTGAGCCGGCTTTATGGGCAAAGAGATCCCTGCACCCTCAGGCTTCGCCGCTTGGGGACCCTTCGTGCGCGACAACTACCAGACACTGCGTGTGACCCAGGCGGACATCATTGTAGCGGGGATAGCTTTCGCTCTTGCTAATCTTTTCGGCTTGTCGGCGGCCTTCATCGCAGTGAGACACACGAAAGCATCCCGGCAGCCCTGGAGAAGCATATACATTTGGATGATTTGGCTTGAATTGGCTGCCTCAGTGGCGCTGTCCATCATCTGTCTGCTGTATCTGTTAAGAATCATCAGGCCCAGCTTCTACTTCTTCATGGGAGTTTTAGTTTGCTGGGTTGTTCAGATTCAGCTGCTCCCACAAATCATTGTCAATCGGATACGCATTATTCTCCAAGACCGGAAACGAGGAAAGCGCCTTGTTGCCGCCACGGCAACTGTCATCACTTTAATCAACATTAGCGTATTCTGCATATGGATACCATCGCGCCTCCAGATAAGTGAAAGGTACCTTCTATGAAAGCAGCCTCGCGATGATGACTAATAATTAATCAGATGGATAAAGATTAACGCCGGCTGGGATCGAACGGAAAAGGTGCTTTTCCTCTTGTTAGACGGTTATCTGAATTGGTATTTCATCCGCACGGTGACTGCGGAGCTTGTCAAGAACGGCCTGACCAAGTATAATCGCTTGGTGCGCTTCAACAAGCGCATCATCGTGGTCTCCCTTCTTCTGGATGTCATGATAATCAGTGCAATGAGCATTCCAAACGGGTTTGTGTAAGTTACAAGTGTTTACGTTCAACCCTGCTCCAGCTAAATCATGCAGCTATGCAATGTTCCATCCGCTTGCATACCTAGTCAAGCTCAACATCGAGATGTCTATGGCGCATCTTATTAGGGTCATTGCTTTGGACAACCGACGCCCTAGTGAAGATCCATCCCTCCTGTTATCGCCTCCATCATCTCCCGAGATCAACACATTCAACGCCAGCATCTACGCCGAGGTCCCAAGGCCACGGCGCTCACTCATTAGAGGCCTTTTTAGTAGCGAGCATGTTGTGTTTCCGCACGAAGAGGTTCGAGCTAGGGTTTCGAAAAATATCTCAGAACAAAGTACAACGGTACCAGAATTCGAGTTACCGCATTGGAAACCCAGGCTCAGCAAGGAAAGTGGCCGCGACGCCATTGAACGAACAAGTCTCCATGCAGTCCTTTCCAACACCACAGTGCATCGAGAAAGCATTCGTGAAGATAGTGGTGTTTCACAGGGAGACGTAGTCGCTGCCGAGGCACAAAATCTGAACGCACCGGATCCGGTGGTCTTACCGGCTCGAACCTCGGAGGCAGGGTGACAATTACGAGTACTTCCCTAGCTTCTTGAATCAACAATTTCCGTCATCAAGATACCGGTAGTAAGACGGGTCGAAAGAGCTTTCCTCTGCGGGTCACTCTGTACGAGGGATGAAATCCATGCGACGAGGAGAGTTACATTTTGCTGGTTTGTGCCATGGACGTGACGAGAAAATCCAAACCCTCTGTCTTAGCAGGCTGATCCGCCCTATCGGTACGCGCGTTTCTTCGCGGCATGAGAAAGTCCTTGCAACAACCTCTTCGTTATAATCTACCCCCGTTGCGCACTTCGCACCTTACGCACGATTACTTGTCCACACGTTCCCCCGACAACATTACTGTCTCACCAGCTCTCATTGATCCGTGTATTGAATTGCAACAAGTGTACGTACCCGGTACTGCACATGCTCGGCCATGGCCGAAATTTCTGTGAATCAATCTCGATCTGAGAGCCAGAGCTGTCGTAGAACTACGGAAGGGGCACACATACGTTCCACAATCGCCATGATCAATCAAAGCCGTGGAACCAACGTACCACGACAGGAAACATGCACGTGGTATTCGCGACGGACAACCGAGCGAGTCAGACCAAAGGAGATTGTTTCTCCAGCTTGTACTACTACCGGTCCTATGCTGCTGTTTGGAAGGAGGTGAGCTGCGCACGACATGACGGGATAGCATGAGTGACTGATCTGCAGAGATGCACTGGGGTATAAACACGGATGCAGGCCCCACTCATCTGCTGTCTTGCTTTTCCTTTTCGCAAGTCTACGGAAAGTTTTACGAGTATACCCCGCGCCAGATCAGACTCGCTTACCCACTCTTTCGTTCTCCGCTCAGCAAGAATGAAATCCATTATAGTTCTGGCGGGCTTCCTGGTCCTAGCCGTGGCCAAAAACATCGGCGACGACATTCCCTCGGTGACGGAAACCGATACGGAATATGAGTATCCAATTTCAAGTTCCGGTATGTAATCTATACCGGGAAGAGAGGTGATGGACATTAACAAAACTAGACGCGAGTATCATTGACCTTGTTCCTACCCCATCAGGTTACCCGGCCCCCACTCTATCTAGCGTACTCCCCATACCCGAGGAATCAAGCGTCGAAGCGCCTAGTTCCATCGAAGAATGCTCGACTCTATCCACGACAGTAACACTTACGCAAACCATTCCCATCGCTACCGTCATCCCCTCGCACTTCTCCAGCGTAACCGGCGCCATCGATCTAAGCTCATGGATGCCATCGCAGCCGGAGTCCCAGCCCACCCCTTTCTTCAGCACCACAACGCAGCAGAGCAGTGTCGCGGAACCACTTGAATCGTCGCCTATGCCAACTCTACCGCTTATGAGTGAGAGTAGTACTGCAGAAGAGGGAGGTGAGAGCAGTGCGCATGCGCCGCTGGCACCAGAGCCGACGCTCACTGGGAAGCCGGTCGAAGGCACTGCGACGACGATGACGTCAGTGGAGGGGAGTGAGACGGGGTCTTATACGTCGACGTCTGAGCCTGCGCTTTTTACGGATGCAGCGAGGACACTTGGGGTACCGAGGGTGGTTGCCGGAGTGATTGGATGGGCTGCTCTGTTATTGTAGAGTGGGGCGATGATGGGGTTGTGTGAGGAGTGCAAGAGGAGAAGAGGAAAAAAGCATGGCGAGATCGTTGGTGGGTTTGGTAGGTGGCGTCATTGTAGTAGTATCTAATGAACGTGTTTTGCTCCTTCTTTCCATGTTGAGCTCACCGAGCCAGTACTGGCAGAGAAGTACATTGGTAGGGGTAATCGCTCGCGCTCTCTCGTGCGCTGTCCTAGGGACATGTTGCGACAAACAGTTCTTCAAAATGCCATCATGGGACGAGATGGCAGCCAAGTCGCAGCAGCAAAAATGCCTTCTCATCTACGCCTGCCAGTTGCCGTCCTGAGCCTGAAGGTTCCTAGCAATCTCCTCGTCGCTCTCAGTCTCGGCAGCAAGACCAATCCTCGCCTCGTCGCCCTCAAGCGCAATAGCACCCCGTCTGTTTCCAGTCATGCAGCAAGAGTAAAACAAGCTAGCCCAGAGGAAGAGCCTAAATCACCCAAGTACACCAACCTGTCAGCAACAACCTCAACAACCTTACTAACGCGTGCTGGGAAGGGAATCCCAAGGGAAGGACACATACCAATTAAACAGACCTAACCACATCAACGATCCTTGCCACACACCCACCTTGACCCCATTAACCCACAGCCCCTGCTCCCCAGGCCTCTTAATATCCTGATCGTGCTCCGCGGGCGCACTAGCCACGTACGCAATAAACCCTACAATGGACATACCAAACGCGGACGCCAACTTGAGGATCTGGTACTTTGCATATTTCTGGCGGGAAAGGGTGCCTGCAGCAGCGCTCTTCTGTTCGCGGGCGATGAAGAAGACGGTGGTGATGGAGGTGAGGAGCGGGGTGTAGAGCAAGCTGAGGGTGAATAGTTTGTGGGAGACGGGCAGGATGAGGGTGGTGAGGAAGGCGAGAGAGGCGAGGGCGGTGATGGACAGTTGGGCATATTGCAGGATGCGGAGGCGGATTGAGGTTGTGGGGGAAAGGGGGAGGGTGATGGGGAGGGCGAGTGATGGCATTTTGGCTTCTCGATGACTGAACTGGAAAAGAAGGACCTCTTCGGGCTTGCAGGCTGAGAGAAAGTCGAGAGTTGCTGGGCAGAGTAGGTCGCACGCGATGGATGGGGTGTAAGTTTGCTCTTTATGAGAGGGATGAGGGAGGGGCCTAGCCAATTATCCAACCTTCACCGGTTGCGCCTCAGGAGCGGAATGCGTATCCCTGGCGCCTCCACTCCAATTTTGGCATATTCGCACACCTTGTTTTGTATGGTGGCCCTGCTGCAAGGGTGCTTCGATTGGGCCGGGTGCCTGGATATGGGGCGCGCGTTACCACATGCGTTTCGTTTCATGGTGAGGCGGCCAGCGATGGCGTTAGGCGGAAGCGGTGGTGGTGTCGCAGCGCGCAATGCGTAACTAAGCGAGCGACGCGATCAGCTCATAGGTGTTGATGTGATTTACGCGCAGTCCCGGCATTCCTGTTGTCTTGCTGATGCATTCGCTGTTGACAGGGCGTTTGGGCGACGAGTCTTCAGGGCTGGTGTTATGGAATTCGAAGAGTGCGATGAATCTTTCAGCCATCTCTGTTCCTTTTCTGCTATCTTCATGAGAAGGCTGAAATTTCACACCGTCATAGAACTTGCTCGCAGTTCCAGCTTTGGTGACTTCTTAGTTGATCTTGGCTAATCGAGCATGCGTTGTCACTGTCGACGCGCTCTGCTGTCTGTCGCGAAGGTATTTACCGATCGTCAGTAACGGGTCGCGGTCTAGGCTTGCAGTATCAAGCTCGAATACGACTATAAATAACAGGTCGCGTGTATTGGCAGGTTGTTCCGATATTGAAACCGGTGAGCAATCGGACGCAACTACCTCGCAAGCGAAGCGGCTCATCTTGGCGAGAGAAGGCATGAATTGCACCGTCCTTTCTGTGGAATGATTGAGCGCATTCAGGTATTTGGATGATACCAGGTCCTGCACATTCGATCTTTCATACAGCGCGAGATACTCGCTCTGGCTGTGCTTGGCGTCGCGTGCGCGGTATCGACGCGCGCGTTGGAAGCCCGGAAGACCAAGGCGCTCGGGGAGATGTTCGTTAGTCAACCAGTCATTCAAGTCGTCTTCATCTACTGCTTTGGGATCGATGAATCCCCATAGAATGAGCAAGCCATTCGCTTCTCTTGATGCTGAAGGTTGTGGTGATGCCATGTCGACGTGCCGAATGCCGGGTTCAGCGCCACAATCTTGGGGGAAGACCTTGCTGTAGAACCACTACTCACGGTATAGAGCAGATATGTTTATTCTCTATCGAACTAGACACTGGGATGGAGAACGGCGAGAGAACTTGGCGCATATTATGGCGGGTTTCGCTCAGTGAGTGCACTGCTGATGTAGCATGAGCATCAAAGCGGGATGGGCGCATTGTCCCTACATGCCTCGGCAAGCACTCCCTTCCGCCTCCATCCTTCAAACCTCACAACCACATCCATCGATAAGCCCCATGAGCCGTTGCATCGCCAACAGCAACACCACGAGAAATGCATGCGATAATCACGATAGCGCGAGATACTAATTGTTCGGCAATTCGGATCCTGGCCCCACGTCCCACGACTCAAGCCACGTCACGGATGTCTTGGTCAGGTACGAGACAACGTTTCAAGCTCAGGCGTATACCCGACAACAGATCCTTCAACCATGCCATTCGCGACTTGATTTATGCGTTACTGTGTTTCGCGCAGTGCGAGACCGTAATCGCACTGTTCTCATCAGTCACGGTTCTATCGCGAACGAAGAGATTACCCCAAATGAAAGCGATCCTCGGCGACACCGGATGTATACCAAAAGGCCCGCTACACAGCACCAGCCTTCAAAGACCCACGATAGTTCACCTGTCCCTATCGGACTCCACTTGACCCGGCCTTACAGCCTTTGACAACTTGACTCATGCCTGCAACCCTAATCTCCGTACTCGCTATGATTGGCTCAAAGGTACGATACCAGGTCTTAGTAACAATTTCCCTAGCGGCCATGCTGTGATACTAACGCGGATCAACGCTAATTTGCACGTCTTCTGCCGCGGCTAGTAAGACAAGCTTCGCTACCAAGCTCAGGGGAAGATGAAATAGAAGCAAACGGCGCCTCATATAGCCGGCGCCCACCGCATACAAGCCTCCGCTTCGTATCGTCGTCCCAACTCGTTTTGCGATTCGCAAAGTTACTCTCTTTTAAAACGCCTTCCTCGTATTCTAGTCACTCTTTTCTCGAACGCCACTGCCTATCAGCCCGCGAACGCGCTTCACTCATACTAAACCTTAATATCCCGGCCCGTCGTATTCCAAACCAGACCCACCGTTAAAACCACGGTATGCGTCAATCAACTGCTGCCATCCTCTCCATCCTAGCAACCTCGGCCTGTGCTCAGGATGTCGTCAGCTTCTTCTTCCCTGGTGGTACGTCACGGCCATAGTCAAACTCCCCTCATTAGGATCGCCAAAGGTCCTTGCTTTCGTCCTGAATCGCTCTAATATGCTCCCGCAACAGGCTATGACGGCGTCGACCCCGTCGCGACCATCAACACGGCCAACCCTACCATGACCGAATTCCACATCGCATGCCCCACCGATGCCGACGAGACAGAATGCGGTTGGGGACCCGGCCTCGACGTAACCATCCTTTCACAAACGCGCTTCCAAGCCACCATGGACGCGGAGAGTGTGTCCATGAGTCTGGGCTGCGACTACAACAAGAAACAAGTCGAGATGACATGCACGGTCAACCAGGAGGGGGGCAATGACGATACCGGTGGTAAGCCCGTTACTGCGACTCTATCGGGCGATGATGTCGAGTTCTTGACTGCGAGCGTGGTCGCGGGCAAGAGCTTGCTGGCAGGGAAGAGCAGTGCGGCCCCAAGTAGGACGACGGCTGCTGCTGCTAAGGAGAGCGCCGAGAGCGCGGATCCGACTACGATTGCTACGTCTGCGAGGAACGCGAGCACCGGACTCATCTCGGCTAGCCAGACAGTCAGCGCCACGGGAACCATGGCTTCGGCTTCGGCATCTAGCTCGGGTATGCAATCTACACCTTCGGCCAGTGGTACGTCTGCGACACTGCCTGAGAGCACGGGTGCGGCTGCTAGGTACGGTATCGAGGGCTCTGCGCTGTTGATGCTTGCTGGTGCCGCCGCGCTGAATGTATGGTAAGTCTGCCAGCCAGTAGATGTATAGTCAATGTCATCGTTCAGACTCGTTTGTATCCGCGGCTACCAGATGCAGTACTATCTCAAAAACTATCGTTACACCCGAAAAGTAGCGGCATGTAACGAGCCATGTCAAGTTACAGTCCGGAAGGCCGGTTTCTAGTGGCCCTTGTACCATGTTATTAGTCCGCGTTCATGTCTAGGAGAAACAAATGAAAGACTTCACACCAGGAAATAGAAGCTGAATCTAGATACGGTATGGATTTCTAGGGAAGAAAGCGAAGAGCTGAGAGGAAGAGACTCATATGAGAGAGGATCAGGGCGGACGGTAATACCATAGAGCGGACTCTAACTATATCATAACATCCAATACTATTCAGGCGCCCAGGAAGAAGTCCTGCACCAGTTCCGCGAAAGCCTTTGGGAACTGGAAAAGATGACCGTGTCCCGAGTCAGGGAACACTTGCAGGTAAGCGCCTGGGACTTTCTGCTGCAGGACAAAGTCGCCCGACAAAGGAGCCAAGACATCGCGTGTGCCCGAGGTGATAAAGAGAGGCACCTTGATCTTTTCTGCCTGCTCCAGGTACGTGGAGTTACGTGTGAAGTCCAGGATAGCCTTGAGATGCCTAGAAGTACCAGGCTCCTGTACGTAGGACGTCTTATTTTCGCCAGGTACGTTGCGCTCGGTGATGCGGGTGGCATACTCGATACCCGCAGTCGCGCTGGTATTAGACGGGTAAAAGAACAAACCCAGGCCTTGCTCTGGGGAGACTATCTCCTGACGAGCGATGTCGAACGTCGCATCCGTGGCTAATTCAACACCGGGTCCGTTGCCGACAATGGATCCCGCGATGACGGCTTTGTCCACCATGGACGGGTAGCTGATGGCAATGTGCTGTGCAACACCGCCGCCCATGGAGAAGCCTAGCAGGCTGACCTTGTCCACTTTGATTGCTTTGAGGAAGGCAACGGCCGTGTCGCCCTGGGCTGCTATCGAGTCGCCTATTTCGCCTGTGCTGTGGCCCACGCCCGCGTTGTCGAAAAGGATGACGGGTCGGAACTGCGCGATGTAGTTGAAAATCAAGGGGTCTGCGATGTCCATGGTAGCGCGGAAGTTTGCGAGGAAGATAACGGGGTTTCCTCGCTTTGCGCCAAAGACCCTGTACGCGATTTGGGAGCCGTTGACGTCAACGTACTGGGTTGGGACGACTTGAGTTAGCTTTGGCGGAGGGTCGATCAGAGCGACGGCTCGGCAGCCACTATTTAGACTAGTCAATCTTTTGTTCGAATATTCTTTTGAGGTCCGGGAGGTAGGCTTACCTGGCAGCCAATCGGGAAGGAAATGCGGCGACTGTCGTTGCGCCCATCATGGCGGTAAAGGTAGTGAACCACTTCATTTTTGTTCGTCGAAGACGCTGGCTGATATTTGCTAGGTGAATGGGAATTCTGAAGAAAGCTGGTGATTGTGAGAGATGTGAGCACTGTCTAGACTCCCGCTCGCTAGTTTATATATGACATGATGGTCTCCAAACACATTTTATAATCATCTTCTTAGCCAACCTTAAACTTCCACTTGTAGCATCGAGGCCAACTAGGAGTTACCTGCTTTCCGGAAGACGCACGCATAAAATTGAAATGAATAGGGAGAGCACATGCGCGGAGCGGCGTCACTGGGTCTAATAGCGGTGGTGCTGACTGCGATTACTAATCGGGAAATAACCATTATATTCCTCCGAGCTAGCATGGTCGGACAGATGATGAGCCGACGGAGTTTTTGATTAACTTGAATAGTATAATTACATACTGTGGTAATGAGGAGAAAAGGAGTTTATCTGCTCACTAAGCATATAGGCTTCGCAGGAAAGTCAAAATCGCCATCCAGCAATTCGGTTGCTCAACTGCTCCTCTTCGGTGTATATGTATACGTATGAGGATTTAAAGGATAAAATCAGTGGCTATTTGACTAGAGCTGAACGCCTGCGCGAGGCAAACCCGACAATAGCTACAAGGGTCATCTTGCGCCTTGATGCTCATTGAAGGGTCTAGTAGGCCTCTGGTTGTAGACTGCGCTTTGAGGAAATGGAGCTCTAGAGCAACGTTCTGCTTCTCGAAGTATTCTAGCAACGAGTATCGGCCACTGCTGGAGTGCGCTAAGATGTTCTCGAACATGGGTCTGCAGACGCTCGAGAGGTACGTGTGCTCCAAATCGTTTTGGAACTGCTCCAGAGTGCAGTCAAAGTATAGCTGTACGCACTGTAAGGACTCCTTGAAGGTTCCTTCTTGCATGAGTCTGATCGAGAATCGGACAGTATAACTGATCTTCCATGCGGCATATTGGACGAACATCCGAAGTACTTGCAATCCTGTAGGAAGCATATAGGTCGGATCCGGAATCAACTTAAGTCTGGGCCCAGTAAGAGGCCAGCTGCTTGTTGCAAAGGCGATATTCGCGACTGGTACGGTAAGCTGCTCCAGGTTCTTGAATCTCTTGTAGGTAAACGGCTTTTGCTCGCGGAAGGCCTCCCCTTTGACTACTTTGAGGATGCGTGTACGTGCAGCAACGCTTGTCAGCGCCGGCGAGAACCAAAAGAGCGCATTGCCACTTTCATATGCGGAGCCATAGGACAGATGGAAAGGGCCAAAGGACCCAGGTGCGGTCAAGGCAGAGAACATGACACGGTCCTCTATGAAAACTTCTGACACGGTCAACTCTTGAAGCTGAGGCTGGACTAGTAGCAGACCCATCAGAGAAACATTCCTGGCATATGGTTCGTTCTGCGACATCTCTTGTACCCATTTTGCAAAGCCGAACGGCCTGCACAACTCTTTTATGGCCTTGGAAAATTCTTGGAAGAGCTGAAGTTGATCGAGGTTGTTGTGTAGCCGTGATTCATTGTACTTGTCGAACATTGTCGAACGGGTGCGAGAGCGGGAGGAATGCAAGTGCATGCGACCAGATGTTTTCGGGATAAGCCCAGGGTACTGAAAGAGAAACCAAAGGTAGCCACGCACACTATGTAACATAACGATCCCGTTGAAGACGATAGCTTCGTGCGCAATGTTTCGGAATCGTCGGCATATGAGCGCAAGATGAAGGAGATCCTGGCTCCGCTCTGCGCCGTCGATGTACAGTGCGATCTCTAGAAGGAGCTCATCTGGGAGCTGCAAGAGCTTCGACGGGCCTAGAAGGCGGAATATATTTTCATTTGGATTAGTGCGGAAGCGACGGAAGTCGCCCATCGATACGAGGATAGCTTCATTGGTCGCTTCTCCAAAGCCGGTAAAGGTGCGGTTGGTGAGTTTGAAGGCGAAAGTCATCGGGTTCTCAGACATCTCTTCGGGGTCGTTGGCAATCTAATTGAATACGCGTCGACTTGGTTTTGCGTGGTCGGTGGAGAGCTGCGGTTAGGCAGCAGCAAAGACTAATCGAGGAGGGCCTGCGTGGGTCTAGCGCGGATTCCCGAGTGAATGTAAGGGTGAGACATGATAGGCCAAATGTCCGAACTAGCGTTACGTCAAAACATTCTGTGGGGTGAGAGCAGCAGTGGCTGACTAAGTTTGTCGCCCCGTTCAAAAAGGGTAGTCGCGCTCCTCCCTTCTCTCACTTCCTTGGTCTTTCCCATCTCCGCCATAGCGATCTATTGCGACAATCACGTCCACAATTACGCTATCAGAAGGACCAACCTTACCCGCCACAAATGTAGCGGCCGACGTCCGCGTTACTCAGGCTACTGACAACCCGCTGAACGGTATTGACAGGGCTCTGTAAGTAGAACATGCCAGCTGGATAGGTGACCACGAATTGTAAGTAGAGCTGGGTTTCACATTTAGTGGTTTGTGGTGAAGGGCCATGACCGTCAAATAGTGGCGGGGAACCATCATGCGCTGGATACAGGCAGACCATTTGACGCGAATTGCCTTCGCCATATTTGGATGATCTATATCTGGGCTGTGTAATTGATAGAGCCTCCGAAAAGAATGAAATTCATGTAGTTGTTGAGCGATCTGGAACAAGTAATCACTGGCCGCGGGGGTACAGCTGGGCAGCGCCGTAAGGTCTGGGCCACCACCAAAAGCACGTTAATACAGACCGTATTCCGTACATGAGAACCGAGTTACACACGATCTTGGAAAAAGTCATGTCGGTTATGTTGTTGCGGTGAGACATTGTTGAAGATATGCGCCCTTTCCCGATCGGGGGGCCCCCACTTTAGCGTTTGTGAACGTGATGATATCATCGTCCTCTCCACTTGCGCCCCCTTTACTCGAGATCTTCATTCTCACTCCCCGATGAACCCCGCGCCCAAGGAATTCTAGACCCTCTGCCCTCCCACGCACATATCGCCCAATGCCGACCTACCGTTTGCTGACAGCTCCCCCAGCAGTCAGCCTTGCGCATGACATCATGTTCGCGATACTGTGCTGGCGGCTGCCCGTTTCAACTGCATGACACCAGGATACGAGACAGATTCTCGACCCGACCGCTCCGCCTGTTCTAATGGTCTAGACCACGGTGCGACGGCTCTTATGTGACGTCTCTCGAAGCGTGGGAATACGGCGAGGGAAAAGAAGGGCCTTTGTCAGGCTCGACATGTTGTCCGCTGTAGGGGTCCGGGCGATCAAGGGAAGCACTGGTGGTCTAGACCCCCGGTACTGCGACTGCGGTTTGCGAATATGATGTCGTTTTTCGGTCTTCTGAAGACGATCAGGCTCATCACTCCCAAGGCAACTGCTTTGCAATGAGCTGGTCGCACAAGATCGGCTCGTATGCTGACTGTGGAGAGTTTGAGATCTCGATGGGATAGTTCTGGACTCTGCGCAGCACGTTCGTATGTTCAGAGTCAGAAAGAATTTGCTGTTTGACGATCTGAAAGGTAAGTATAAAGCTGAGCGTGGCGGGTTGATCTGGATAACGCCGATCTCACACCTTAAATACGCTGTTGGCAAGCTTCACTGACTCATCAATGATATCACTGTCCCTCTCAGTTTAACATGAAAAACTATCCTGAAGCCTCTCTTTTGACGACTGGCCGCGACGTCCGAACTGACACGAGTGTCTCCTCCAATGCCAATCACGAAACCGCAATCAAGGCCCCTAGCAAGCCCAAGAGGCGCACCAAGACATATCGCGCCATCCAGCGCCCAGACGGCGTCGTAATTGAGCGCCCTCGATACCTTCCTGCAGGTTCGCACCAAAAGTCAGGGACGAAAGTAGATGGGGACCGAGCAAGTCCAGGTTACATTATACTCGCAGGAGACATAAAAGAACAAACATCGAACAGAATGGATTACTATCTGCTGGGCATTGGATTCACTGCGAGCGATACCGGGAGCGGCGATAACGGAGGGCTTGCGGCAGAAGGAGGAAACTACGTGGTGCCACAACCTCAGGAACCCACCAGGAGCGCAGCAGATGTTGGTAGACAGCAGCGCACCATGGCGTCTACTCCGGTCGAACGCTTCCTTTCTGAACAAGGGTCATGGAGCTCTTTTTCCCCCCGAGGGCGGCGAGTATAACGTGGGTAATATTTCAAATGAAAATCGCGTGCAGCGCGTGATGAAGGGAACGGTGGGTATGGAGGATTTCTATTTGCGAAGATTTGATTTCTCCCTTGTATTGTACCATGGTAAACTTCATATTAGTTTGTCCTCATTGCATCCTCACATTGACAACACCACTCTTCTCACTTGTTAGGAGCTTTATTGGGCCTTTGCACCTCTTGCAGCACGAGGTCTTCGATCACATCCCTCCTAGCTCACGTCGCTTTCCCTTTGCTGTCCCATCCTTTCACTTCAACATCACATTTTCGTGCCATAGAGATGACAGGTACTGATCTTCTAGGGCTCCTCTCAGAAGCGCTAACGACTCGGTTCTTACTTTCCGTCGCTGTACTGGTCCTCTGCATAGCGATCTCGCGGTTTTACACACACAAGATTCCCAGCAACGCACCGCCTCAGGTTAGCGATAACCTTCCAATAGTTGGTGCACTCGGCTACTGGACACAGCACTGGAGTTGGTGGCGGGCCAAGCGAGACCAGTCCGAGACTGGGAACTTCACCTTTCATGCTGGTGCGAACATGATTGTCGCGGTTGCGGGTGACAAAGGGCGCCGGCTGTTCTTCGAATCCAAGAGCTTAGGGTTCGACGAGGGTTATGCAATGCTATTCGGAATGTCATCAAATTATTCCATCGATGCTGCCTCCGTACAGAAAACAGCCGATTTTCTCAGCTGGTTTTATCGTCGACTTACATTTGTCTTGAAGAAAGACCAGCTCCGACGTCACCTGCCAAAGCTGATTACGGACATACGAGAAGCATTTGAAGCAATCAAACACGAACCCAGTGGTCGTACTGACCCGTTTGACAGCCTGTACCGCCTCGTCTTCCGCCTCACAATCCGCTCAGTGGGAGCTACAGAGATCGCCGAAGATCAGAAGATGTTAGCTGACGCCATGCGGCTGTATGAAATGCTCGAGCACAGTGTGACTGCAACTTCAGTCATATTCCCCTACTTCCCTTCTCTAGCGGTCATTAGGCGCACATACGCAGGGGTGCGCATGTGTATGATGATTGTGAAGATCATAAAGAGGCGTACTGCAGACGGAAAAAGACATGACGATGCGGTGCAGCACATGATAGACCAGGGCGATGGCCATATTAGGATCGTCAAGTTCTTCTTCTTGGCGCTGTTTGCAGGAACATTGAACAGCGGTATCAATGCCGCGCGGGTACGTAAGGTTGCCCATATCAAAGCCATATTGTACTAATTTATTATAGGTCATGGGGTATCTTGCGACATCACCAGAGTGGCTTTTAAAAGTAAAGCATGAAGTCTCTGGCGCAGCGGCGAAATACGCGAAAAACCCAGACGCTTCACTGCTTGACCAACTCGACGACATCCCCATAGAAGCATGGGAGTCGGGATTTCCTGTCATTGGCATTTGTCTGCGCGAATCCGTCCGCCTCAACTTCATGGGAGCAGCAATGCGAAGAAATATTAGCGGTAAACCGATACCTACCGGCCATGGCGATGAAGTCATCCCACCTGGCGCATTTGTCACGTATGCCAACGGCGACCTCCACTGTGACCCTGAGATATATCCTGAGCCACATAAATGGGATCCATCTCGCTATTTGCCAAAGCGTGCGGAAGGCAAGAAAAACTTGACACATGGTTTCATCGGCTGGGGCGCAGGGAGGCATCCTTGCTTGGGCGTGCACTTTGCCAGACTGGAGCAGAACATCATCACTGCGTATTTCGTCGCGACCTTTGATTTCAAGCTCGAAGATTACGATGGGAATGAACTCGCTGTTGCGCCTCCGGTCAACAGCAATCAATATAGTCCGCACAATCCCAAGAACTCACAGTTCCTTCGCGTGACGCCGAAAGAAGACTGAACGACCTTGACGACGTATAAGGGAATAAGAGAAAGTTAGAAGATCATTTGGCAAAAGAAAGAGGCGCATCCGCATCTGCTTGTGTACAATTTTGGGACTTTTCGTGGAGGAAGCCTTCTCAAGGGATCTTATACTGCGCTTCTGTATAGATACCACGTTCGAACATTTCCACTGTTACCTCGCACAATTTGCTGACCGTGAGCACTTCCCAAGTATCTTCTGTACAGGAAACCCTCGTTTGGATAAACCGATGCCGCTCATCTCAAATCAATTCGTTGGTCGCGTGGGTGTACAAGAGGCAGGCGCTAAGGCGAGTCATCCAATGGGACGCTAGCGTCTTGGCGTGAACGTGTCACGCATCCCCCTCCAGTGAACGAGCGCAGTTGCCAACAACGTGATAACGGGCTCCAGGCCTTCCCAATATTACAAAGAGCCCCAGAGCCAACTTCTCGAGCGAGCAGCAGCGCATTTTGCAATCTCTGTCACCGCATTTACCCCACTCTGTCGCTTCGTGTTCTCTACCTGCGTGAACCGCCGTTGCCGCAGGTGTGACTAACTATCGGGACTAAAATGCCCACGTCGATCTCTACCTGCCGCATGAGCAAGATAACCAAGTCATAAAGAATACCTCAACTCAACCACACAGCTACGATCTCACTTTGCAACCTCGACAGCCTTTCCATGGCGCCTTCACAACCCTCCACGTCTGGCGTCAGAAAGAGACGTGTGCCAAGTCCCGGCATAAAAGCTGCACACCTTCCACGCGAGACTACGGTATCGCAGGGAGCTTCTAAAGAGGAACGGCATGGTCACGAAGACCACACGGGCGCTGCGCCGAGCCAAAGCAAGGAGACATCAACACATGATGCGAAAAGCAGTCTTCTCAATTTGCCATCCGAGTTGATCGACTTGATAGCTTCCCATCTACGCAACAGCAAATCCGTCTTCAGCTTGGGGTCTGTCAACAAGCGCTTCCACGGGATCGTGCAGCAGACTGTCGTTCGGGATTTCGTTCTCGGTCGAGGACACATCAAAGGATTCCTGCAGATGCTCGGACACCGGCCTGAGCTCATGCTAAAAGTCACAAGCGCAAACTTGGGTGACTTTGGATGTGCTCACCACGAAGAATGCATCTGTCTGGGCGTTCCCACTGTCGACGTGGACGTTGTGGAAAGAATGTGCCGAGCTATCGCTACAAATAGATGTAATGGGGTTCATTGGGCCAACATTCAAGAGGCCGGGCGCCAGGGCGGTCCAGTTTGGCGAATCAATCAAGCCTTCTTTCTGAATGTGCTAGCAGCTTTATGCCCGAACATCAGGTCGATGGAAATTCAGCTTCCGGAAGCTAGGCCATGTCGGGGCGGCCAACCACCCCGGCCGCTTCATATAGCACCTCATTTCTTCCCCTCACTGAACCCAGAGTTGCTACCCGTTACGCCTTTCCAAGGTCCTGCCCTTCACATATTAAGCCGGACACTACACACGCTTACGATCGCTGAAGACACAAGATGGAAAGGACCGGCGACGCTGGAGGTTCTCCATGCTCGCGACCTCAAGTGGAGGAACATGGGAAAGTACATTATCACATTGGAAGGATTCACGAGCCTGAAGCGTTTGGACGTTCCGATGGAAGTACTAGGTCGCCCGGGTAACGTCGTCTTTTCTGACCAGAGCTATCATTCTACTCAGAGTGGAAACGCCACCAAAGACAAGAAGCTGAAGACATTGGAAGAGGCACGTATGAAGGTTTTGCCGCTCATGCTGACCCATCTGCATCTGCGATCATGCAACAAATGGACGTTTGGCTTCTTGCGAAAAGTCAATGCGATACCTACAGACGACCTGCAGCTGCGACACATTGAGCTCTTCTTCAAAATTGAGCCTCAACAGGCCATCATGCAATGCGATGCCGCAGACGAGGGTCACTTCCAATATCTTCGGATTTTGACAGAGCTTGAGCGTAAGAATGTCAGCGTTAACTTCTACTTCGGGGGCAAAGAGACACGCATCGACATGTGCAGCGAACTGGCAGCGCTGCGCCTCTTAACGCCTTTCGAAATCTGGCACTTTTCAGCATTTCGCAGACCATTCTCAGATCTGGACCGAATGGCTAGCAATAAGCGTCGATTGTCGTTGATAGGTAGCCGCATCTTTCTACAGTATTCCACAAGCCATCTTCCGCTCCTCAACAGGCCGACTTTCAATCCCGCGTCATGGGTGGATATCGCGTTCTTCCAGGGAATAAAAGTAACAAATCAGTCAAATAATGACATGATATCAAAAGCGCTCTCGGTGAAGCTTAATAGCACGAAGAATAGGGCCCAGGGCAGAAGAAACTTCAGACGACGGCTTCCTCTTTTACTTGGTGCGTTACAACTGCTCAACATGTTTCTACAGCTAACGCGTCTCTAGAACTTAATACTTTCCAATTCAGCTTCCGTTTTGACCAGAGGTCGCTGTCGCCACCCGAAGAATCTGCACCCCTAGAATTGATATTCCGTGTTCCAAGCGTGGCACAAGCACCGCTCGAAGATTTCATGATCATGGATACGACCCCGGATCCCGAAGGATACGAGTCAAGCAACTTGAACACCATTTGCAGGACATCTTGTAGGGAGTCCAAGACAAGTCAAGTGCAAGAATTAGAAAACGATATGGTCGAGCTAGAGATAGATTCTGGAATTAGCCTGGCTACCTCCGAAGAGGTTGTCTATACCCAATCTGCATTCGATATGGCGACATGGGCTACTACAATTGACTGGAAGAAGCTCTTAAGCACCGATAAGATGGAAGGTTCTGCATTTGGCCTGTACCGGAGTCGCTTATAGCAGGATGAGAGCGAGTGAGAAAAAGGAATGGTTTCAGACTCTGGCCCGCCACTGTTTCCTGTTCGGATGGTGTTATCCTCATTACATGGGCTATTAGTTTTTTATACCCAATTCCTTCATAGTTCTCGTCACTTCAATCTTTTTTCCATGTTTAGTCACGAGCGAGCGAACCATCGTGCTGCACAGTAGCAGCGTTGGAGGGTGAAAGCGGTCGGACCCTCGACCCCGCAACGCGCCCACGGTCTCGACTACGTTTCACTTGATGACGCAACACTACCGCTTCCATACCAAATTCGAAGTATTACGATCTAACACGTCGCTATTTGCCGATGACTGTAACACCCGGCGCCCGTGCACTAGGCTTCAATTCCTAGTCGCTGCCTATCGCGGCCTTGTGCCTACCCCACACCACTACAATAAGCCGCACGCACCCAACCCGATAAAACATAATCCACCATCGGAGTATGTTCCCACCACTCCAAGTCCATCAGGGGCTATTCGCATCCGACAAGCCCCCGCCACTCATACACCGCCTTCCCAACGAACTCCTCCTCCATATCGCCGAGCATATTACTCATCTGGATCGCAACTGGGATCTCGCCAATCTAGCGCTCGTTTCAAAGAGATGGCGGGTAGTTGCGCAGGAATGGCTGCTGAAGGAACCCCGCTTTCATATACACTTTATGCAAAGGTACATGTGTGAAGTAGGAAAGAGGAAGGAGCTCCTGGCGCAAATCAAGACGGTTGAGATCTGGAGCAACAGCAAAGAACTAGAGGAGAGGCGGAAGAATCACTACGAAGAAAAGCCCAGAGCCATCCCAATAACAAGAGCGAAAGCATACCTCAGCCTTTCCGCGCCAAAGTGCATGACCAGCGACGCCGGCTTCCTGAAAACCTGCACCGACATCATCGAGCACAAAAGTTTCCACGCAGAACATCAGGCAGAATGGCTCTCCGCCCTAGAAGAAGACGTCGTTCCCGCGCTCTTCAGCGTACTCCTTTGCATGCTGCCCAACCTGCGCGAGCTAAAACTCAGTGACGCATGGATGCTCGACTTCCCCTTCCTCACCACCGCGTTCTCCTCCAGCGCCGTACGAAACATCATCTTGCCATTTGAATGGGCGGGAAACAGAAGGTATCAACGCGATGCTTTGGCCGCTCTCGTCCCAAAACTAACCGTTCTGGAAATCCCCACGGACATGACAGCCATGAGCTTTTCCCAGGCCATCAGCACACCGTTCAACCTACACTCCTTCACCAACCTCCGCAACCTCGCAATCACCATGCGCGCCATCTCGCACAGGGCCGACGCAGTAATCCGTGTCCTGCCCCCGCCGGACCCCAGGGAAATCTTGCCCAAAACACTGCAACGCCTCCGCATCACAGAAGCTACACACGCCACAGCCAATTTCCTCAACCAAACCTGCCTCGTCAAGAAAACCGGTCACTTCCCGCATCTCGAGCGCATGGAAATTTACCACTTGGACAATTTCGACAACACGTGGGAAGATGCTGTTGTGGCGCGTTCTCTACATCCCGTCAAGGACGTGCGTAGCATGTGCGCGGACGCGCAGATTGCTGTCTTTTTGTACTTTCCGCCGTGGGGGATGCGGTCTTGGGAGTCGGGCGGTGGGGCGCCGTGGAGGTTGAAGGATGAGTCGGAACGACTGAGACGCGCCGAGGAGAAGTGCTGGGAGATTGATGCGGGTAAGTTGCGGACGCTGAAGGAGGAGAGATTCGAGGTCGAGTGGGATGCTGATGGGGATTTTGTCATGGCTTAGCGGATACCGGGGGTTGAATGATCTGCCGCTCTGGCGTCCAAGTCACGTATAAGGAAAGTATGGTTTTTGGGATAGACAGCAACGTGTTCAGGTGTGGTTGAGTAGGGGGTGAGGAATAACAGGGTCGACATAGTGTGGCACTGGACCGAGTAGTGTGATGTACAGCCGCATATTGTCACAAAGGGTGCATGGGAACATTACCTTCATAGTTTACGACCGTGGTCCTACTTGGGATCAGCACGCACACCAGATGGTAATGAGTAGTATCATACGACAGATTAGTTTCTTCCCATGTCTGCGATCACCCAAAGGTCCTTGTCCGCTTCCCCATTCGTGCTTCCTCCAAGTGTCGCTGTGCCTCTCGCTCATACTCCGCTCTTAGCTGCTCTTGTATATCCGCCTCAGCGTATGCACATGCTGCCTCCAATGCTACCTCACCTTTTCCTGCTCCATCTGCACTAACGGCCGCATACTGATAGGCGCTACTTCCACAACTCGCGCAGTTGAAGCACTCGGCTAGCCACGAAAATGTTTCCACTCCACATGACGTGCAGGTCATAATGTTGATAGTTGGATCCGGGTAGACGTTGTAGTATGACATTCCTGTAGTAGATGTTTTGTGCAAGGTGCTCCAGCGGACCCTCAACCGCGTTGGATGAAGTAAAGGCGAGAGGAGAGAAAGAGAGGGTTCGACGAATAAGGCGTCAGGTTAGGTGAGACGTTCCAGCACACGCCCTTCCCCTTTCACAGATGCACGCGTGACGCTCTCTCAAACATTGATTAGAAATTGCCAGGACATGTATTCCTGCGAATAAACACTTACATACGCGTCTATACTTCACTGCTATCACCGCCATCCACATCCTCGCCAGGTTTATGTCCATGGCCCTCAATATCCTCCATATCCTCATCCATGCCCGGCCACAGCACTCTCTTCTGAATGACACCCTTGACATTCAGCACCGCGACCCAAATCCACAGTATAACTAGGATAATAGTCATGGCGCTACACACACCCTTAATGCCCGGGCTATCCAGCGCATTCGCGATATAAATAAGCGCAATCGTCATCCCCGCATTAGGGAAAATGAAACCCCAGTGATTCAGCGTGAAATGTGATTGCTTGGCGCTGATAACAATGCTAACCGTAGCAATAGCGCTAAACCAAAAGGAAATGAGCCAGAGGAAGATACCGACGATGACCCCGAAAGCCTTGAACGCGTCGCCGACAGGGAACGACGTGATGCCGAGAAGGTTTTCGGGCACGTGTTTGGGGGCCTGCATACCAAGGGCGACGCAAGCGTTTGCCGTGTAAGCCGCGGGACCAACAGCAACGTACATGCCCGGTCTCTTTGGGATTTCCGGCAAGTTGCTGTTGACGAGGCGGGTGAAGTACAGCGACAACATGAGGAAAGCTATGGTCCAGCCCAGACCCTGGAACGTGACGCTGCCGACGAAGATCTTGAACCCCGCGTCTGGCGGTTGGCTTTTCAGCAGCGTGCTACCGAGGACGCCGAGAATGAGGAACGGGTACACGGGTAGAATCCAGGCGGGCATTGCGTCTGTGACAGGGAGTTCGCGCCGGTCGAAGATGACGTGGTATTGGAAGACGGCGACAAGCGTGACGATGGCAGCATAAAGCCAGTATAATATCTCCAATGCTTTGATCAACCAGGGACCGCTGGACGGCACGCCGTACAGTTCCATACAGTAGATTATCAGCGCAATGCTAACGAAATACGCGCCGAAGAAGAAACTCTCGTGCGGATGGTGCAGACTCAGGCGTAGCGACCCGCGGTTGTGGATGAAGCGGTAGGAGATGCATGCCGTGAAGATGAGGAATAGGACAATATCTAGGATATAAAATATCTTGCCGATGGTCTTGAGGCCGGTGAAACTGTATGGTTGCTGCCCGAGGAGTGTGGCGATGGCACCCGTCGACATGGTGCATTCGAACCACGACCATGTGAAATGGTCTAGTCGCTTCTTCCATGGCAGATGCGTGGGGTTGTAGTCTTCGCGCTGGGCGGGTCGCGGGCGCCGTTTGATCGGGTGGGCACGTGAGCGCGCCGTCATGGTGCTGGTATGGCGGCTGTCCGCGTTGTTGGTGTGAAGTATAGGCGAGAGTCCAGCACCGGCAATGGAGGAAACCAGCGAAGTTGTTGATCCAGAGAGATGGAAAGTTGACGACGGCGGCGGCGATGGCGACGTGGACATGGTTTGTTGTGTTCCCATGCTCCCCGGAGAAAAGTCCGCTTTTGCGGCGAAGCAAATTGCCATGGCTGCTTGACGTCAATTTGGCATTTGCCCATCGTGGGCCAAGCCAAGCCGACAAAGTCAAGGTGTCATACCTAACTCGTGAGTGCACTAGTGTCCCAATGCGGTATAGTGGATACAGATCGCGGTGCAGGTCTGCTACGAAACGGGTACTGTGACCGCTCGATGCTTGAGCCTCACAGATCGTGCCGCGACATGATGACTGCAGACCTTGCTAATATTGCTGTATATGCTATTGGAATTACCCGGGTTCTGAGAGCGATCAGCTTTAGCTTTCGACGATCGAGGTTTCAGCCCTCTCCTCCGCGGCGGGTGATGTGTCTATGACGTAGGGCTTTCTGCATCTGTTAGCGCAACGTCTTACGAGGCCGTGTCAGACCTTGGCTCTGCACCGGCGGGCGCTTTTTTGTCTTGGACAATCTTGTTTGGGATATGGAATTTTGGTTTTGGATAGGTTGATCGGAGGCCTGATGAGTGCGGGGCCGTGGAAACTTTCGTTGTTCGGAACATCATGGCGCCTTCTTCGCTGGTCCGGAGACGTATGATCAGGAATACCATGAGACAAACACAGCAATGAGATTGAACTCTCGATAGGAACCTTATCTACCATGCAGTCCAAGCACAAAGCTCAACAGCTTTACAGTTTTGGGCTAACACGCATACCATCTTCTGTAACACTTTTAGCTAACCACGTCTTCCGCGTACTTTAACATACGATCAGTCCAACGCCTTACATTCCAGCCTTACATCAATTTTTCTCCCACTTCCACGCCATGCATGTCCGCATTTTCTCTCGCGCGATTCCCACCCCCCTTTCAAGGCGCAGCAACACAATGATGACTCCCAATACAATGCGTGCAGCAAATGCGCGCATCACCCGGCGCACCCCTTCCACATGGATCTAGACGAAGATTAGTACACGGTAGCCCATCATCGGCCACCATGCCCACGGAAAGCGTTCTACTTACACCAACTTGGCAAGCAGCCCCCAGTACAAAACGCCAACTCCAGATCGGCCTCCGCACCACATACCCTCACCGCACTTCCCGCCGGCTGTTTTCCCGCCCCCCAAACAATTTCAGCACAAGACGCATCGCTCGGTTTCAGCGACATGGTGCGCCCCGCGAACCCGTCGCCGAAGATATCGCTCATGTCGTACCAGATATTGTCGGCATCGAGGTTGTACGCGAAGATAGTCTGGCTGACGTTGGGTTTGAAGATGCCGTTTTCCACGGGCGAGATCTTGATGGCCATACCGCCGGAGGCTGGGTCGCGGGTGAAGGGTTCGCTGTACGAGGTTGATGGCTCAAGAGTGTGTTGCGGACTGATGGTTCCGCCGACGGACCAGAGGTAGATTGGGTCTGGGCATTCGTTTGTAACGATTGCGCGGCCGATGGCCGAGGTGGGGATGAGGAGGAGGGAGAAGGTTAGGAGGGCCAATGGGGTAAAAAGGGTGTTGAACATGATTGCTTCCGACTTCTTTCGTTGCACAACGTGAGATGGGATGGTAGAGTTGGGTACTAACAACCCCATCCTTCAACAACTTGAACATCTCAGCCTTCTCTTATAAAGACTGCTTCCCCATTCTGTCAGCCTAGACACAGTCAGCTCCAACATAGCCGTCACTGCCGTATTACCCAATACCACAACCCTCCCGCCACTCCTTCTTCTTCATCAGCCCTCCGCCCTCTCCAAATCCAGCAGATAAACTCACTGAGTGAAACATCATGCACCCCTAAAGAACACAGGCTCTCGCAAGCGAGCTATTGAACCCGCGCGCTGCCTCATTGGCCGGCTATTTTCAGCCTCCCCAATCATCTGCGCGTGACGCGGGTCACACCAATCACATGGTCCCACATACTCTGGTTTCGCACTATTGATATTGAGCTAGATGCAGCTTGGTATCGTGTTGCTAAAGAATGTGTCAAGGCTGTTATCGAGTGCTAGACGCGCACAAATACCAGTTTGTACGCTGTGAGAGAGCTAGTGGTGAGACATGGGGTCGTGTATAAGGCGGGGAGGACGACAGGGGGGATACGGGGGCTGAGGGGACTGCTTGTGACATTGTTCTATCTCATGTCGTGGCGTTGGTGCGAGGCTTGCTTGGTGGAAGGCGTGTAGAAGGTTCGTTGGGACGTTTTTGGTAGGACGGACTGTTGTACTTGAGAGAATGTTAGATTGGCAAGGCATTTTGGAGAGGGTTACTAGAATCGTATGTTACATTGCTAATGCATGGATAGGCTGCATGTTGTACAAGGGAATGTTAATCTATTAGAAGCTCTACAGATGCTTCGTCCAACTCTTCACTCGCGTTGGGCGACATATGAGACCTCCCATTCCGTGCTCGTCAGCTCGTACTCCAGTCCCGTGAAGTCAATACTGCCTCGGCGGCTTATCATGAATTTCGTATCCGTATCCGCCCTTCAGCATCCCTTCCGCGGTTCAGAAGTCCGGATCCAGTAGAGACGCCCCCGGCCCTCTATGTCTGACACGAACTGCTGGCGTAGAACCATCTGATGAGGCCTATTGGTATGACATTGTCTTCCAGATCCGCCCCTTAGATATAGGACACCCCGCAGACCTTACCCCGGTGAATCACGACAATCGTGATATCCGTACCCTCTAGCAGCTTCCGTATGCAAGCCCCGTTGTGAAAGGGCTCGGGCAAGTCATCACGCCAACGCAGCTCAAGAAATCGCAAACTGTATATAGTGGGCATATTCTTGAAGAGCGATTCGATGTACGCGAGGATAGCGAGTTCCCCCTGATGCAGCACAATGGTATCAACATTCGGCGAGATTGGAGCCGCGAGTAAAGCGGCCCCAGAATCGAATTCGAGGCGCTGCAACTTGGGAAGGCTGTCGAAAAGGATCCCTAGATTTTGCTTGAACCTATCTCGATTGACGTGTCCGCGATCGTTAATAGGCATGAGTTCTGGCCTACAATGCTGGATGCTGAGTGTTGCAATACTGACGAAACGGTTTTTGCCCACCCGAACGAATTGATGGGATCCTTCGTAGTCCAATGTAAGCGAGGTGAGGGACGGTGCTGGCCCAGGCTGGATGCCATTCAATTCTGTTGATAATTTGAGAGTTTTGATTTGTGTAGTTGCGAGACCTTGGCTCAGACGGAGAATGTCATCCTGAGGACTGCGGGAAGATAGTTCCAGATAATCTCCAAAATCGATGTTCTGCATTCGAAATAGCCCAACGGAAATTTGTTTTGCCGCAGATGGCGATGGGAGTGGTTTCGCGTACAGCTCGATCTCCTTAAGGTTGGGTAGTGCTGCGAAGATGAGGCCACAAATCGTTGCTTAGGTAAGATTGCGCAGCTCTTCCAGCCAAATTTTCTTGTCAGTGACCTTCAGCTTGAGGTTTTCGACCAGCTTACTCAGCGCAGCCTTACAACTGACGCAGGCGCAGATCGACTCTTTCTCGGCGTTACTAGACGAGCGGACGGTCTTGCATATCCAGATCCATACGGAGAGCTTATGTACTCGCGACGCGAGTTCTGGACGCTGAATCATGGTGCGAAGAAAGCAGCGAAGAAACGATGGGGCGGGCTTGTTCGGCAGCTGCGATCGATAGGGTTGAGGCAGCAGGACATTGCGATATAGGATGTCTTGCGCGACCGGAGTAAGTCGCTCGCAGTTCAAAGCCAGATTCAGAAGCAGTTCGACCTCTAGACCACGACTTTGGCGTGCCTGTGTTGTCTTCCACGAGTCGAACTGGCTTTCTCCGTATCGACGACCATATCCTTGACGTTTCAGTAGGCCAGAAGTTGGCGCGAGATATTCCACGATGTTTAAAAGCAGCTCGTTAGGTAGCGTTAGCAACGGAGTGCCCTTGGTTGGAAGCTTTGAACCGTAGTGGAAATGGTCAGCCGGACTTCGTACGTTCAGGTACTCGCCATTGTGTAGCACCCTGTAATTATCCTTTGGAAAACGTCGATGCATCCGTTTTTCCGACATTGCAGATGGAACCTTGGCTTGATTAGGTTGAATATCAAGTTGGGGGTTGAGAGTAGCGTTGTGATGTAGAAGAGAGAAGATCAAGTTGACTGGAAAAGTAGATTAAGTAGTGCAAGAGATCGGTGAGCGCAGTGTGAGAGGTAACAAGCTCACCAGGCCCAATTGGCTGCATGAAGGCACCGAATCACCGTGGCCACCGGGAGTGAAATGCAAGCTCCTTTCATGTCACACGCACGAGTGAAATGAATGTCTCCATAACACGGTCTGGTCGTTTGTAACGCATGTAGTTCACGATTTCGGTGAACGCGAAATGAAAGCGGCGGAGGAAAGAACATCTATAAGTGGCGCATGGTCAGAAACATACACTAAGAGGAGCGCGCGCTATGCCCGATGCAGCGGTAGCGAGAAGGGACGAGCGAAGGCGACCATGAAGGAAAAGTGGGGCTGTTGAGAAGTAGATACATATGCGAGATGTTTAAGAAATGAAAGCATGCATCTAAGTTGTGAAACGATGCGTGTAGCGAGAGTTACGCATCAATTAAACGCCTACACCCCCAGAATTAACGCCTGACAAACGAAAGACTGTATGAGCGACAGCAACATCAAAGACTCTACACCAACAACCGGCAATGTAACAACCCCTGCATCACCTCACTCCAACCATCACGCTTTAGCAATCTCCTTGGAGCTTTCCTTCCTCTTAAACCCAATCCGCTTAGCCAACGTGCCGAGCGCACTACCCCTCCTCTCCTTATCTCTCGTCCTCTCCTCGACCTTCAACTTCCCCTTATCACCCCAAGGATTCTGCGCCTCCTTGTCAATCTGCTTCTTTCGCTCCGCCGCCAGTATGCCAACCTGGTCAAAGAAGACGGAATTATCGAGCAGATCCTCAACTCTGATTTTGAGCCCGTCTTGATCGAGGATGGAAGCGACTTGCGCCAACCCCATGATATCGCCGCCGAGCTGGAAGAAATCGGAGCCGAGCTCGATGGGGGCGGGTGAGCCGCGCTCGTCGTGGAGTATCTGCTCCCAGGCTGAGCGAAGGATGTCGGCGACGCTGTTTGTTTCGTCGAGCGAAAGGCCCGTGTCGGTTGGGAGAGCTATAGGCTGCTTATCCGAAGACTTCTTGCGCACCTTCTCAGAGTTGACGGTGGTGGAGCTCTGAGAGCTGAACTCGGATGGTGAAGGTAATTGGGCGCGTGGGTCTTCTGCAAAGCCGATGACATTGGCGCACATCATATCGAATACATGTTGTGCGAATTCGGTTGTGATGGTGCTATTTGGAGCATATGTCAGACGGACTTCCATCTGGTTGTTGTGACGGGAGATAGTGTGGATGGATAGATCTGCAAAGTCCTCTTGAGAGCCAAGTGCGCCGACAGTGTATTCGATGCCACCCAGCTGCATGGTTTGTTGGTCTGCCTGGGTACCCTGGTCATGTTGCAGAATACTAGAGAAGTTGGTCCAGTCTGGCCACTCCGTGCAATGGCGCGTGATCTCGCGGAATCCGAGGGATTCGTATGGCATGTTCGCAATCTGCTGTTCCTGGATGTATTGGAGGAGATCGAGCACTGCCCATTCCGGCCGGTATACGACTCGCACGGGCACCATGTTCAAGCAAGGTCCGACGATATTTTCAATATTGTTAACAGCACCATTACGGCCTGAGATGACATGGCCGAAGACGATATCGGCCTTGCTAGCGATGCGGGCAAGAGTCGAGGCCCATGCTGCTTTAGCGACAGTCGCACTTGTGATATCGAAGCGCTTCAGCGAGGGAGTTGTGACTTTCCTTTCAAGAGTGATAGAGTGGCCCGCTGCGCGTTGATAACTGGGACCGAAGTGGTTGACAATCTCGGTCATCCTGGAGCCTCGCAGCACTTCTCTCCAGTGGTCATGAGCTCCGGCGACTGTCTTGGCGGTCTCTCTGACAAAATTGCCGAAGCTCGGGGCGGATGAGACTGGAAGGCCGTTGTAGCCGTCCTGGAGTGCACCTAGTATCTTGGACATGCAGACACCGTCGTACTGAGCATGCGAAAGTCGCATGAAGATGCGATAGCTTCCCGTCTGCTTCTGCTTCGCGACCACGAACTGAATGAAGGCTTCGCCAACGCGTGGTCCAAGCTCGCGGTCTTTCTGCTGCAGATTGGTCGTGAAGGTTTCGAGATCATCGTCGGTTTGTTGGTACATGAACTCGGGTTGAAGCTTCCGCAAAACTACCTGCAGGAAGCGGTCGCCATAAGGAACGAAAACAGTGCGCAGGATATCAAATGCTTGTACCATGCGGTATGCGGCCTGCTTCAGCTTGCGAAGGTCCAAAGGACCTTCTCCGTCCAGGTAGAAATAGTTGAGCATCCATTTGGACTCCATCAGAGAGCCGGTGATAGCGAGCGCTTGGAAATCTGTGACCGGGAAGACGTCTGAAATACCACCCTTGAAGACTTGCACCTTCGAGATAACGCTGTCAACGTTTGGATCTCCGAGAAGTGAAACCGATTTGATGTTGGATGTTTCCACCCCCTCGATGACTGTTTGAGGCGGTGGCGTCTTGTGTGCGACTTTACGTGCTGTGGAGGGCCTTTCTTGGTTGGCCGAGAAGCCTTGCCATCTCTTGAAGCTTGTGTCGCTCTTGGTAATCTCGGGCTCGTCGGAGACCGGTGAGTCATCGGCAGCAGCTACGTCTTTGACATCGGCGTGGAATTCCGATGCGATGGAGTGGATGTCGCTCCAGATTGATGGTGCTCTTCCACGAGATCTTGTTGACCGATGTCTTGATGGCTCTCCACCATCAGCCACGGATTCTCCACCGGCCCGTGACATCACTTCGTCGAGAACTTCACCAGCAACGCGTACCACACGAGCCATGTCCGAGAACGTCGGGTTTTTGAACACGTCAGCGACGGTCATCGACAATCCCTCCTCTCTTGCAGCGCCAACGAGACGCATGGCAATGATGCTGTCGCCACCCAGATGGAAGAAGCTGTCATCTTGCTCGATAGTTTCTTCGACCATTTCCAGTAGCTCACTCCAGATGTTGAGGAGCTTCTTCTCTACGAAGTCGGGGGCTACCTTTGTTGATGTCTCCGTGGCGTAAGCGCCTAGGGTGGCCACCATGTCGGCTGCAGTCTGAATTCTGCCTTCCGCGTTGCTTGTGACGCTCATGCGTCCAGAACGAACAGATTCTGCACATATAGAGCCCGGCCTGAAGGAAGGCGAGTCGAGGCTCGCGCGACCACGCCCCTTGGTTGATGCTTTTCTACTAAGCATACCAGTCATTGAGGTAGTCATCTGTTCAATTGTAGACGAAGTTGTATTTGCTGGAAGTTGGTTCTGGGCCACGATCTGGTTAACAATTTGAGGCACCATCTCGCTGACGATGGATCGAATGAGACTACTCCAGTCTGGAGTCTCAGCAGGCGGTGCTGCCTCTGGCGCGAGGTCTGGGAAGGTAATCCGAGGAGCACGAGGGGGTGAAGTCGGAGGGGGCGAGAGCGATGAGCTTGAGATACTTGAGCTGGTTCGGAGAATGGACGGGCGTGTTGGCGAAAGAAAACGCGTGTTTGCCTGGGTTGACTTGCCACTCACTACGGTATCCAGCTGCTCAATGGTCTGCTTGGTGTCGTTCAGGGCCTGAGTCAAGATCGTTGACATAAGGGTCGAAACGTTCTTGACTTCAGTGTCTGACACGGAATCACTCCAGTAAGTAAAGCGTGCCCCCTCATCGTTTCGGGTAGCATCGATGTTGACTGTGATGGCAAACTCGCTTGGATCATGGCCATCCAGCTGCTCGAAGTCGATCTCCGAGTTCAACAGTGTCTCGTCATCTGTAGTGGGACGCTTCTGGATCGAGATAGCAGTGTTGAAGAGAGCCTTTCCTGAAAGCCCAAGATCGTGCTGGAATTGGGCGAGTGAACAATGCTGATGTGGCGTAGAGTCAATGAAGTCGGACTGCACCTTCTGGACAACATCCAGCAATTGTGAGGTGGGGCTCACTTCGACACGCAACACGAGCATATTGAGGAATGCACCAACCGCGTTCTCGACATTTTGAATGGGGACATCCCTGCCAGATGTAAGATATCCGTAGCATACATCAGATGACTTTGTGTATGAACGTAACACCAGTGCCCAAGCTGTGAGGAACAAGTTGGCGAAGGTGAAGTTGTTGCTCTCCGCAAGATTATGGAGCTCTTCAAAACGACTGAACCGCATATCGAGCGATCGAAGCTCTCGCTTCTTGGTTGCATCGCGAGAAGCTATGGGGAAATAGCACGGAGAAGCGCCGCGAAGTTTTGCTTTCCAGTATCCGATCGCGTCGTCTGTAGATAGTTCACGAAGATACTTGATGTAGTCACTGTAAAGCGGACCTTCTTCCGCGAGTCGGCCTTCATATGCCTCTTGAAGATCGTTCTCAATGACAGCCAAAGATCCTCCGTCAATTACGGAATGATTGATGATAATCTTCACAACCACTCTACCCGAGGTGGTCTGGACAACAGCAGCTTGGTGAGGAAGGACTGGTTTCTTCTTGCCGTTCAGAGATTTGTGCTTGATAGAATCCAGCGTAGTGGTCAATTGCTTGTCGCTGCAGTTGTAGGTGACGATGCCCGCGTCGGGATTCTTGAGCACAATCTGATCAAACACGCCTCCCTTGCAGACACTATCGATGAAGACGGTGCGCAAAGCTGGATGGCGAGCAACGACCTGCTTCCATCCTTCAACTATCTTCTGCGCATTGACTGGCCCTCGCCTTGCTTTGACCTCGAAGATAGTAGAGGACCAATAAGCACTAGGGTCTTTGATCTGGCTGAGAATCATGCCATCCTGAATTGGCGAGCAAGGATACATATCCTCAACGCGATCGAATGACGAGATACCGGCATGAGGTAAAGTCTTGAGTACACGATCGAGGCGATCATATGACTCCAAAGGTAAGAGGGGAAAGTCTGTCATCGTAGGCTGCGGCGTCTTCGCCTCAGCTAGCTCAGTGGCTATCTCCTCCAACGTTCGTTGGCATTCTGCGATCCACCGGCGAATGCCCTTCTGGTTCTTGGAGTAGCGGTTGTACATGAAGCTGAACTGTATCTGGTCTTCGGAGACAGAGGCGGAAATCTCGAATAGTGCCATGCGAGCTGTCTTTGCGCCAACATCTGCAGTCTCCTCTCCGTCATCCCCATCAATCTGCGTAGGCTGTAGCAAAGACGTTGCCATCCCAGGTCGTTCTTGGTGACCTAGGTAGTTGAAAAGTACTTCCATTGGTGCATGGTGGGCAAAGCGTTTCTTCCCATCATCCGTTAGGAAGCGATGCGCAAAATACGGTCTCCCATTGTCCATGATCTTCTTGCGCGTATCTTTCACTTGGCGGAGAGTGTGCAAGACTTCATCCTCCTCGTCGCCGATGGGGATTGTGACAGGATACATCGTCGTGAACCAGCCTATGGTTCTGGATAGGTCGATGTTGCTCGAATCCCAAACTTGTCTTCCATGCGACTCGTTGAAAACGGTGGGTGCTTTGCGGTTGATGAAGACACGAGAGAAGGAATGTAGAATGGCCGCGACAAAGATGTCGACGAGGTCCGTTCGCAGTACATGGTGGTTGCCTCGAGCCATGGCAGTGATGTCTTCGCTGATGGTGAAATTGTCTCTTTCGACATCACCGTAGACGTTGGATCGCGTGTTCATGCCCCAGAACGCAAGGTTTGCTGGCTCCACAACGAGTGGCTGCTTCTGGACAGACGACTGCTGTAGCGATTCCAGGGCGTTCGCGTTTTGCCGGTCGCACCAGGCCTGGAAAGACAAGTCTTTCTGGAGAGTTGTAACTGGATTGGCGGAACCGAGCATATCTTCGAGGTCTTGCGTGATGATACCCCAGCTGACTAGATCAATGATTAGGTGATGAGCAGCCAAGAATAGTATCTGCTCGTCTTCCACCTGCAGCAAGACAGCAGCGAATACCGGCCCTGTTTGTATGTTGAGACTCTTCTGAGTACCAGAGATGATAGAGACCGCAGCTACGGGAGAAGGAACGCTGTGTATCGCAAAAGTGTATGCGTCGGCGGCCGGCTTGACGAGCTGTTGCCACTCTCCAGCGGCACTCTTCGAGAAGCGAGCACGGAGCATGGCGTGGCATGCAACGATGCTGTCGAGAGCTCGCTTCACAGCGGCTGGCTCAACTCGCTGAGAGATTCGCAATGTCGAGGATTGATTGAAGTGCATGTTGCTTTCCGCGTCAGTAGTCTCGAAATAGAAGCGCTGGATGGGTGACAGCTGGAAGAGCTGATCCAGTCGCTCTTCTCCATGATCGGAAATGACAGTGAACTTCACGCTCTTGGCGAGCTGTGCAAGTGATTTGGCGCGGAGAACTTGGTTCAACGTGAGATGAATGCCCTCGCTTCGGCATTTCGCGAGCAGCTTCATCGCAGCGATCGAGTCACCGCCCAGAGAGAGCCACGATCGGTTTGGCTTGACCCTATCCACAGAAATGTTCAGTGCCTTGGCCCAAATGTGGCGCAGAGTTGTGACGGCATCGCTAGTTTGTTCTTCAGCATCGCCAGAAAGTTCTATCTGTATGATCTTCTGGTAGGTAGCATCGTCCAGATTTTCCAACCAGGAAGCGACTTGCTTCTTGTCGAACTTGGTCGACACAAGAGAAGGGAACCGAGGTACAGCTATCCAGATGATGGGTACCATGTACGGAGGTACAAGATCGGTCAGTCTCTCCCGTGCGCGATTGATCAGGGAGAGCGTGGCGGGATCGGATAGCGGCGTATGCCAATCGGTCTTCGTGTCGGTGGAAGTACTTGCAGAAAAGCTTACAACCGCCGTGAGCTTCTTGGCGCAGGGTCCCGTCTTTGGCAGCTGGACTACGACCTGGCGAATACTCTCGTCGGCCTGCAGATTGTGCTCAACCTCACCAAGCTCCATGCGTTGCCCTGCAAGCTTGATCTGGTTATCCTTCCGCCCGATGTAGTGAATGGAACCATCGGGAGCGTACTGAACAAGGTCCCCGGTCCGGTAAATGCGGTTTCTGTCTGCACTAGAGAAGCTCTTGAGGAATAACGGATCATCGAGGAATGCGTCGGCGGTCTTTTTAGGGTCGTTCAAGTACTCGCGTCCCACATGAGACCCTTCAAGACACAGTTCGGCACTGGCGCCGACCGGTGCCAGTTGGTGGGGGTTATTTGGGTTTGTCAACCATGCACGTCCGCTCTTCAGGTGGCGTCCGATATTGGAGGTGCTTCTTTGCACGGAGACCTGGTCGTTGGTTAAGGCAAAGACCGTGGTCTCAGTGGGGCCATAACCATTTAGAAGCTTGACTCCTGAAGCCCACTTGTCGATGACTTCTAACGTCATTGTCTCACCTCCAACGGTCAGCGTCTTTAGTGTTGGAACAGACTTGGGGCCATCCACTGTGCTAGCCAGGGATGGCGTCATGAAACACCAGTCAGCTTTCAAAGCAGTAAGCGATGACGCAAGGTCTGAAGTACGTTGCTCGTCGGATGGCACGCAGATTGTGGCTCCGCAGACGAGAGTGGAGAGAATCTCCACGACAGAAGCGTCGAACACCAATGCGCCGAATTGGAAAACGCGCGACGTGGACGTAATATGGAGCGCTTCGCAGTACGCAGCCGAGCTCGAGACCACGTTCCCGTGCTCCACGACTACTCCCTTCGGCACGCCCGTACTTCCCGATGTGAAAAGAACATAGCAGATGTTGTTGCTCTTAGCACGTCTAGGGAACGGTCCTGGGCAAGTTGGTAGTCGGCGGATCGCAGTCTCGCTGACAGTGAAGACGTGCTTCACTGATGGCTCGAACTGGTTCTTGTATGGCGGAGAGCAAAGCAAGATTGAGGCTTTGCACGTCTCCACAATCTGTTCGTGCCGCGAAGCGGGATGTTCTGGAGACAATGGTACCCATGCCGCACCTGACAAGAGGATGGCCATGATAGCGACGATGGTCCAACGAGACTTGTCTAGGCAGATCAGAATTAGCTGTTCAGGCCCTGCACCAAGTTTGACAAGTTCCTGAGCCAGTTTCGATGCATGTGTACTGAGATCAGCGTATGTGAAGTCGCCATCGAATGCTGCGACGGCCATTGCATCTGGTTGAGATGCAGCATGCTCCAGGAACACTGAATCTACGGTGTCGTGGATGACTTCAGGTTCGCGAGAATTCCATTTTCTAACAAGCTGCTTGTCCTGATCACTGAAGACAGTGATTTGACTAACTCGAGTAGCGGACTGAAGCTGATTCAACACAGACTCAAACTGGTAGGCGAGGCGTTGGACGTGCCAAGAGGAAATGGCTTCCGCATCAAAGTGTACCAGGATCTCAGTGCTTGACGCTCCCATCTTGCACTCGATCACCAAAGGATAAGTGAAGAAGTTGCTTTGATTCCCATTGTCGTGAACAGACCACATTGAGTCATTAAGTTCCTCGTTATCAGTCTGAACAACGAGAAGGTTTTGGAAATCACATGCAGCTGCAGCTTCGTCGTTGATGGCTTTGATAGCGGAGATACCATAGTGTTGATGTTGGATGCGCTCAGTGACGTTGGAAGCAATCGACTGAACTAGCTCACGAACGGTACCTGCACCGTCAATCTTTACTCTCGTCGGAACAGTCGTCAAGACTGGCCCGCAGGCATCCGTAATGCCATTGACGGCGACATCTCGACCGGCCAGGGTCTCTCCGAAAACCACATCGTCGCTACCTGTGTATGCTGCGAGTAGCAAGGCCCAGGCTGCTCGAACGATATTGGTTGGTGTAACCTCGATGTGTTTGTTGGGCGCGAGTTTCATGCTGTGTTGCAGTGTCTGCCCGTTCGATGGCGCTGACGAACTGATGCGAGACGCTCGAGGGAATTGGTACGCGTCAGTTCCCGCCAAATTCTGCTCCCAATACTTGCTAGATGCAACCACATCTGCGTCTGATAAGTACTTGATGAAGCGGGCGTAGGGCGTCTGCGGTAGGGTCGACAAGCCTGTCAAATAGATCTGTTGCACACGACGGAGCATCAAATAGATACTCCATCCATCATAAAGAGCATGGTGTAATGTCCAAACGAGATATCGCTCCTTGGAACCCAGAGTGACGAGAGTGTAGGCTGCAAGACGACGGCCAAGATGCGAGGGGATCTTGGCTGCCTCGCTCTCCGCATCCTCCAGCGATGCTGCCTTCTTCCAGTCGACCGAGTCCTCTTTCAGAACAACCTGCATAAAGGCCCCAGACGGCAGCTGAACGATACGGGTGCGAAGGATGTCGATATCCTGAACCGCCTGTTCCCAAGCAGAGGTGAACTTTTGCATGTCCACGGTAGGGGGGAGCGCTAAGACATGCTGCGCAACGTATGCCCCGCGTTGCTTGATGGAGAGCGTGAGTAGAGCATCCTGGAGCGGGCTCGTTGGATACACGTCCTGTATATCGGCTTTGGATACTTGACATTGTTGCGCGACCTCAAAGAGTACATCTGACCTCTTGAGGGTCTCTTTGAGTAGCTCGAACGGTTGTATGGCCTTGTCCTCTTGACTAGTAGAGCCAGCGCGTGACCCGAGCCTAGCCAGGTCACTGAGCTTGGGGGATTTGAAGATGTCGGCAAAGGAGAGGTCCAGCTGATCTGCTTGTACCATCGCAATGAGACGCATGGAGGTTATGGAGTCTCCGCCGAGGCGTACAAAGCTGTCGTCAATACCGACTGAAGCAGAAGGTAGGTTCAATACAGAGCAGACGGCTCGGTGGATCTTCTTCTCTGCGTCCGTAGTTGGCTGCTTTTTGTTGGCCATACTGCTGAGTCGGTACATGGCCATCGCTTCACGGCTCATATTCTGCACAAGCCCACGCAGGCAATTGCGGTCGAGCTTTCCAGCAGAGGTCCATGGCATTCTTTTGACAGGAATGAAGATGGAAGGGATCATGTAGGTGGGCAATGCGCCAGCGAGGCCATTCTCCGCGTTCTTGCATATGGCGCGCAGTTGGTCGTCTAGGGGAAGAAGAAGTTCCTCGGCAGCAGGAAAACCAGCTGAAGCAGGCTGAACTGATTGCGCATCGTCAACTTGAGAAGTCTGTACAATGGCAAAGAACACTGCCAAAGCTTTCGCGCGATTCGATGGTGCGATGAGCTCGACTGCTGAATGCACATTCCCTGGAAGATTCTGGCCAACATGAAACTCGATCTCACCTAGCTCGACTCGCTGTCCGTTGAGCTTGATCTGGGTGTCCTTGCGGCCAACATAGCTGACGGAGCCATCGGTATTGTAGCGAACCAGGTCACCAGTCTTGTACATACGAGCCGCCCTGAATCCGACTACCTGCGCAGCAACAGCTGCAACCCATGCGGGATCGGTGATGAAGGCTTTGGCAGTTTTGGCCTCTTCATTTAGATATCCACGAGCAACAGTAGGTCCCTCAATGATCAATTCGCCCACACTGCCTACGGGCATAAGCTTGTCGTGGTTTCTGGGGTGAACAACCCACAATCGACATCCGCTTCCAGTTCCGATGGTGGAAGGCTCGGACTCGATGAGCTTGTGGTCTAGCGTAGACTTGTACGCAGTAGCGGCCACAACTGCGCACTCCGTAGGGCCATATGCATTAATGAAGCATGTACTCGTGCCCCACTTCTTGAGGATATGGCCCGGTAGGGTCTCTCCGCCGGAGACGAGCGTCTTCAAGCCTGGAACGTGTTTCGGCTCAACAGTACCGAGAACAGATGGAGTCAGAAGCGACCAATTGGCCTTCAGTTTGCGAATTGCACCCGGCAGATTGTTCATCCTATCCTCTTCCGTGGGCACACACACGGTGGCACCCACCGTCAGTGCGGAAAGGATCTCGATACAGCTGGCATCAAAGGTGTACGAAGCAAACTGGAAAGTTCGAGACGTGGCATTGATGTTCATGCGACGCGTAAAAGCTGCCGCGCTTGTGCAAAACGCTTTGTGAGGGATAATAGTTCCCTTGGGCTTGCCCGTGGTACCAGAGGTGAACAAGCAGTACGCCGCGTTGTCTGGAGTTACCTCAGCACGAGATTTGCTAGTGGATGGCACCGCGAGTTTCCTGACTGAGCGCTGGTCGACTATGATGGGGGTCTTGGCCACTTCGCCCGCTTTAGCGTGATACTGACGGGAGCATAGTACCACCTCCGCACCGACGTCTCCTATGAGTTCGAGAAGTCGGGTTTTCGGATGCTTGGGATCGAGAGGCACGTATGCTCCTCCTGCCTTCATGATGGCAATCATGCTGACAATGGCCCACGATGACTTCTCAAAGAGGATAGGAACGAAGGTCTCGGTGGTGACGCCAACTGACTGAAGATGAGACGCTAGCTGATCAGTGATCTTGTCAAACTCTTGATATGTAAATGAACCATCCCACCCTTCGACCGCCTTTGTTGTCCGTGGCCTTGTGAGAGCTTGCTCATGGATGACTTCGTGTACGCAGCGGTTGATAGCCGGAGGGAGTTGTGGATTCCATTCCAAAATCTGGCGAAGGCTGCTGTCGGTGGAAGCATCCACATTGCCCACCGTGAGCTCGGCAGCATTGTTTTCGACAATCACTTGGAGAATCTTTTCGAAGGTATCCGCCATGTTCTGAGCTTGGGAAGGAACAATCTTTTCTTTAGAGTAACCAAAGTCAACAGTGATGCTATCGTCAGTGACGTCGGCATTGACTGTAATAACATATTCTCCGGCGTCATCCGCTTCCATGTCCTCGTAAATGAGAGCCATCTGATCAGGATCACGAGATAAGCTTCGGCGCTGGAAAGTGAACGCGGTGTTGAAAAGAGATGGTAGTTGTAGCTCGTGCTGAACGTCGGCGAGAGAACAGTTCTGGTGGGACAAAGCGTCTGTGGAGCTTGTCTGAAGAGTCTCCAGAAGTTCGGCAATCGTTGTGCTGTCCGAAAAGTTCAATCGCGCACAGAGCATGGTGATGAAGCATCCTACAGCAGCCTCAATGTTGCTCACAGGAATGTCGCGGCCGGAGGCCACTACACCGAATGATACGTCGAATGCGCCGACGTAATAATGAAGTGTTAAAGCCCAGGTGAGCTGAAGGACATTCGAAAGGGTCACGCCATTTTGCTTGCAAAAGGCTTGGACAGTATTGATGTGGCCCAACTCAACAACAACTGAAGCAGGCTCGCGAGGGAGAGGCTTTCCATCGTTCAAAGTCGGGAAGAAACATGGCTCAATGCCTACGAGGTAGTTCTTCCAGTACGCGAGATCCGCATCTCTGGGCATGGAAAGGACGTGTGAGATGTAATCCGAAAACAGAGGGCCAAAGTCAGCTCGAGAAATCTTCCTCGCGTATGCGCGCGCAAGGTCAGCGAGCATGTTGGATACCGAAGTGCCGTCATTAATCACGTGACTGATCTCAAGTTTGATCCATATCTTGCCTGACTTTGTCTTCGTGATAGTCATCCTGTGTGGTGGAGTCGCTTCGCTGCAGTCGATGGGAGCTTGGTTGCGTAGCATCTTGACAACATCCATGTCATCGCATTCGGCAAACAGTTGAACTCTCCCTGTCTTCTCCTTGATAACGACCTGGTCCTTGGAACCATCCTTAGCAAGACCATCGATGAAAATAGTGCGCAAGGCTTGATGGCGGTGAACTACCACCTGCCAGGCTTCAGCAAGTCGGCGAGGATCCACGGGGCTGTGGTCGGTTGACTGCACTTGGCAGATGGTCTGATATGTGTAGAGGTGAGGGTTTCTAGATTGTGTAAAGAGCAAGCCCTGCTGCAAAGGCGATGTTGGATATACATCTTCAATGTCTGTGAGGGATACATCTGCAGGAAGGGCCTTCGAGAGTCTGGCAGTGCCATTGTAGAGAAGCGGCAGGCTTCGGAAATTCTTGAGATTCTGCTCTTCTCTGAACTGCAGCAGTTCGTCAATGGCGTCAATGAGCGTCTGGCGACACTGTCCCACCCATGCACGTATCTCTTCCTGCCGGCTCATGTTGCGATTCCACTCGAATGACAGCTTAATTACTCCTTGCGAGATGGCAGCGGTGACGTCAAAAAGCGCAAGACGGGGGACTTGATCTCCAATCTCGTGGGAGTTCAAGCCGGACAGGGAGCTGAATAGACCATCTTTGCGGTCTTGGTGCTGGAGCCTTCCAGCATAGTTGAATAGAACTTCAGCAGGCCAGTGGCTGGCAAACCGATTCTGGCCCTCCTCGGCTAGATTTCGGTAGGCGAAGTAGGGTCGCCCTTTGTCCGGGGTTCGCAGTCTGAAGTCCCTGACCCACTGGATGGTGCTGACTATGTCCGTCTCCTCATCCGAAGATACTGGCAGATGAATTGGAGTTGCTGTGGAAAACCAGCCAATTGTTCGCGAAAGATCCTGCCGAGAGTTGAAGGTCTCTCTTCCGTGGCCTTCGTTATGTATCGAGACCGTGGACCTGTCAGGAAACGTCTTGCGGAAGGATTCGAGAAGCGCGGCTACCAAAATGTCTACTATCTCAGTATCTAACGCATCCTGAGCACCGAGAAGGAGCATTGTATCCCGCGTCGACAAATTTACATCTTCGCCGATGGAATCCCCGTTTTTATTCCGCCGACCTTCCATATCCCAGTAATCAAACTTTGCCGGTGGAATGTCTACGCTAGGGAAGATTTGTCGAGGGCTCTCTTGTTTCACTTGCAGAGACTGTTGCTGCAACCATGTGTGGTAAGGCAAGCTTTGAGGGAGTGGCTGTACCCCGCTCAAGAGTCCTTGAAGGTCTTCTAGCAAAATGCCCCATGAGACGATGTCGATGACCAGGTGGTGGGCCACTAGAGTTATGGCCTGAGAGAAGGTATCATCAACATCAAACAGATCGATCGCGAATGTTGGACCGTTCGTGATGTCTAAAGTCGCTTGGCTTTTGTCATACGCAGCCTGGAAGGCGGGATCGGGGACACTCGATACACGATGATGTTGCAGCCTGAACGAGCTTTCCGCATCCTTCTCCACTCGCTGCTCCCATGTACCCATCTCATTCTTTGCGAATCGACCGCGGAGCATTGGATGAACTTTAACCAGGGCGGTGAGCGCAGTGCGGAGTTCATCCGTCTCGATCCTTCTTGAGAGGCGCAGCGTCTCGGCTTGGTTGAAATGATTGTAGGCATCACCGACGGTGTCAAAGAACACCTTTTGGATGGGGGAGAGATCAAACGGTAAAGAGTAATCTTTGGCTTCCGTTACTGGTTCTGACTCTTGGGAAAGGTCGACTGTAGACGCCAAAGCGGTGATGGACTTTGCACGGATGATGTCCTTCACACTGATCGGCAAGCCTTGTGCCCGACACTGCGAAGATACCTGCATGGCAGCGATCGAATCTCCGCCAAGACGCAAGAACGATTGATTGAACCGAATGTCGCTGGCCGGAAGATTGAGTACTTTGGCGAAGATTGCCTGCAGCTTGATCTCCACCGAGTTTGCGCTCTTGGTCTCACTGACGTCCATGCCCATGGTAGAGATCATGCGGTATGTAGTTTGATCCATCTGCTCCAACCACTGAATGGCACGTCTCCGATCGAGCTTTCCCGATGGCATTAACGGGAAGCGATCAATCGCCAACCACAAAGATGGTATCATGTACGAAGGCAAGCGCTCACAGAGGCCATCCCTGATAGCGGCGACATTGAGGGAAGCGGTTTCTTGAGGCAAGATCTGCAATGGACCTTGGGCCTTTCCGATATGCCCTGAGACGTTTTGCAACGAGATGATTGCGACCAGCCGTTTGGCACAAGGACCTTTGATAGGAACTGCTGCTAGAGCGCTTTGAACCATGTGGTCGTCCATGAGCTTGTGCTCAACCTCAGACAACTCCAGGCGCTGACCTCGGACCTTTGTCTGTGAGTCCTTGCGACCAAGATAAAGCATCGTGCCATCTTCATTGTATTTAACCAAGTCTCCCGTCTTGTAGATTCGTAATGGCGTTCCAGTGTGGATGTGGGGAAGGTTTGTTGGCCAACTGACATCATTAATGAATGCTTCGGCTGTTTTCTCGGGGTTGTGGAGGTAGCCGGCGCCGACAGCGCCACCTTCGAGCAACAGTTCGCCAATCGCCCCGAGAGGCACTAGGGCGTGGTGGTTGTTCCGTGCGACAACCCAACCTCTCGCGGTAACCACCTTACCCAAGTTGTTGGGTCTAGTGCGAGGCGTCATGATGTTGCATGTAGCAACGCAAGCGCATTCAGTTGGTCCATAGCCATTCCCAAGAGTGACTTTGTCTGCCCATGTGGTGAGATCCTGCTGAGACATAGCCTCCCCAACGAGGAAAAGAGTTTCGAGTCCCGGTACTTGCGAAGGGGACATGGTACGGACGACGGATGGAGTTAGGGCAGCCCAATTGACTTTGAATGTGTTGATAGCTCCCACGAGATCATTTGTGCGAGAAGCCTGATCTGGTACGCATACGGTACCGCCATTCATGAGGGTAGTGAAAATCTCGATCAAGCAGGCGTCGAAAGTATAGGAAGCGAACTGCAGTATCCTGGAGGTTTTCCCGATTTTCCAACCGGGGGCAAATGCTGAAGAGCTGGTGACCCAATGAGTGTGGTTCACTACAGCGCCTTTCGGCTTCCCGGTCGAGCCAGAAGTGTAGAATGCGTATGCAGGGTGATCGAAATGTACAGTAGGAAGGGGTCGTGGACAGCCAGCTTTAGACTCAGTCGCCTCTCGATCGACTACCAAAGTTTTGCATGGTATGGACCGGCAGAGCTCTTCATACTGAGGCGCGCAAAGTAGCAATGCTGCATCTACATCACCAACAATCTCCTGCAGACGAAGAAGAGGAGCCTCAAAATCAAGGGGCACAAAAGCGGCTCCGGCTTTGAGGACGGCCAATATGGCTATGATGGTCCACCCAGACTTGTCGAAACAAAGTGGCACGAACTGTTTTGGCTTCACGCCCAGGGCTGTGAGTCGGTACGCAAGTGCGGTGGCTCGCTGGTCAAGCTCGCGATAGGTGATGACGCCGGTATCCCAGGCATCAATAGCAGATGCTGTGGGCCTGTGGGCGGTCTGGTCATCCTCGATGACATTGTGAATGCATCTGGGCATGACCTGCACAGGCTCACTGTTCCAAGAACTGATCGTGTCTTGATCTCTGGGGTTCAAAAGGGCGACATCGTCCAGCTTCACGTTGATGTTACTTGAGGCGTTGAGCTGGCCTATCAGAAACTCAAATTGTTGAACGATGCGCTTGACAAGCCATGTTTCAACGACGCGATCGTCGAACAGCGCTTCGACGCGGATCCCGGTCGCATCTATCTTGCAGTTGAAGGTAAATGCATAGTTGAGGAAGTCGGTGCCAACAGTATTGGCACTCTGCATCTTCCACAGCGGACTGTGGGTGTCGATCTCATCGCCAGCTTCGATTCCTAAGAAGCTTTGTGTTTCACAAGCAACAGCCGTCTCCGAGCTGAGTTTTCGAATATGTTGCAAGCCTGCAAACTGGTACGGCAATGAAGAGGATGATTGTCGCTGGGTTTCCTTGAGATACTCATGCACTGTCAATGCACGATCCAGCCGTAGTCGGACTGGCGCAGTTGTGATGGTAGGGCCGATCATCGACTCAATACCGGGAACGGCAGCTTCACGGCCACTGTTGGTCTCAACCCACAACACGTCGTCCGTACCGGCGTATGTTGCGAGAAGTAGGCCCCATGCAGCGCGAATCATTGAAGGGATGGTGACTTCCAAGTCCGCATTCCGCGTGAGCTGTACACGGTGAATGAGCTGATTGTTGGTCTCTACACGATAATCGGGTGATGGCAGCTGAGGAAACTGAGCTGCTGTGATGTTGTCGAGCTGCGCGAGCCAAAAATCATCCGATTTCTTTTGGTCGAGTCCGGAGAGGTACTTGAGAAAGCGAGAGTATGGTACTGTTGCCGGAATGCCGCGCTGTTCATTTAGGTAATGAGCTTCCACTTTGCGAAATAAAGAATTCCAACTCCAGCTGTCGTAGATTGCGTGATGGACAGTCCATACAAACAGGGGGGCGCGGGTGCTCTCCCCCACAAGTGAAAGGGTAGTCAAAGGCGCACCGTTCTTGGCTGGAAGTTTTCTGGTTGTTTCGTTGATGTGCTGTATGCTGGGAAGAGATTGCCAAGGCAGCTCTTCACGCAGAACAACCTGCATGAAACCAAACGCCTCGGAATACACGATACGAGTCCGGAGAGTGGCTTCGCCTGCGGCCACAGCTTTCCAAGCCTCTTTGAAACGGGGTAGATCGATGTCGGGCGGTAGGCTATAGACTGGCTGAACGACATAGGTACCTGGGTCTTTGTTGGTCAACATGATAAGCCCCTCTTGAAGCTTGGTGCACGGATAGACATCTTCGATAGAGTCGGGAAAGACACCACACTCCGAAGCGGCCAATTCCAGCATGTGTTGTCGCTTGGCGAGAGGAAGCAACTCGAACGGAAGCGTGTCGGTAACGGGGGACGAAGCTTCGTTGGACGTTGATACAGCGACAGTGGCTGCGAGGTCGATGAGTTTCGGGTGTGCGAAGACATTGGCGACGTTCAAGATAAGACCATTCTGTTTAGCCGCAGTCACGAGCCGCATTGCGCTGATGGAATCACCTCCAAGGCGAAAGAAGGAGTCTTCTGCACCAATTGCACTCGTACCCCCGCTGAGCTTCAAGACGGATGCCCAGACGCGTGCCAAGGTGACTTCGGTGTGTCCAGCAGGAGCCCTACCGCTCTTTCCTGCAAGGCGGAAGGACGTCAGCTGCGACTCAGGGACTTCCGCCGCCAAGGCGCGCAACACCTTCCGATCGAGCTTGCCCGAAGTAGTCATGGGCATCCGCGTGATGGGCATGAATACGGAGGGAACATAGTAGACGGGCAACGCATTAGCGAGAGCCATTTCAACTTGTTTGGCCGCCGCCCGCACCGGTCCGGTCATTTCGCTGATAGCAACCACGCCATCATCCTCAGACAGGCACATAAAGGCTACCAGCGCTTTGGTGCCATTGCTGTCGTTGAACTTCACAAGTTCAACTGCTGACTTGGCACCGGCAACAAGATTGAGCTTGAGATGATGTTCAATCTCCCCGAGCTCGATGCGTTGTCCGTGGAGCTTGACCTGGGAGTCCTTCCTGCCGAGATACATCATATCGCCGTCAGAAGTGTACTGAACGAGGTCGCCGGTGCAGTAGAAACGGCGCCCTGTCGGTCCCGATGTACGTGCCCACTCGGGATCTGTGATGAAAGCAGCCCGTGTCTTCTCTATATCATTGAGATAGCCACGGCTGAGGATAGGCCCCTCAAGGAGCAACTCTCCCTTGCACCCGAGAGGCATTAGGCGGTTGCGGTTCTCCGGGTCCACCACCCACGTGACGCAACCGACAGCCTTACCGATGTTGGTTGCTTCGCCACGACCATCGCTGAAGTCTTTGAAGGCTGAGTTGATGGACGCCTCACTAGGTCCGTATTGCCCGACGACAGAGACGTGTTGACTCCACAGCTCAATCAATGCTTTGGTAAGCGGCTCAGCCCCAAGGCACATGCGCTTGAGTGTGGGTACCTCTGACGGAGTGAGCAACGCAGCTACAGTTGGCGTGAGATCCATGATGTCGACATTCATTCGAGCCACGGCACCGGGAATATCGTTGACGCGATCCGCCTCTGAAGGGATGCATACGCAGCCTCCGCGTTGGAGGGTAGTGAACATCTCCTCTAGCGAGTTGTCAAAAGTGTACGAGGCAAATTGCAGCATGCGCGAGGTTTCGTCTAGCCCAATCTTAGTGCCGTGTGCTTCCGCGCTGGTCACAATGGCCGAATGTTCAAGGACGACACCCTTGGGGCGCCCTGTGCTGCCGCTCGTGAATATCACAAAGACGGGATGCTGTGGTCCTACGCTCGTGCAGACTGGTCCGCGGATTGGTGATAGGCCCTTGAGAAGTGATTCGTCTACCACAACTACCTTGTCCACGAGTCCATTAAACTTGGCCGCGCGTGCAGCTGAAGTCAACACTACCCTTGCATCGGCGTCTTCGAGGCGCGTATGGAGCGCGGACGCAGGGTGGGTGGCATCGAGGGGAACAGCGGCCCCACCCGCCTTGAGGACGGAAAGCATGGCGATGACCGCGAATGCGCTCTTGTCGAAGCAAGTGGGGACGAACATTTCAGGCCCAACTCCAAGCTTGGTGAGGCGATGCGCCAACCGATCCGTGACATCATCTAGCTCTGCGTATGTGTATTCACCGTCGTGAGCGCATATCGCCTGTGCTCCTGGTTGGCGTGCGGCCCATTGTGCAAATCTATCGTGTACACACTCATTTATGGTCGCAGGCATGACGTTCCAATCATGGATGGTTTGGAGATGCTTTGGACTGATGTGATCCAGATCTGAGATGCTCCGCTTGGTGTTGAAAACAATGTTCTCCAATGCTCGGACAAAGGTGTTCACCACGTTCGTTGCTTGCACTGCTGTGAGGTGGTCCGTCCAGTAATCTAGGTCGACCGCAGCCGTTTCGTCACCCACTTCAATATTGATGCTAACCGGATACCTACCTATGGCGTTAGTGAATGTTGTCGGAAGCTTCGTTACAATAACTAGCACTTACTCTGTTGGATCATAGATCGGGCGAATTTCTCGAAGACAAACACTCTCGCTATCCACGACTTTCTCTTGGGGCAAACGGCGGTAGGATAGCGCAGTGTTAAACAAGCTAGCACCCGACAGTTCGAGAATATGTTGCACATCTGCCAAAGCTGTGTGGCGATGTGGAAGAGCTTCCATATAGTCTCTTTGAACGTCTTGTAACACATCAAGAAGACATCGCGAACCATCTGAAAAATCTACACGGCAGGCGAGAGTATTGATCATTGGTCCCACAATGTCTTGGACGTCTGAGATTTCCTCTGAGTCTCGTGCCGACGTAAGATAACCGAAGGTGACATCGCTGCTTCCAATGTAGCAACTAATCGTAAGAGCCCATGCTGTGTGGAAGATATTCGATAGGGTGAAGCCGTTCGTGTTGCAAAAATGTTGCAGGTCGGCCAGGCTGATGCTGGTTAGGTCCATGCGGATGGTCACGAGCTTCTTCTCTACTTGCTTACCCAGGCCGTCGTCGAGGACCGGGAATGAAGAAACCTCGCTGCCACCGAGGTAAGACTTCCAGAAATCGAGGCTAGCCTCAGATTGTTTGTTGAGCCAGGCGATATATGCGCTGAATGGGGTGCATTCAAGCGGCAATTGGCCCTCGCATGCTATTCTGAGCTCGCTGATGAGTAGACTCATTGAATGTCCATCCATGATTGCGTGGCTAATGTCCAGAGAGCAGAACACTAGCCGGTTCGCGGTCGTACAGATCGTGAAGCGGTGGTTCGGACATTTACCGTGATTGTAGGTCGTCGATCGTTGCTGCTCGATGAGTCGGACAGCATCCTGCTCATCGGTCGCCTCGAGGTGAACGATGTTGGCGTCGACGTACTTGAGCACGATCTGGCTATAAAGACCCTTGACACCCACATTCTCAACGAAGACTGTTCGCAGCGCGGGATGCCGCTGGACGACTTGCTGCCAGGCCTCAGCGATGGCCTTTGGGGACAGTATACGTTGCGCCGGCGCTACAATCTCATGCATGGTGGCGGCAGCATAGAACCCCGCATCCTTTGTTCGTGACAGCAGGAGACCCTCTTGCATACTTGAGCAGGGGTATATGTCTTCCACGTCGGTGTCATGTATGCCCATAGCTGAGAGCCGGTCAAGAATTGAATAGAAGCTGGCTTCCGTCAACGAGAGTAGAGGGAAGTCGCTCAGCGTTGGTTTCGGGTCCAGAGCGTTGAGACCTCTGATCATATCCGAAATTGTCGTCTGGCACTCTGAAATCCACCCCTGGATAAGGGGCTGGTGTCGCATGTTGCGATTGAAAGTGAATGCAACCTTGAGATGTCCTTTGAAGACAAAAGCGGAAATCTCAAAAAGACCCCACCTGCATGTTTGATGGCCAAAGTCAGAGGTCCCGCCAGCCTTGCCAGTCTCGCCAGCCATGGTACCTAGAGGCTGGAGGAGGGCGTCCGCCCTCTCGAGTTGTTGATACTGGCCAAGATAATTGAATAAGATTTCCATTGGCCAGTGAGACTCGGAGCTTTCACGTCCTTCCGCCGTGAGGCAGCGTCGAGCAAAGTAGGGCCGGCCATTTCCAGGAATCCGACGCTTGAAGTCTTTGGTCTTACGGACAGTATCCGTACCGTTGTCGGAAGGTGTCACGAGAATGGGCGACAGCGCTGTAAACCATCCAACTGTGCGCGTGATATCGATGCTGGGGTCCCAAGGCTCGCGACCATGTCCCTCATTGAAGATGGCGGGAATTGGCCTATCGGTAAATATCCGCGACCAAGATTGGATGAGCGATGCAAGTAGGACTTCGACCGGTTCCGTCTTGTAAGCAGTGTGGCAGGTAGTGAGGAAGGCGGAGCTGAGCTCTTTGTCGAGCTCGAAGCTGGCGTGGCTGGCGTTTCCATAGGTGTTATCCTGATGCTGGATTCCCCAGTAGGTAAAGTCCATGGGAGGAATATCAACCTCGGGAAGGACGTCATTGAGCTCGAGCGACTCAGCATGTTCTTGTTGCAATTCCGCCCATTTCTGGAACGGCAGTGCGGGCGAAAGAAGCTGTCCACCCTTCAGGATTTCTTCAAGCTCTTCCAGCAAGAGCCGCCACGTGACCAAGTCGACAACCAGGTGGTGGCCTGTCAGAAAAGCGAATTGCTGAGTGCCGTAGTCGAAGAAGTCAGCAGCAAACAAAGGTCCCTGGGAATGGTCGAGACATTGCTGCGTGTTCTCAACCAAGGTGTCAATTTTGGCTTGAGAAGTCACAACCGAATGGCGGAACCGGTAAGAGCCATCGATATCGTCTGAGATGATGATCAGTAACTAGATAGGGGTAATGCAAAGCGGAGCGGAGGGGAAGGATAAAAGGTATATGGAGCAATAGAGGCGGGAGATAATCAAGACGAGCTGACATACTTGTAAGACGCTGTTGCCATCCATGCTCCTCTGATAGGGAGAATCGCGCTCGAAGCATCGAATGACGCGACACGAGCTGCTTGACCGCCGCATGGAACTCGCTTGCACTAGTCTTGCGTGCGACTCGGAGATAGAAAGATTGGTTGAAGTGACCATCGGTGTTTGGTCTTTGGAAGTAGAGAGATTGAATGGGTGAGAGGTCAAAGTCCTCATCAAAGTACTCTTGGTGGTGGTATGAGGAGCTCTCGACCTCTTTGACAGCAGTTGCCAGCTGGGTGATGGATCTGCTTCGTAGGACTTCTTGCACGCCAAGACTCATACCATCTTTGCGACATTGACCGACGACTTGCATTGCGGAAATGGAGTCCCCGCCCACCGAAAGAAATGATTGGTCGAGAGAAACGTGCGGTAGATTCAGCACGTGAGCCCAGATAGATTGGAGATTTTGCTCCATCTGATTGGTGGAAAGTGCAGCCATTGTGAGTTGTGGGGGTCGAAAAACCTGACCGAGAATGAGTAGGTTCAACAGTGACGTTTGACGTAGGCGAGACAGAAATGTCTGCGCTAGGCTGATGAACAATGATGGCTCAAGTGCAAACATCGATGCAGGATTTCATTAAGAGGCAAGATTGATGGACGTACCAAGGGTCAATGGCAGAGTTTCAAGGAGCTGTTGATTAGCAAGATCGAAGGATCCAATTACTTACCGTTGGCGAAAACGTAGAGGTTCAGAGAGAGTGTGTTTGAGGCGGGAGTACGCTTAGGATAGAGGATAGCAAAGAAGAACACTCGGAAGACAATCAGTAGAACCAGAGTTGATCACGTCAAAATGCCAGACGGAAAAGGTGTCACAGTTTAGTACGGAACGCCCAGTTCAGGCAGCTCTTCTAGAGATCAATATCGCCTCTGGAATGCGTTAGAAGACTCGTGTGACACCCGCGGCTCCCGCATCTCCTGAGCCATCCCTCACAGGCTGGCGAGGCTGAGATGGCGACACTGCTGGGTATTTTCGTCTGCCACCAAGCCACACACACTCAAAGAGCATGGTTTACGAGAGCGAACAACCAGTGCTTGTAGGCCGACGAGCAGGCATTGTAGTCGAACTGGGAAGAAGTCTGGGTGCAAGGACCAGCCTGTGGCCATAGACATGTAGGGATTCTGCGATCGACGAAGCTACTTGCAGAGAATCGAGCTTGGAGGGTCTGTCGTTGGATGGCATACCAAGACGGCCATTGCTTCTGGGAAAACGCGGTCCATCAAAAGTAGCGCGAACCGGGCCCAAATCTCTCAACATGGAAAAGCAAAGCGTGCTTGGAAAGTCGGTGACCGACTACGCGAGATGCGACGTCGCGAGGCGTGAGAACGACTGCAAACGTCGTCATTGCGCGGGCGAAAAAGGTTTTGGTGAAAGCCGCGGGTGCAGAGTACATCCATATTGTGGCGTCGACGTATTCGAGCGTGTGGGTACTGCAGTTCGTGTTGAGCTGGAGAGGAGATGCGAAGTGGAAGAAGTGAGGTTTGGACGCGTCAGTGGCGACCTGCTTCGGGGAAGGACCGGAAGCGCGCCCCCGGGAAAAGGAACGGGACACAGTGGGAAGCTTATGTAAGTGATGGGCGCGCGATGCCAGAATAGAACGCCATCTAGCCAGCCACCAAAAACCTGCCACGGGGTCGACGTAGTTACTTCTTTTCGCCTCGTCTGACGCACCAGAAAGAGAGTAAAAAAATTGCTACACGTTGTCGCCACTGGTACCCCGCCCGCCGCCGTGCCCTGCGGCGCTGTCTGCCACGCCTACGGAAGGCTCTCTCCGCTGCGGCTCGATACGCCACCTCGCTCATCCCTTCACAATGCTGCAGAAGCTACCAAGAGCGGCTTCTGACGCCAGCGCCTTTTGGATCTATACGAGCTGCGAGGGCCGTCCTGCCGTGCCGCGAGGTGTGCCGCGGGGTGTACCGCGACTACAGCCATGATGGTGTCCTCTAAACGGTTGCCGCACGCTCGACTTCCACTACCCCCTCGAAGTTGCCCGTCCAAAGAGGGCATCGTCGCCCGTCCTCACTGGCCATCTGCCGGCTCCAGCCGCTGCATCCCAGGGATCCGGTCGCCTCTTCCCCACCCCCTGCCCCGCTCCAAGCTCAAGCTCAAGCTTCAGTCTCCCTGCTACTGATCACCCGCAAATCCTTATGTCTGTACATGTAGTAGCCCGTCAGCACAGATCACACCACTGTGCCAGTCCCCACCTCTGATGCGGGAAACGTTAACAGCGAGCTCGCCCAAAGCCGGCCACGCCTGGAATGTTCCACGACTAAGAATTTCTTTCTTCGCCTACCTGGGATCAATGGTCCCTCATCCGCCTCCCAGTTAGGCCATTGACTCAACTCTATTCTTTGCAGATCGACAGACACTAATTTGCCGGCTCTACTCTTCATTGTGGGGTAAACAGGCGCCCCAAGGACCTAACATTTCGGCTGCATGAACCCCAGGCTTTTCACATTACCCATACGGGCTGCGCAAGCCACGATCTCTTTGCGTGGCACCATAGCAGCTCCGGTCGACGGGGCAAGGCTTCGTATACTCTCGGGGCGGCCGTCGTGACCTGCGCGTTGCGATTGGAATTGATGTGATCGGCGCTGCACTGAGCATTACTCCGCTTGAAGTCTGAGTGCTTGCCGTTCAGTGGATGTTGTGGGCAAAACGACCACGAAGGATGAAATCCGAAAAGAGACTTACTTGCTAACGGGAGGTGGGTCTGCGCCCACACCCCATCAAGTTTGGATGATTGATCAGAGACCCCCGAACCCCTTTCGTCCCTACGCTCTACCTCTAAGTGGGCCGTGTGGTTTCCCTCCGGTTTTCTGTCTTTTCTTGCCAAATTGTTGAGATTTCTTCTCGCATTCGAAACGAGGTTTGAAACATTTCAAGCTGGCCAATTCTCCTACTGTGCTTCCATCCACATCTGGACTTTTGCGGTTTCAGGTCTTCGCCCTGCCTTCGCACGGGAACCATACGCCCTTTTCGCAGGTCACAAAATAGGCTATTTTCGAAGTGCTGATCTCCGTTTTCGTCTGATGAAAATGTCGATTATCCAGCTCGTTCACCTTGTGAATGGGGAGGTTGTCTATCGGACCAAACAAGGTTCTCGAAACTCGTAGTTCGAGGTCAAATGGCGCAACATGCATATGTTCAGCACTAGTCGTGACAGCCATTTCTCCACACGGCTAGCATACGAGAATGCATCAAGCCGAGAAATGATTCACTCTCGCCAGACACACCAGCCAAGAGGAGGGGGTGTTATGGTTGAGCAGTCACTGTTAGCGACAACATGCCGCGCTGTCCCTTCGCGAGTACTGCACAGGGAGCGATTGAAGCGCCGATGGCACGGCCCTGGTTACTTTTGACGGTAATACAACTGAGATTCCGCGGTAGGTCCTAGTCCTATCTTGGTGTGACAGGAAGCTAAACACGGATGGCTTTGCCCTGGTCGCCTGTAAACGCTGTCAATATTTCGGTCGAGCCAACGGGAACAAGTAACCACATCGCCTTGGTCAAGTGCCAGGGCGAATTGAGCATGATCAGCTATCGTGACAGCAGTAGTTCAGTACTCCTAAGCGACCGGCTCCTGCTTCGGCCTTGCCAAGCCGCCGGCATGGTCGCGCAATTAAGGTTGAGGATCCCTTCCCGAGCCGCCGTCATTCAACGCACGAATGCAGGGTGAGGGGCGTTGCCTGCGTTCTTTCTGCGAAAACGGATGGGAAAGCGGCTAAACCCGATCTCAACCCGCATGCACGTCCCTTGTCCTTCCGTACGCCTTACCAACGCATGCATGCACTGGTTCCGCACCAGGTTTTGATCATTGCATGCAAGCCTTCAACTACCGGATTGAATATGGATGCTGAATGTCCGGGATTACTCTCCGCAATTGCATGGCATCCGCATCGGTCCAGTACGAGGTCGATCATTGTAGAGACGGCCGATCCTATCTCGTAAACGTGGATATGCGGAGTCATAATCCCTCTACTAAGAGTGCGTAAAGCTTGGGAGCAGTCTCGTGAGAACGAATGACAGCGTCTGTGCGTTACTGGCAGCCTGGTGTAGTGGGTACGGCGAAGCTTGGGTCTCGCGAGGTTGCATGCACATGCTACTGTGGTGTCCAAGCCCTCCAAGCAGGTGTGCAGGCACATGGACGCCTCTGAGGTAGGTGAAGAAGGAAAGAATCATTCTGCCACCGGCCCACTTGATCATCTATTTACTAGAAGTCTTTGGACGTAATAGGGGTGTGTTGAGTTACGAACCCCGCGCGTTGCATCTATACATCCTTTAATGCTCCTCCGCAATCTTGAGCAACTTGCACCAGTCCACTCATACTCGCCATGGCTTCGAGGCCGAATGAGAACTGCACGTCGGTCGACGACACCTTCGGTCCATATGCAGGACCTCACTGCCGAGGGGGGTTTGACTTCACTCTTCTTTTCTCTGAACTTTTCCTTTCGATAGTACCACTGTCCTTCCTCCTTGTCACTGTGCCTTTTAGAGCCTACCATCTTTGGAAGAGCCCGGTCAAGGTCTCAAAGTCGACCTCCTTGTACACTAAGCTGGTATGTGGCCGTTCCATCTATACGATCAAAGGCTAACCTCTACATCACAGGTAGCATGGGCCCTGTTTGCTGGATTTGAACTCGCCCTTCTTGTCATATGGGCCAACCGCAAAGTACCTAGGAGTCGTGTAGAGCTACCTTCGGCTGCCCTTAACTTCGTTGGTGCAGTTGTACTAGGCCTCTTCTCCTTCGTCGAACACCTTCGATCGATTCGCCCGTCCTTCTTATTGAACATCTACTTGTGTTTCACTTTTCTGTTCGACATCGAACGCTCCCGCAGCTATGCCCTCTCTGCTGACCTTGGTCTCGTCGCTACCGTTTTCGCCACTCGGCTTGCGGTGAAGCTATTCCTTGCGATCGTCGAGGCTAGGGACAAGCGAAAGCATCTTCTTCCGGACTTCTCTGATTGTCCCCCAGAAGCGACAAGCGGTATATACAAGCGAGCCTCTTTCTGGTGGCTTAACGAGCTCTTTAGGAAAGGTTTCTCCAATGCTCTGGCTGTTGATGACCTATTCCATCTGGATAAGCATCTACGCGCAGACTATATGCATCATGTACTTGGCTCGGCATGGTCTCAGTGTAAGTTTGACCCCCTCTTTGTCCCACCAGGAAATCTACTGACCACTTGGATGTATTCAGTGACCAAAATCAGTCCTAACTCTCTATTCACGACGACACTGGGAAGACTGAAGTGGCCTATCCTGGCAGTCGTCCCCCCACGACTGTGTCTTATTGGTTTCAACTTTTGTCAGCCATTTCTCATCAACAGGGCTGTCAAATACTCTGAAGATGCACCAAGTGCTCAAGGGGATAATATCGGATACGGCTTGATTGGTGCCTACGTCCTTGTCTTTGTTGGCATTGCCGTGTCCACCGGCCAGTACATGCATTTGACGTTTCGCTTCATCACCCAGATACGAGGTGGTCTTATTTCGATGCTGTACAACAAGGCCACCGAAGTCCCATTGACCGATGTTGATACGGCTTCCTCGTTGACACTTATGAGCGCTGACGTGGAGAGGATTGTCACTGGTATGGAAACCGGCCATGAGGTAAGCAATATCCGCGCATCATCCTATCCCGAGGCAGTGGCTAACGTGGTGAACGCATCCAGATCTGGTCCAATTCTCTGGAGATTGCGCTCGCAATGTACCTACTCGAGCGTCAGCTGGGTGCTGCATGCGCTATTCCTATCGGTATTGCTGTTTTGTCTCTGCTTGGCTCGATTGGGGCTACTAGCCTGATCATGCAGCGACAAGCTCTCTGGCTTGAAGGCATAGAGCGCCGCATTGAAGCTACCAGCGCCATGCTTAGCTCCATGAAGGGTGTGAAGATGGGTGGCTTGACAGAAGTGTTACGGGAAGATCTTCACAAGCTTCGCATTGATGAGCTGGACATCTCCAAAAAGTTCCGTAAACTTCTCATTTGGACTATGGGATTTTGTAAGAAATCGCTTACCCACGCTTCTAAAATGTTTACTAATCTTGTGTAGCCTACATTTCACCTATCGTCTCTCCTATCCTGGCCTTTGGTGTTTTCTCAGTCATTGCAAAGAACCGCGATGGTGAAAGCTCACTTGACACCGCCACCGTCTTCACGTCCCTTTCATTGTTCACGCTGCTCACTGAGCCACTTGGCTCGCTCATCATGGCTCTTTCGGCCCTCATGGGTGGCGTAGGGTCATTCCAACGAATCCAGGAATTCATCTCGACGACACCATGCACAGAGCGGCGCAAGTTCCCCTCTGTTCATGGTGGTAGTGTAACCTGGCTGTCAGACGCAGGTAGCGTGTCCGAGAAGGGTTCCGAAATCTCCCAAAAGAACAGCATGTCCATCGAGGTCAGGGAATCCAATACGCTTGGCCCCCAAGCCATCGTCATCGAAAACGGTCATTTCGGCTGGGATGCAGAGAAGCAGCCAAGCGGTACCTTGCAGCAGATCGACATGGTTGTTCCACGAGGAAAGATCACCATGGTTGTTGGACCTGTCGGCTGCGGCAAATCAACCTTGCTGAAAGCGATACTCGGAGAACTCCCGGTCATGGATGGTTCCCTGCAGGTGTCTTCCCACCGCATCGCCTTGTGCGACCAGACACCATGGCACGTCAACGGTACTGTTAAAGAGTGCATCATTGGTGTGTCGGACTTTGATCAGCGTTGGTATTCATCGGTTGTGCGAAGCTGCGCCTTGGACGAAGATCTCGGTAATCTGCCTCAGGGCGATCAGACACAGGTTGGCAGCAAGGGTATTGCATTGAGTGGCGGGCAAAGCCAGCGCATTGTGAGACACCTCCGCTTTCCGCCCCACCCCCACTTTGAACGCAGCACTAACGATCATCCCTTGTAGGCCCTCGCAAGAGCAGTGTACGCACAAAAAGACATCATCATCCTCGACGATTGCCTCAGCGGCCTCGACGGTCAGACGGAGAATCGCATTTGGCATAGTCTCTTCGGTAATGAAGGATTACTCAGACGCTGCAGGACGACCGTCCTGATCTCGTCTTCCTCTGCGAAGCGCTTACCCTACTCCGACCACATCGTCGCTCTTGATCAAGATGGCAAAATCTCTGAGCAAGGTTCCTTCGAGAGACTCAATACTTCTGGCGGCTACGTATCTGCTTTCGATCTCGCGCTTGCCGACTGGGACTACAGCCCTGAGAAGCACATCTACGAGGCCCCCCCTAGGTACACTGAACGTCAAGCCGATGACAGCAAACTTACAGAGGATGATATCCAAGCTGAAGCCAACCGCCGCACCGGTGATACTGCCATATACCTGTACTATATTCGTTCGGTTGGATGGGTTCCCACCGTCGTGTTCATTGTCTCCATCATCATCTTCATCTTCGGCATTTCGTTCCCCACCGTTTGGGTGAAGATGTGGGCAGAGTATAACAAAGAAAACCCAAACGAGCGTCTTGGATACTGGCTGGGTATCTACGCTACGTTCGGGGCTCTCGCTTTGATCTTCCTTATTGTCAGTTGTTGGCAGCTCATCATCACCATGGTCCCCCGTTCCGGTGTCGCATTCCACAAGAAGCTCCTCGACACAGTGCTCGGATCGCCCATGTCTTTCTTCTCCACGGTCGATTCCGGAGTCACGCTCAACCGTTTCAGTCAAGATCTGATGCTGATTGATATGGAGCTACCCTTGGCTGCCTTGAATACTTTCGCAACCTTCGTTCTCTGTATCGGACAGATGGCCATTATCGCTGTAGCAGCTCCTTATGCAGCGATCTCCTTCCCGATAGTCGCTATAAGCGTCTACTTTATCCAGAAGTTCTACCTCCGCACGTCCCGACAGCTCCGATTCCTCGACCTGGAAGCCAAGTCGCCACTATACACCCAGTTCAGCGAGATCCTAGAGGGACTGGCCACCATTCGCGCGTTCGGATGGCAAGGTTATGTTGAGAACAAGGCCAAGGACCTGCTTGACCGTAGCCAGCGTCCCTTCTACCTTCTCTTCGCAATCCAGCGTTGGTTGACTCTTGTCTTAGATCTAGTAGTTGCCGCAGTGGCTACTATATTGATCGTCCTCGTTGTAACTCTCCGTGGCAAGTTGAGCGCTGGGTACGTAGGTGTCGCCCTACTCAATGTTGTGCTCTTCTCTCAAAGCATCAAGCTTCTCATCTCATTCTGGACGCAGCTTGAGACACACATTGGTAGCGTAGCCAGGGTCAAGAGCTTCACCACGGATGCTATTACGGAAGACAAAGAAGGCGAAGATCGTGTGCCGCCACCCAACTGGCCCAGCTCTGGGAAGGTTGAGTTCAAGGGCATCGAAGCATGCCATCGTCCAGGCGAGCCTGTCGTTCAGGACTTCTCCCTTACGATCAAACCCGGCGAGAAGGTCGCCATCGTTGGTCGAACCGGCAGCGGAAAATCCTCCCTCATACTCTCGCTCTTCCGCATGATTGAACTCTCAGCTGGCAGCATCACTATCGACTCTCTCCCGCTCACCGAGATCCCCCGCCAAACAATTCGAAGCCGACTCATTGGTCTACCACAAGATGCTTATCTACTCCCCGGCTCCATCCGTCTCAACGCCGATCCTCTGGGCGAATCAAATGACAAGGCCATCATGGCCGCGCTCAAGGGTGTTTTGCTCTGGGATATCATCGTTGCCAAGGGCGATGTTGAGAAGTACGATCACCCGCTAGACGTCGAAGTCAACGATCTTCACTTCTCTCATGGACAACGCCAGCTCTTCTGCTTGGCGCGTGCAATGTTGCGAAAAGACAAAGCTTCTGTCGTTATCATGGACGAGGCCACCAGCAAGTAAGTCTTCTTTGCCTCCTGAAGTCAATGCAGCTACTAACTATCTTCACCAGTCTCGACGCAGCAACAGACGCTCATGTCCAACGCCTACTTCGTTCCACCTTCCCCCATCATACTCTCATCTCCGTAGCGCACAAACTTGATACAATTCTGGACTTCGACAAGGTCGTCGTCATGAACAAAGGCTCGCTCGTTGAGTACGGGCCGCCTCACAGACTGCTGGAGCGCCAGGGCAGTTGGTTTAAGAGCCTATACGAGGAGGTGTCTATGAGAGAAGATGTAGACGATGGTCTCGATATTGTTTCCTAAGCTTGGAGTGCAACGGGAGTTCACACGGTGACCTACGGGTATCTACCTTGTCTTTTTTTTTCCTTTGGATCTTTCTCTTAAGCCTGAATGAGTATACATAATGTTTTTCTGTCGGAGTATATATAGATAGCGTGCCGGCACTTACCAGACACATCAATTCCATTTGTTTAGAAACATTTGACTTTACAAAGACACAAATGCCTCAATCTCGTGATGCTGGCTGTAGCTGAATAGAGTCACGTGTTTGACGCTTATCACGTTATCAATGTGGGGTAGGACTCACGATCATCCTCAGATCTTTCCTCTCAGCACGAAAGGCCATCCCAAGCCGCATGCTCGCATCAATCACAATCAAGCTACGGCAAATCAGCGCAATCGGAGTGCAGTCACCGTCATCGCTATGCACGGGGTGTATTTCAGCAACCAGTGCGGTAACGACGAGCCTCGAGCCTCAGGTGCCGCGATCTCGCGATCTCGCATCGCCGTTCACGCAAGTCATCATGACGAAGTTAACAACTCAGCTGCTGTCGGTTCCATCGAGATGGGATTATGGTCAGCTGAACACACAGTATTAGATCTTGAACATGCGAACGCCTACGCGATCATTATGGGATCCCCCAGGCTAGACGAGACACAGCAGCGGTAGCGATGTCTTGGGGAGGTCGGTCCACGCCCTCGGTGTATCCACGCGTCGCCTGCAGGACGGACATATGCATCGCGAGCGCCAACCAGACCAGCACATGACAGTGACTCCAGCGATGCTACTACACCCAATTCAATCACAGGCTCCATCTGCCCGCATTGCCGTGCACAAGGACTCGGAGGCCCCGACACCATGCGCTGTATGCAAGCGGGGTACAAACTACGCGATGCAACCCGCCCACCAGGTTCACCAACAGCAAAACCCTCCTTGGCCTGACTTCTTTGCAGGTAGTCATGGGTAAACTAGGTCTGGAACATGGCTGTCGCATGGTAACGTTTTGTTTATTCGCTCTCGGTTACCATGTCCGTCTTCACTATCATCCTCTCACACATACGCAAACGCATACCAAGTCGTCCTTTCTCTTTTCCCACCACCAACCTACCTGCGCCTTCGCCTCGCGCTCGGAAGTGGCGACGGAAGGGGACGGGCGGGCAAAACGGAGCGACGGGAACAACGCTTGCACCAGCCCTAATAATATCAACAACATGACCCTCCACACCACCATCATCGGTACCGCGAAATTCCAGACCATCGAGACCCCATCCTTGTAACCGAAATGGCGCGCAAGAAAAAGTAAGGCATCAAGGGGGAATGTCGGTACCGTATCTTTGTGCTCCGTGATGCCCACCTCCTACACCCTTCTCGATCCCTGCCGGTTTGACCCTGTCCAGAGAGCCTCGACGCGAAAAAGCAAGTAGCCAAGGGACGCATCTCAAACATGATCTGATGCACGTGGCAGGACAAGGAAAAGGCTGATGTGCATTAATAGTGGGCCTCATCGGTGACTTCGTTCTCCACGCTGTACACGTGCGTTCGGGATGCAGCAGTGGGTTGCACGACACCCTCTTGCTCTCCGGCGGATGCAAAAGACCTGACACTGATGGGCAAAGAAGCAAACCTAATAAAATATCAGCATTATCATGCATATTTCCCATCGTGTTGGATGCAGCTATGCTATCTTGGGAGGCTGCAGGGGTCTAGACTGTGACATGGCTACTGCCGGCACTGTGGGAACGAAAGGGTGCGCTCGGCGAGTGAGCAGCAGGATTTGGTGAGCCGCGGCGCCGCTGTTCCTGCTGCTACAGCTCCGAGCGCGGTATGCGGTTTGGCCGAATCTGGCGCCGCGATATGCGGCGTCACCGCTCGGATTTCCTGGGCGGCTTGTGGTGGGTGATCTTTGACGGGAAGAGCAGAGCTCGTTCTGGCTTTTGGTCGCACGTCCCATTATGGCGGCGCACAAGGGGCGAGGTATCTATTTTTCGAAGTAAAATATGGCTGTCCTATGGCACGGCTATACATGCGGGTACAATCGCACTTACTGATTGTACCTCTATCCCGTATATCGTCCCAATCTGCTCACGTGATTCTCACATCATACTTAGTCATTTCCTTCCCTACTTGTCATCCAATTGTCGTATCGAGGCAAGGAAGGCTAGCAATTATGCCAAGTATCGTGACGATATAGAATGATCTCGCGGCCACCAAGCCATGTCAAGAAGTGCTGGCGCATGTAATGTCGTGCAAAGTTCTGCGAGGACCATTATATCCTGAACGACGTGGTTGAAGAAACAGCAACATGTGATAATTCACCATCATCACGCGATATGTTAGAGGAGACGACAGTGTATCCCGTACGCGTTTGTCAACATCATCCATTCATTTCAGCGCCTGATTATCTGCACCAATATCGGCTGACATCTGAGTCTGAAAGCATTTACCGCATTAAAAAGTTGGAATGGCAAATGTGAAAGAAGCGTTTCTCACAGGACAACAGTCACCCCTGACCCACTTTCGTGTTGTTACAGTGAGAGCCTTATGAGCTTCTTCTTAGTAATCTCCAATCCCGAATTACATATAAGCATATTAGACTTGGAGGACATTAATATTTCCACGGCCTCATATCCATTTTAACCCCTTCTATAACTCAGACAATGCATCAATGATATCTACATGATAGCTTTGAAACCACGTCTACTCATTTTACTTTCTCCCCGCCTTTGATGTCACGATTCTGATGGTGTCATTCTCCCTCTTTCACTCGGAGGAGAGCAAACGCTTCCACGGGACAGCTTTGCGTCATAGGCAAGTGAGAGCGGACTTCGCTTACCGGCGCGCGCAGGTGTGTGTATAAAAGAGCCTTCTACCGTTCTACTGCGACATTTAGACTTTCCAACTATACTTGTTACCATTTCAAGACTATTGCCCGCAGACTTACCTACTGTTATTATCAGTTGGAAATTATTTGTCGAAATCTCTCCGAGCCATCCTCCCTGTTCTCACAGCTGGAAAACCAAATCTTCGTAAAAATTACTACTAAAGGCGGATATGTCAAGGCATAGCAGTACGGGTCAAAACGGCAATGCTGGGGCAAGTCACAGCGGCAGTAAGTTCACACATGCGACAACGTATTTTGTACTACAACACTGACAGTGCTCTCAAGCTCTTCTAAACGCCAGCGCGCAAACCTTCGCTTCAAGCCAAACCCCGCAGGTCTTCCCTTCAGCAGTCACAGCCACAAACGGCATCAGCGGCACACACTCCGCTTCCCCATCCGGCAACCCAACCCTCCAAGCCCTCCTCCGCACCCTACCAACCAACATATCAATAACAGACGAGCAAACAGCTCCTAACGCGGACCCCTCCACCCCCCTCTTTCTCGCCTTCATTTACAACCTCTCCACTCCCCTAACCCCCTTCGACTACACCACCACCATCAACCCCTACATCCGCACTTTGAAATTCACCCTCTCCTCAACAACAGACCTCTACTACTTCACCACTATGCTGCGCTCCACTAGCCTCCCCTCCCTTTCCTTCCCCCAAAACATAACTTCGCTCTCCTTCCCCGGCTTTCACTGGTTCTCAGGCATCTCCTCGAACCGCATCAGCAACCCCTACCTAACACTTGCATCTCACCTCCCTGCTCTCAAGCATTTAGCTTTTTCCCTGCATAGCGCGAGCTTGACGACGTCGATGTGGGGGGAGCGGCAGATGGTGGAGATGGAAGTGATGGATTCGGTGAGGGCGAGGGCGAGGAAGACGATTGGTTGTAGGGCTGTTTGTGAGATGTATGATTTGAAGGGGTTGTTCGCATGTGCGGGGCTGGAGAGTGTGAGTGTGTGTTATGTGAGGAGTGAGATTGTGGAGGGGTTTACGGTTATGGGGGAGCCGGAGGGTGTGGTTAGGGAGGTGGGAGAGTGGGTGAAGCAGGGGTTTATAAGGGTGGGGAGGGAGGCGAGGGTTGAGATTGTAAAGGAGGGGTGATTGAGTGAGAGGAGAGATATGAGAGGATGATCCCGATATCAAGGCCGTCTAGTTCAAAGTGCTAGATACAGGTTTGAGAAAATGTAAGGATATGCTTCGAATTAATACTACACGACTACGATACAGTCCATATACTGTGTAAGGTAGCCATCCAGAGCAACAAACAAAAGCCCCCATATCCAAAAGAATCATACTCTTCAATATCCAACGCCATCTCTCATTACCCTGCCCTAGTCATCCTGTTTCAAAATGCATATCGACATCTAATTCCACGGCTTCCAACCAAACCCGTTACTACTCACTACAAAAAGGCTGGGGTGTCTTCCCTCACCAAGAGAAGCCCACCTCTCAACCTCTCAGCACTACTTTCCAACGCAGGGGTACTCTTTCGCTCCTTCAAGAATCGGTCGGCCATGCGATGTCCAGGCGTAACACTGCCTCCGCGTTCGGAGTCAAGAACAGTGTCGATGACTCTTTCCAAAGTCCTGGGATCCGGTTCTTTGGTCATGGCAAGAGACTTTGAAGAGGGCGTAAGACGCAATGCTGAATTTTGCAGTTCAGAGCCAGTGGGTGACGAAGTTGTATTGAGAGTTGTACCTGTGTACCTCACAAGTCCGTTTGCACCGCGCAGGTCAAATGCACTTCTTGGCCGGCGAGCAAGCTTCTCGGGAGATATTGGACGCACGACCGCACGTATACGAGGACGTGATGGTGTTGCTGCAATACTCTGCTTCTGCTTCGTGGAATCGGTGGGCGTCGTATTCGTGCTATGCTGATCAACGTTGGGGGTGCTGCAGTTTGATGTCGATAAGCTCAAAGGTTGCTGAGTATGTGATCGAGACGAAAGGCCCAGTGGCGAGGGCGACGACTGCTTTTGACTGCGGAGAGACTGCGGCGTGAGGTTTTCCTTTCTCTTTATCTGCGCATCGCTTCTCTTTAGCGCTGTAGCTGGAATGCAGTGCGAAGTCTCGTTCGTGGATGGTGCCGAGAAATCGGAGTAAATCACGGGTCCAGGTGTCGATCTCGGCGGTTTCAAAGACCTCAATGAGGTCATACTATCAGTGGCCGATTTCGAATGTCGGGAGCCTAGGCTATTGCTGCTCGAGCGTCTACCAGTGTCGATGAAGGGGAAGCGCTCGTTCATAGAGGGGGTCTTGGGTGTCTCGGTGGCCGCCCGCGGAAGCGATGCATGGCTTCGGGGGGTCGAAAGGGGCTGCTGCCTGCTCACTAAGGATGCCGGTCGCGGCTGAAAATTCCCATATGGCCGACCATTCTCCGCAATAAATGCGCCAGAATTCTCATGCGTAGGCTTGATGTCTGATGCGTTGCGAGGTGAGTTGTACGCATAATGTAATGTTGCATCTCCGCTGTCAGCGTCATATTTCTGGTCCTTTGGATTATACCAGCTGTGCGGCTCAGACGAGGCATTGGGTGTTGCAATCGATTCGGTATCTGGTCGTGGTGTTGTCAAGTCGCAAGAACCTCGCAGAACCACCGTCGTATCCTCGTGGTCAGTTTGCGACATGTGTATGGGGTCTGGTCGATTCTCCTTCGATGGCGTAGCATATGATTCGTTAATACTGAGATCCTCCTGGCTGCTCAACTCCATTGCTGAAACTTCATGCGAAAGCCAAGCTCTCCAATCGCGGCTGGTGCGATCTGGCGCTTGACGGCGAGGCGATGGCGTTCCGACTATATAGCTCCGTACAGATTGCGAGGCGAGGACGACAGCTGATCCACTATCATGGGAATGATCTAGTTGGCTAGGGCCGTCGAAAGACATGACGCTGTCGTTTGGGACAATGCTAATACCGTCTGTGTTACGTGAATAGATGCTTGGAGACATTGGCGTCATTGCAACCTTAGAATTAGGTGAGACGGACGCTTTTGGTGATACTGTTATGGCACGAGTGATTTTGCGCTTGATAACATGGTTCTCAGGAGTTGAATCTTCGCTTCGCTCGATACTAGGCTCCATCGTCTTACGGGGATGATTAGCGGTTGCGGTAAGATCGCAAGGTTTATTGGTCTCGCCCAGCACCGGGGCATGACTTGACCTATCTAGAGGAGTTTTCCAGCGGTCTTCGGCTTTATCCACAGGTTTTTCGATTTGCGAGGCGGATGGTGTGAAGAACTGCGTAATTTCACGTCGTGCTGGAGCGTGCGCCACTTCCTCATCTCCCGACTCAGGCGTAGTTGTCGATGAGAGACGATCATCGCCACTCCGAATGCGCTCTGACTTTTGCACGGGCTTCGTGATATCTGGATCTGGAGATGAGTATTGTCCGACAGGCGTTACGGTGCGGATGGTCGAGCGTATTGCTCTACCAAGAGACCTGATAGTGCTAGTCTTGCTCTGAGCACTTTGAGCTGTTACAGGCCGTCGTGATGGTGGCCTTTGATCATTGTCCATGCTAGCCCTAAGGTTGCGACTGCCACTGGAGTGTACGTCTTGGGTCTGCAATTGAAGCTTCGTTGTACTCGATTCGAAGACGTCGCTCTCCGCACCTGGCGTCTGCTTTCTGGGACTTGAAGATGCGTGCGAAGACCTCGTTGTACCTATCTCTCGCATCAAAGCCGAGAAAACTCTTTTTGGGTCTATCGGTGTGGAAGACTCCTCTGTTAGACTTTCCATTGGCATCGGATCACGAAAAGATGAAAGCGGCGGGAGAGGCACCGACTTTCTCCTTGCTGCTATCACGGAAGCAACGCGATCTGCCTCACTTCCGATGCTGTCTTTGGATTCATGAATAACTGTCATACGTTTGATCGCTCGTTGAGTAAGTGTATCGCTGGTCGAAGTCGTTCCCCAACTCGTCACACGAGACGCGGGGACATGCGGGGCATTTGCCTCACTATGTAAGCTGCGCACGCTGTGCCCACTTCCAGTACTGTTGCTTCGAGATCCAGACCGTAAAAAGGCGGGACGAGCACTTTCAAGCGAGGGAGTCCTGGTGCGGATGCGCTGCAATGTCTCCTCGTCGGGGCGTGGAATAAATGAGGCATCAGCGCTTGGCGATGTAAAGTGAGAAGTGTGGAAGTAGTCGCGACTGGCCTCGATGTGCTGCACGGGTAGATTGGTTGACTTGCCCGAGGTACGCCGGAATACCTTCTTGATCTTGTTCTTTAATGATCCCGAGAAGGATCGCTTTTCCTTGAGTTCTTGTGGTGGCATGAACTCAGTCAAAGTAAGATCGGTCGTTGGCTCATCAGGAGTCTGCCCGCTGCTCACAGAGAAAGAGTGGGTCTCGGATACGACGCGTTTCTCCTTATCCTTTCCCTTGTCTTGTCGCTTTTTGAAAGGTGCAAGGAACATGGAAGGCTTGTGCTTCACGGCCTTTTGTTGAAATCCTTGTAGATACTCGTCTCTCGCTTTGTCAAGAGTTGTATCGGGTCCAACGGTGACGGGTATACGCGGACCTGCTAGCGGTGACGGTCGGAGCGTGCGAATCGGTGGATGCATGGACGAAGACTCCGATACTGGGCTCATGCTGACGGATGGCGGTGTAGTAAGATACTTTGCTGGCGGACGTGCTATCGGCGATCCGGTCTGTATGCTGCTTGCGTAGTACATGGAGCGTGCCTTTCTAATTTGTTGTGAAGTTACTGAAGACGCAGCACCCGGCCGGAGAGCCTTTGGTTGAGAGCTAGGCCTAGCATTTTCGCTGAACGTGACCGAGGGCTGTGTTGACAAGTGTCGTGGCACTGAAAGCGACTCATTGATAGTCGGTGTAGGGTAGAAAGGCGGGAACTGCTCAGTATTCTGCTCGGTAGTTGCTGTCGACGCTTGCGACGAGGGTAAACTACATTTTGTCTGTTCGACCTTTGGGCGCTGCAGGGATCGGAAACTGGAATCGCGGGGTGGGAAATGGCTACCCTGAGACGTTAGGGATTTGCGGCTGGCATTACTCTTCGATCTGGAAACATCAGAGCTGCGTTTGGCAGCACGATTTGTCGCATCTTGAGCCTGTGCTCGAGCAAAAGCCGCTGTCGCAGCAGCCAATGCTTGTTGATGGAGAGCATCAAAGTCCACGGAATCTATGAGCGAGGTAGGACGCTTGTTGGGAACCGTGGAGGTTGACTTGGAGCGGCGAAGACGGCCACTAGCATCGCTGTTCGCACGGGCAAGCATGGTGATGGCGCGATAAAACTATACGGTTGCTGGAGGAGGGGTAAGAGGGTGAGTCCAACCTAGCGAAGCAGTGCTAAAGACGTGTTGGCGACATGTAGCAGAAACAGCGGTAATGAAGCACGACGGGCGTATGGTATCGGAATTCGTGTATACAATGGTAGGATGGAATGAGCATGGCAGCTATCCCGTTGTTGATGGCAGCTGCTGAGTTGCCCGCCGAGCTTGCTTCACTCATGACTTCATAAGGGTCTGACAGGTGTAAGTAGCAGGAGGTATTCAGCATGTGTGGAAAGACCCTTTCAACCAGCAAGACTGTCGCGCCATCATCAGCCATCACGCGAATGGGGCTCCTACAAAATCATGGCAATCGTGGATATAGGAATTGAGATATGTATGTTCCAAGCTCTTCATGCTGTTTCTCTAAACCTCATTGCATCTTCATACTCTGGGGAGCTTGTCACCTCACGTAACGCGTCAAGATCTTGCCCATGAGCCTCGACATAAGCAGGCTCTTTATCCCTCACACTAATAGAGAACGTCACAAAAGCCATGAATGCGAATGCAACGGCGGAGCCCAGAAATGGCAGACCTAACCATCCGCCGCCTAAGCCAATGCCTAATTGAAATAGCTCATTTAGCAACGGACCGCCAATCATAGCGCCGAAGCTCTCTGCCATGGCAATAGTGCTCATAAGCTTACCGATGTTGGGACTCGATTGACCACCAACGACATAGATGGAGATGGAGCGCATGGCTGCGTTGTAGCCGGAGCCCATGTTGTATATAAGAAGCCCAATAATAAGTAAAGCAGGGTATGCGGCAATGCCCATGACGAAAAAGGAGGCGGTTGTGATGGTGATGGAACCGCATGCAATCAGCATGTCTGCCTTGTGTGCTGGAAAGCGCAGCTTCTTCAGCAGCACGTAGTTGACCAAAGGAAGGATAACGCTGACTGCGACCAGATTTGTAGCTGCGCGGAATGATAGCAAGTATGCCGCTTTTTTGATCTCCCAGATGTAGCGCTTTGAAGCGTAGCGCACTAGGAGAGAAATAGATTGTCTGCCTAGTCTGTTGACCAAAAAGGTCAAAACGACCAGAGCCAGTGTCCAGTCGTTCCATAGGAATAAGGCTGCATCCTTGAAGTTGCGCAGTTGTGACCGCAGGGAGAAATCACGATTGACTGGCTGGAGCTCCATGCTAGGACTTTCGTTGTCTTTCGGATCCGGCAGATCACGCAGATGCAGAGTCTCCGGGAGGAAAAGTGCCACGATGACGCCAATGGTCTCCAGAGCCAGAGCCAGCAATAGAGGAAGCCAGTCTCCCTTTTCCATAAGCCGCGCTGCGATTATAGGCCCCACCATCTCCGCAAAGACGATGCATGTTGTCAGGTATAGGAAGATGGTGGTGCGATGTTCGGGAGGTGCGATATCGGCCAGCATGGTCAGGGCGAGGGCTACGGTGACAAAGGCGCCACCGCCAATTAATGTGAAGGCGCTTGAGAACCAGACCAGCTGTAAGGGAAGAGATTTGAAATAAGCTGTTTCAACGTCAATTCCACATCCCACAGAGCGTCCTAGCAGTTACTCACATATCAGTAGAGTCCAGGCAAAGCTGAGCACGATGCCCACCAGGCTCGCCATGAAGATCCACTTCCGGCCTATCCTATCAGCCAATGTTCCGAAAGGCACGGCCAGCAACAGGCCTGGTATAGCATTGAACATTTCCTGCCATCCAAAAATGCTGGCCAGTCTCTGCTGCACCTCATCCACTTTGCACAGCTCCTCCGATATAGTTCCGTCCTCATGTATCATCGACGGGTCCTTCTCGCCGTAGTATTTGAGACATAGATTCGCTTCGAAGATCCGCGTCTGCGGCGGCTCGGATAGAAAGGCGCCTATATCGACAAATGCTACAAGGGTGAAAATGAGAACTACGAGGAGGAGCCAGGGTTTCTTGCTCGAGACGGGCAGTGCTATATCTGGGGCGCCAGTGGGCGACAGGAGAGCGTCTTCTTCTTCCTCTTCAATTGAGTCTCTCGGTGGATCTAGTGGCCCTGCCATCTCTACGGCTTATCGGCATATGGCGCAGGGTGCGACGAGGATTATACGGCAGAGATGGCTCGCGCCAAAGGGTGTTAAAGGCACAATGGGCACACTGGGGCATTGATTATCCAGGTAAAGTAGCAAGGAGGTTAGCAGGAAGTATCATGAGAATAGAGTATGCGCAATGGGCAGGCCACGCCATGCGCGTCGCCATGGTGGCTGTGAAACATCATTGGTGATTAAGGCTAGGCATCTGGGCGCGCGCCCCTCGCACAACTGATGTCGCGACGTGTGCTTATGTCAGCACTAGGCGGGAACACGCTTTCGCATCGCGCATCTTTCGGTGATTTGATTTTGGCGGAAACATTTCGACATCCTCCTTTTGCAAACAGCGACGATACTAGACATAGGCTCACGTGCTTTGAACGTGATTTTCGTATGCGTGCGATGTTTGTCTCAGTGCTGGAGAGCGAGCGCGCTGTGCTGTATGCAACTTTCCTGACGCGCGCATGAGAACTCGTAATGCGATCACGCCCATCTTCATCTTCGACTCGACCCTCCATGATAAACGCAAACTAGAAGACGTAGCCGGCACTTTTTTGTTCAAAGGCGCGAGGTATTCACACGCACGACACTGGGTAGGCATCTGCTATTCCAGTCCTTTCTCTATATCGTGTCAAGGCTTTCCAATCTCTTCCAATACACGTCCATCTTCCCTTGTCAGCGTAGTTGGTATAGCAACTCATTTCTAGGCCTGCCAAATCTTCTCAAATCGCCTTTCTCGTTGATAATATTGCCGGTTCTGTCGTTTGACACCTATCCGTATGTGAGCAGTGAGATGTTTTCCCGGCTGGCAGCTCCTGAACGCAATCCTGTGAACTTGGTGCCGTAGCAACAGTGAAGCATATTTACAGAAACATAATGTTCCGGTACGCATGATTAACTTTCGCTCATCTGCGTTGCAGTGGTAGCACCGGGTGGTTTCTTCCCTGGCTGTAATAATACGTGTCTATTTAATCATTGTACAGTGGATGGAGCGTTGCGTCAGTTTAAACTTTTCCATTCTCGACATTGACATGGGAAGTAACTCACCGGAAACGCCACGAACTCAACGCGGGATCATTTGGCCTTTTACGGTACATCTCCCGTCGATCATCGGCTATATAACACTGTAACATGCCCATGGTCCGAGTTCCGCACACCAACGATTTTCTCTTCGTGATTTGGAGTTACCCCAAGAGCAGCATACTTTTAGAAGATGCCAAATACCTTCCCCGCTTCTCAACGAGCTTTCACTACTCGGAATCGACGCCACCAGTACTAAGACGCCGAAAAGGCCTAGGTGTCCGGCGGTGACACATCAATCGCAAGAAGCATGCATGGTGCCTTCCGAGCTTCGACAACCGAGTCGACAAATTTCGCTTTGGAGATCGCATGTGACGGTTCGGTTCGACTAGTCTCCAGCCCTTACACAAAGTCCGCTGTTTTAATAAGTGCACCTACATCGATCTCTGGCGCAAGAAGAGGGGGAGAAGGCCCAGATGGAGTATGGATAGTGGGAGATCTCGGAGACCACGATATTCATCTCTATGCCGTACAGCCGACACAACGTTCCGCCGGTTGCGTTTCCCGTCGACATCATTTACCATACGCTACTGCTGCTCCCACAGTATTACGACCAATGTTCAATCCACGTCTTCGGTTCTCTGCTCAACTTCTTCCGCATGGCTAGATATATTGCCTTCACTAACCGACCTTCCGACGTACGGGTAGCTGATCTAACTGCCAGTGAAGAGAGGATTAGATATAATAGGTATTATGGTCAGTCTGGCTAACTTATCCGGTGCGACTACGAGAGGCTGTTGGAATACAGTTTATCGTCATGCTTGCGAAATCGGACAGTTCAAATTACATCGTCTACAACCATCATTCCTTTCATTCTACTGAACTATGCAAGCCTTGAAATGGACGGGGTGGGCCAATCCCGAATATTAAGTGTATCAGATGAGTGCAAAATGAAAAGGAAGGAATACGGCAAGAACTCAGGGAAACCCTGTAAAAGTTGGAAAGACGAAAGCGACGGTGCAATGACGAGGGCAGAGTTTTCAAGGAGCTCTCGAGTACTGACATGCATCCATAGGGAGTAAGAGCATCGTGCGATAAGATGCAACTTATCCTCACTCAGAAAAGTCGTTTTGCAAGTATCCTTGGGCGTAATGGGCGTTTTCTTAATGTGCGAGATCATATCCAGAGATGGCTCAGAGAGTACCTAGGCATACAAAGCCTACAAACAGATGCATCACGAATTTTTTTCTTAAAGTCAGACGTAAACAAAACATCACATTGAATGAGACGAGACAGGTCATGGCTTCCGGTCACAAATACCAACCATCACTATCGAATACTTCGGATATATCGGGTTGCAGCGCCCCTGGATAATTGCTTTGAACACTACCTAGGTAAGGTTGCAAAGCGACTCTACCTGTCCACCTGAGGCTCTGCTGCAGGAATCCATACCAACGCCATTAGGAAGGAGGGGCCTAGCGACACATAGCACTCCCACAGCTCAGCAACCATTTACCTCAATGGGTTGGTGGCATTTGACCACAGACGCTCCGCACCATGCACGAGTATGGCAGGGCGTTAATCAGGCGCGAAGCCATGGGCGCATTCACGGCTGCCCGACTAGGTGCGCGCATCCACTGCAGTCGTGACTCCCACGCTGTCTGGCCAAAACATCAGCGTGCCCTTATTGAAATGGCTACGAGGCTGAGAAAATGATTGTCGGCGAGGTTGTATTTTGTACTGATTGGACAGCCTTGTCGGCTCTCCAAGTCATGACCCAAGCGATGCTCGGTAGGTCTGATTGCTAACTACCAATAGACTTCGGAGTACTCGCATGCATGACTGTATTTCTGCACATGGACCGATATCTGATAGGCACTACTCGCACACACGCGCTGGAACGGAGCTTAAAACTTTCACAGAGTAGAGTGTCATACATGATTGCCCAACGCTAACTACATCAACCCGCGTCTCAGACTTGGCCAGCTGCTGCCTATGGATCGTTACTGCAGCCTGTATGATGTGTCGAAAACACGTAGCAACCCACAGAGTATGAAGTATGCAGTTCAGGAGCCCTTGGTAGGTCATGCAGCAAAAAGATATGCGCAATTGCGGGGACTGCATGGCATGCATAGATGCAGGAATGGGCATGCGGACAATGCAAGAACGTTGGCGATCGGTAAGTGTCGGATGCATGTATCCAGCTCACGAATCGCGTACCCATAGAACTCAAGACTGTGCTGAGGAAAGCACTTCGTCAACTTCATCGCACGCAGCATGTAAAACGTCCATTAGAAAAACAAGGGCTTTACACATTGCCGGGCCACTTTATTTCTTCATCGTTTTACTCAACGTCGTATGAACAGTGCTCAAGGTCAATGTATATCCAATCTCCGGCTCGTCAAGCAGATACGACTCCTCCTGAGCTGTTATTGGTAACAGCCACCCACGCGTAGCGTGTGGGCATCGAGATGAAGGCCGGTTCGGATCATTGGCTGAAACATGTGTATGTGCAGAAGACGATGAAATCAAGATACATGAAACTGATGGATTGGCTGATGGATACCTTTATCATACATTACCATACCACTCGATGAAAGGGCCACCCCACCATCGCTGCTTGATGGAATTCAGCTGTCTCCGCTTCCAAGCAGTCACAGCTATCATGGGAGCGCGCGCAGTCGGATCCTACCGCAACACGAGCCAACCGATGGGAGTGTTGTGGTGTGAATGTGACGAAGCGGCCCGAGGCTGATGGCCTGGAAACGGCACTAATCTCTCGGTCGGTGCGCTGCGTATTTTGGATACCACTACGCATCTAGCCCAATCCGGACGCTAGCCTGATCGAACACACATGTACATGTCCATCGAGGTTTTGTAAACGCTTTACACTAGTAGTATTCTTCTCCCCGCTCTTCTCTTGAGGAACCGAATTTAGCCGCGGTCACAATCAACTCATCAGACGACACGACGCTGCCTAGAATACTATGACCACATATTGCTAGGGTGGCGAAACAGCAGGGAATCGATTGGTAGGATGCCAAACCTCATGCGGCACGCAACGCCTCATTGTTGACTCATTGGCCAAACCCAAGAGTGGGCGAAGGCGGTCAGTGCAATGATAAGGCGAACAAAGCATGCCAAAGGCCGTAAGTCCGTGCGGCGACTCGAGCCTAGCTTTCGAAATTCGAGACCGTAAAATGCTGGATTGTCTTCACTCCTGCCCACAGCTTTCACCGTTGGCCTTAGGCATACACAACATCAGACAAAGACAAAGTCGCAGTAGCCCACTTAAGTACATCGGCAGTGTTACAACTGCCGAGAACCTTTATATCAACCTCATCGATTGTGATAGCCATGATTGTTGATGATGCGACGAGCTTCGGCTTCCTATTCCGATTGGTCGGTCGACGTAATGAGTGGCAGCACGGACAAGGCATTATAAAGGAAGCAAAAACCGAGCATTTAATAAGATGACGCTGATTTGCTCTTCTCTTTATCAAGCTAGCGGGACGAAGAGCGCAGGCGAATTGTGCTTGCTTTTCTCATTGGTTTTTGCTTGTGATCGTGCAGCCTAGTGGCTTTGAATACTTCATGCTCTGGACAGAGCTCTACAGAACGTATCCCTATAGGCATGCCTAAAGGAACAGCGTAGGCGAATCTGAAATCCGTGAGTTTTTACTAAGTGTTGCTTTCACTGGAATTAGCAGGTTGAACTTGATGGACAGATTGACAAGAGCCAGAGTTGGGTTGCGAGGGCGATCATCTGATGGAGCGTCGATGCAATGCATAAGGTGTCATGCTGGGTGATGTAAGGTGATCATAGCCAGATGGCTTTGCATAGAATATGCATGAATCGGACTTCAGCCCTCAGAGCCACACCATAGCGTCGAAGCCGGATTTTTAGACAGGATTTGGCCCATGGGAAATGAGGCGTCCCAGCGCATCTCGAGATCCCGTGCAGAAGATGATAAGCACCACAAAGCGGACGTCACGACTGACGCACAAGCTCAGCTGGCGCCACCTGATACGCACTCCGCAACTCGTTGGTGCGTCTAAGTCATGCGTTGTATCAAACTACAATCTCATCGCATGGATGAACGTCTTTGAATGGAGCAATAGAGTCGCGGCTGAGGAGAAAAGGCGCGAAACACCGAGATAGTCCAAAGGCCAGAAAGGATATGAGCCAACCAATTATTGGGTGAGCATGGTCAATTGCCGGCGAAGTAATTGCAGCAGGGAAACTTCATCTAGTGACGTATAATACAACCAATAATCCTTGTATACCCAGCCAGTTGGCTAGCAGCTACCGAAGCCGTTTTGCATTGAGGACACAAACAAAAGAATCAAAAGACACAAAAACAGGTTCCGGGGCTCCGGAGCTCCAAGTTACGGGCGATAGCAGTAGGACCAGTGGGGATCGATTTTCAGCCTTGTCTCGTTAGATTGCGCTGAGCGGTCCTGGGAAACTAACAAGCCTTAACCCAGATGGTCATCGAATGCGGGATACAGCGGGACTGTATGGGAAATGATGCGGCCAAAAGTTGGGCCTTGTAGGCAGTCGGTCCGGTTGGCTCTCATCCGTGGGACGAACCCTCGGACCATGGCTCCAAACATGGCAGTGAATGGCAGCTGAGTGCAATATGTCGATGTTTGGTACACGAATTGCCGGAATCCCTAGAGAGTCCATAGGAGCAACGGCAAAGAATGTTCGATCAAGACAGGCTCTGCTGAACCGACGCTCGTGACAGAAGATGCGCAAGAATTCCCTCATTGATATCGCGGGCTCATTTTGGGACCATCGAGCTGTGCAAAGGCAAGATCATCTGGGAAGAACCGGAAGAGGTGTATCCTGTTTTCAAAACTTATACAAGAGGTGATCCCAGGAGGTCGGTGATGGAAAGAGTGTCTCACGGTAATTTTAGGGCGTGCCATTGGTTTTATTGCAGATCCATGAGGTTGATGTCCCATATGCCGGATGGATCCTCTGCCAGATTTTATAGAGGCGGGCCTTACGTTAGTCTTCGGCGTCACCATATGATGCACTTGTGTGCACCGTAAACACGATTTTCCCACCTTCTGCTCAAACAGAAACAATGCCAACTTTTTCTTCCGGTCATCCAGGATCTCGGCAAACTATAGGTCGTGACGTCGCGACGGATGTATCAGGGGTATTAGAGCTGGTAACTTCTAGCGCCATAGACGACAGTTCGCTGTTCAATCCCTCGGTGTTCCTTGGGGTGCGAAGGGGAAATTGCATTCCTACAGACTCTATTGGAGACCACTTTGCGGGCGACTGGTCCCCCCACAGATCTTCTTCTGGGTCTTCCGGTAGATCTGAACTCTGGCAATGGAGTTGATGCAAAGGCAACCGGGATACCACTTTCCGTAGCCACATCTCCATCATATGTTCTCTTGATCTGGATAGAGATTGCGGCTCCTTGCTTCGTGATCTTAGCTCTAGTTCCAAGGAATTCCTAATTAAGGCGTTATCAGTCAGTTGTATCGCGCTTGCTAGAAATGGGGTGATGGACATACGACGGTGCGACACGATGAATGTCAGCCTCCATTGCTGGTTGTAAAGTCTGTTGTGAGAGTCTCTTGTCATCTCCGCTGGATTCATGATTGATAAACTGCCAACTACTTATGGAGTTTGAGTTGAGATCGGTTGTAATATTTTTATCCATTGGCGGTGAACTTGGGCCAAGTACAGGAGGGCGTAGTTGATCAACACTGAACATGCTATCGAACAACTCGGATTCTCGGCCGTTGTATGTGAGTTCTTGCATGTGATAAGCTCTTTCGGCATCTTCGTACTCCGCCTCCCGTATACCAAGCTTGTCTCTTAGCGTGTCAATACGGTCGAAGTCTTCTTTTATGTCCTTCGGCAACGCCATGCCCTGCATATGAAGATGTTGTTTTAGTCGGTTTATTGCTAACCCTTCTTGGGCTCCAGTCTGTTCCCGAAGAGAACGAACGTCCTCTCTAACGGACTGCAGCCGGAATCTGAACCCCATCAAATCTTCTCTCTGATTCCTTAGTATATCGTACTGTTTTTCGATGGCCTTTATATTGTAAAGTGTGCGATTCTCGAACTGGCTGAGATGTTGGTCTGCTGGCATTGTCGCTGATACTGGTGGTGAAAGTGTGGGTGGAAGCGAAGGCGGTGGAGGTAGGGAAATACGGGGATGCAGCTCTGAATGTCTTGCAAACTGAGATACTGGAAGCTCCTGGGATTCATTGAAATTGTTATTGTGCCGTTGAACGGCACCTCGAGTGAATATCGGAGTCACTGTATTTCGGAAATGAGTAGCAATACGCCCGCCAGCCTGGGTTGGCAATCTCATCCTGAAGTCAGGGACAATGGTCAAGACGTGTGACATCCCATCATTCAGCCTTTTGACTACATCTGTGTCAGTACTGTATCGAGGTCTACTCGTGCACTTGCATACCCATGCCTCTACCAGACTCAACTCCGGATGCGCGCTTTTGCATGCGAGTCTGGGATGCGTTAGAAGACATCGCCAGCGACAGGTCATGAGCTGAGCTGATGAAGGATGAAACGATGTTGTAGAAAGCAGCCTAGGGGTAGACAAGTAGATATGTACAAGGCAGGGGGCCGACACAACCACCATGATAGCTAGTCCTAATTAGTCAAGGCACAGAGCTAAGCCACCTTGCAGCCACTACACCGATAAAGGTAGTCTGGTCAAAGCAATCATAATTTGGATGCGTGGGTGCAAGACACGGGGCTAAGCTCGAGCCAATGAGAAAATCAAGCGGGCCGCATCGCTTACACCTCGGCTTGGGCACATGCGAGCCCCCCGACGAAGGGCAGCCCACCATCACGCATCATCTATCAACACGTTGGCGGTGCAGCGCAAGCTGCATCGGAAACATGGCTCATTGCATAGATGAGGTCCGCATGGTGACCATTCCTCTTATGATGCGGCTCTGCTGTTCTCATAGGCTATTACATATATACCTAGTGGCGACACAGGAGAAGGGTCCGAGCCACCCCGCCGCATCTGATCTGCTACGATACGGCTAGCAACATGTCACAGCCGCAGCCAGAATGGAACACAAAGTTTCAGAGATACCTTCACAAAGTTTGGAATGAAGCGCAACAGCGTTACGAGTGGCAGCATTACGTAGAAGGTAGGCAGTTGTCTCGCGAGGATACCTACCGCCTGACTAACGGAAGGCAATGTAGGGAAGGGCTGGGTCTTCTTCGATTGGGTCGCTACCTCTTACCAGCAGCCCTCGCCTTTCCATCCAGCACATGGACAGTCTGTGCAGTATTACACTCCGCAGCCAAGTAGTCACCCGGTCCTACATACTCAACAACGACACCGCTTCGATTCTGTAGCTCAACCTGGCTCTGCAAAGGGCGCTGAGATCAATGGGACCTACGACGAAAGACGGCCAGCCCTTAACAGTCACTTCGAACCCCTTGATAACAGTATGACCCGCTACCTCATGTTGGTCATGTGCAAGTCGCTTACAGCAGAAAAGCGTATTATGTTAGACCCAGTAGCTATTACAGCGTTGGCAAGGTACTAGGCCCGTATCCCGCGAATCTCCTCTTATTAACTGCGTGCTAGGTCTTTTCCATACTGTTTAGCGAAGCCGCTGGTGCAACCGCGACGAGCTACAACGACAGCATTTCGGTTGTGAAGCACGGAGAACATGTTCATTCACAGATTCGGCGATTCATAGTGGTCAGCCAGAAACGAGGCTTCTGTTATGCTGTGTAAGTCGCGAATCAGATGGAACAATGGGGGTCTAGTGTGCAATACTAACAACTAGACAGTCCAATATTTACATATGGGGGCCAAGGAACCTTGAAGAGAGGTGTTGACCCCGGAGCACATGCAATCGCCTACACCCAAGGGTATTCTCCGTCGTTGCTACATGGCGAGGGGCCTCTCGACAAAGAAGCGATTGGTGAGTAATGCCCAAGTCCGCAGTCAAGCTCGGCACACACACACATACTAACGCCACGCCCCCATTCAGGCGTCGTCATGCAGCAGGGTATCCCCCCTCTCACGCTTGCCTCAAGAGTTTTCTTCGGGATTCATCATCCCATCCAGCATAACGTGAAAAGTAAGGATCTTGGGGAAGTCTCTAAGGAGGATATGCCCAAGCTTTTACGTTACTGGTTCACGGAGAACCATGAAGACAATGTGCAGGGCACGAACGTCGCTTAGGCCGATGGCCAAAACAACGGGTGACGCAGATACATCTGTTCCGGCTGTTTCACAACATAGTGGAGCAGCGTCGTTTTCATTGTTTAAGTTGTATCCTCAATACGTTACGGCTGCCCCCCCAACAATCACAAATTCTCACGGCTAATGTCACTCGTGCAAGGAGGTTTTCTTTGCTACTTTCCTATTCTTAAGCACATCCAAATTTTATTTATCAGCAATAATATGCCTCAACTATCTCTTATCGGTCAAGCCTACAGCGTGTCATATTAACGCCCGATGAACACCTGCTGAATATCTCGAGACATCAACATCGCACTGCAAGATTTTCCTTTTGTACTTGGTCCTTGGATGATGAGGTGCAAGGCGAACGAAAAGGAAGAAGTGAAAATGAACCCAATACGAAGGCATAATTAACCGTGCTGGGCGGAGAAGAAAAGGCCTGTCATTTCGGGTTGAGATGGATTTGAGCTACATTGGTTGAGGCTACTTTACCCGATCGCAGTCCATCTTAGCTACATACAAACCAACATCTCAGTGATAGTCATATGGCTTGCGCGAAACCAGAACAGGAGTAAGGGAGGCCCAAGCCAAGTAGAGTCACGTGCTGGATATTGTGCCCTTTCGATGCTGGGTCAATCTGCGAGAGCTTTGGATGGCAGACAAACATTCGGTCTCGTTCATTGTTCATCAATCCTTCTCGTTGCCCTTTGCTTGTGTCAACTTCTCCAGATGTCCTATTCAATTCTCTACTCATTACGTCGATCAGTTCAAGGGTTGCTCTGCCCCTACGGGAAACAAAACTTCGAAGTGATCGACTAAATGGGGTCGACGGGAATGGCACCGTCAGAAGCCGACCGCGCTAACGCATCGCACCACCGTCCTCCTTTCTTCAAGTTGAGCTTATCGCTTCTACACGCCCCCCATTTGATCTCTTCCGAATGCTCGCGCATGACACGATACAGATTCTGAACCGTCGCATTGACCTGCTATCGAGATGACATACTCCGCGGGCGCTCCGCGCCGCTTTAACACCACTGATTGGTCCGCACATTCGGATCCCGTGTTGCAACCCGGCCTATCGCTCTCGAAGCGGTCCGACAGCCGTCAAGCTCGACAAATCCCACGCCGACGGCTCAATGAGAGCCGTTGGATGGAAGCCGGCCGACTCAATGCTCGGGTTGTAATCACGATCGGGTGATGAGGTGTCACTTGACGCCCAGCTGCAATTCAGCCACTGCGCCCCGTTCGATCACTTGATCTAGGAATATCATATCATCTCTGCGTTGGCCCTCTCGATCTACATACATCCTGCTTCTGGTGACCGCGATTGCTGGCGCGAACAATCGGGGCGTCACCATGCGCCTGGCAATCCCTTGCAGGGATGGGAAAGGACCCTAACGCACGCCGACGTGAGCCGACGACGTGATGCATCTATAACGGTACACTTTGGGCAACCATGTCGCTTCACGCCCACTTGACTAGGAGAAACGTCATAAACTATCGTACTTGCGTGGGCGATCTATTCGAAGCACAGCGGCTTTCACGGCAGTGTCCTAGGGTGATTACAGCAACCGTCATGACATATTCCAATGCACTTTCTTTTAAGTGAAGCTCTATATTGGAAACAGCGGTGGCGCAGTCAGACAGTGAACGCATGGGTGCTTGAGCCTCGCAGCGTCTGAAATGCTTAGAATAGGTAAGATTCCTTACGGCCCTCGATTATGCCATTATCCCCAAGCGGTCGCACTCGCGCGGCCATTCCGGAACTCTGCAATAGCGAGTTGAAGGAGTTCATTCGGCCCCTGGGGAGCATTAAACGGAGATGACGATATTTGCTCAATTACGTCCGCGCCGCGACAGCGAGTGATAGCCTGATTGCTGGCTGTCGCATCTTGATTCCTTCCCATCCGGGCCTTAAACAACCCTGAAACTTCAAAGCTATCGGCAAGCCACTGTTGGCATGAGGGATGCTGGAATAGTGGCGTGCATACACTCCAGAACCTCTATTGGTCACGAGGCATACATGTCTGGTACAAATATTCTCTTTGACCTATCTCAAAGGTCGATTAGTAGTGGCAGAGCCGCGTGTGCCCTCTCCTGCATTCTCCACTCCCATGCTTCCTGATCGCATATGCCTCGTTTATCCATGCCGCAGTCTATCGCGATAAGTCCAAGAGACAAGGAATCCCCGACGTCCCTCATGATTCATCCATTCTAATAATGCCAAGGGTCCGCGGAAATCCCTGGGCCAAGTTTGAAGACCTATCTTGCCCCATGTGGCATTATGACCGGAATTATTGGCTGTGTCGCCGACACAGTCTAATGAGACTAATGCGTGTCCTCAAAAGTGGGCTGAGTGCCCAGTGGAGGATTTTATAGAAGCCATTCGATTTGTTCGGGTGAGTAGACGACGAACAGCTTTACCCAGTGAATTTTGGCCGCGGAACGCACATGTCCGTCCTGCCGTACAAGGGAAGAAGATGACTGGCCCCTTTGAATAGCCCCGTGTCTTCTTCCCGATAACGACTGCAATAGACGAGAAGGCGAGAAGGCGTTTTGACGCCCAAGAGACGCTGTGCCGCAGGTCAACCCTTTGTAGTGGAACAGTGGACAAACGAACGAATGACGCCAATGCGGTGACTCTTGAAAACCTATATATCTACTCTTCAGATATCCCAATGCGAAGGTTAAGCTTGCTCGCTGCCCTGTTCAGCCTTGCGAGGCGCGATGGTTTGTTTTTTCGTCGCGATCGGGTCGACAGGATGCATGTAGAAAACGGGAGCTAAAGAACGGGGACATTCCAAGTGGGTCTAAGTGGGGTTCCACGCGGGCTGCCGGACTCCACCTCAGGGCGCGGCATGCGCTTACAGCAACACAAAATGCTTGCCCTGTTTTCTAAAGGTGGCGTAGCGAGTTGTGTTGTTATTGCCGGAAATGAACCCTCAAAGTTTCCATTGAGGGGGCACAAACCAGCTTGTGACCCGCAAGATGACACAGTGACATGACTGAGAATCATCTAAAGGGCACAGCACCACGGGAGAGTCCTACCCGAAATCTGATTCACAGGCATCTCAGTAAAGTAAGCCGTGGAGGTGAGCGCTGATCGGTCGTGGATACGGCCACAAAAACTCCGAGAACTACGAGACCTGCATTCAGTGGTTCTATCGGACCGATTATCGTTCGCGCACGCTCTCCGGGGGCCGAGTTGTTCGATTGTTTACAGGGATAATCGGCGCTTACATGTGTGACGCAGTCCTGCTGATCTTGTTGTGCTACTGGGTATCACCTTATGGCACCCAGCGGCACGGGTGGGCGTTACGAGTTGCCTGATGTGCACAAGTTCTCTTAATAGAGAGGGTTCGCTTTTCAGTGCTGAGCTAAGCATTGCTTTGACTAAGTTGGCGAATACTGTCATCTCGGGATTTGCGGCACGAGGATGACAGTACATGCGATGGACTGATATAGCGATTTGTATCGGGTAAAGGGGGGCTAGTTGTCAACCGCCGATGGGATACGGGGAGCATGTGTGATTAAGAAGGGCTTTATAAGATCAAGATACGATGATTGATGTGCTCATCTCTCCAAGGAAATAAGTACTAGGAATATTAGATACATGATACTTCAATATTGAGGGAAAAAACCGGAGTTCCTAGTCCTGCTTAGATAGTATCGATACTCACAAGCGCATCCAAGTCCCCAATCTATGTGCGCTCATCTACCGCCGAGCGATTCATGCTCCTTGATATCAGGTGTGCTCTTACTTCGTCCAATCTTTGCTTTAAATACGCGGGTCCAGGTGTTTCTCAGAATAGTGCCAGCGCTCTTCCGACGTTGGTTTTTCGGTCGAGAGGACGGTGATGTGGACAAGACTTTGTCCCTCGGAGGAATCTCAATCTTGATATCTGATGTAGTAGGGTGATTGCATATGTTCGTTCCCTCAGTGACGAATTCTGAAACTGTGAAGGAAGTTTTGGTTGTGAGCTGCGGCATTGATTCACGACGCTTGTGACTAGCAACTGTGCGCGATGCATGTCCTGGGAGGCTTGCCCACTCTGGCAGAGATCTGCATGATGTATGAATATTCTGAGCCTTCGGTTCCTCTTTTTTAATTTCATCTTCCTCTCGACAGCTATCCTTCCGTTCGGCACCATGGTGGCTCCCATCCAGACCTAAAAGAGGCTGGTCCGATGTATGGCAGTGAGCAAATGCGTCTCCTGAAGGAATTTGGTGCTCCCCGGAAGTTTGCATTGGGTCAACTGTCACCACCAAACTTGGGATATTTGCTTCTAATTTGTTTGTGGGCTCATGAAGGGGTGGCGGAGATGGAGGTAATGGTATCCTTGCTGCCTCATCTTGTAACGGCTGGTCTTCTAGTGGTATGAAAATGACACTAGTCCCGTCATAGTCGCTGTAGCTCAAGTCGCTTTCATCGAATTCTTCTTCATCTCGTGGAAACGCAGAGAACCCAGGGTCCGCAACGGCTATTCCTCCATTGCAAGATCCAGCGCCAAGGCTTACATTTTCGGTTGATGATGCTTCAGGGTTGTGCATTTCTCCATTTCCAGTCGCACTGTCGATCCCCCAAAACTGGGCTGCTCTTCCCTTCCAGTCCACATCCATCGAGTCGCGCACACCTTCCTTTTCAAGAGCGTTCAGATAGTGTCTTTGTTCCACGATATTCATCCTCATATACTCAAAAGACCACTCTCGAATCTTTTCTTTCATTATTGGGTCTTCCTTTAGCATGGATACCGCGCTTTCGGTCTGCGTTCGTCGCATAGAAGTAGCGCAAGAATCTCCCGATTGATAGCAACGCGCTGAATCCGAATTTCGCCTCAGCCCAGTTGGTAGCCCATCGAATATGATTTCGTCTTGTGGTTTGAGCTTCTGAGCCGTCACCTCCCGAACGTGTAGCTTGTCGAGTATTTCGAGGCCCTGAATTTCTGGCAGGGTTAGATCAGCCTTGGGATGGCCATTGGGAAGTCCTGGACCGTCTGATAAAAGGACTTCATCCCCAACCGCCCATTGGACTTCATGCGCTCGCTCTTTTCGCAGCTGGTCAAATGCATTCCTCAGGTTGTTAACTTCCTTGGCTATGGTACAGTACCTTCCACTAGGGACTTTGCGCGGGCAAAGGTCCATAGACAACGAAGTGAGATGCGTAGATAAAGGCGGCGGTGGGGGAGGTGGCGGTAGCATCATGACCTCCCTTGAACTCAAAGGCCCTAGTTGATTTGCAGAGAGATGACAAGGCGGTGGTGGTGGCGGTGGTGGTGGATGTGGTGGAAAAAGTATTGCCCTGTCATCTTGTCTCTGTATGACGACAGAGTGGTCGCTTCTAGCCGGTAGAGTATTGTACAGGTCGAATTGGTAGAACTTGTTTTCCTGATCCATAACCTTCCATTCCTCGCCGGCGAGGTCGCGCTCATCTTGTAGGTACTCCTCTTCTATTACCCCGAGGACATCGCGGGACCGCTCAACCTTGTCATAAGCCTCCAATAATCCTGAAGGAAGGTCTGACCAGTTCTCATAGATGAAACTTCGAAGCTTGCTCATGAAGGCTGATTCGGCATCACCAGCCGCGACACGCTTCACTTTCACTTCGTGCCCGGCGGATCTCAGTCTTTCGCGCTTGACGAGAAGTTGCATTCTAGACATTGCTAGAAGCGTCTGCGATCTTGATGTATTCTCCACTCTCTCCCGGAGAAAGGCCAACATTTGTGAGGTCTGAATCGAACAACCCCGACATCTAGGTTTGTGCTGTTCTGCCATCTTTCTTTGCGACCCCGTTGGTGAAAGGTTTTAGGGTGTAAAGACGCTTCGCTGAATGTTCTTTATGCTGTGGTATCTTTCGGTGTTGAGCAAGGGCGTTGACATTTTCAGGTAATCAAGGACTGCCCTAGGGATCCATTCAGATGTCGTGCCTCAACGCGGTTGGGCCCGAAGAACAAGACTCTTGGACCATTTGTTGACATGTGCTTTTTGTTTACGAAACACTTTGCAGCGATTTATTGGCGATGAGAGACAGGAGCCAGGCCATGAATCGATGTTTGTCGTTCCGGGAACATGCACTTTCAAAGCAGCTGAAGCCGCGCAGCCGACGGCCAAACATTTGCCTAAAGTATTGATATGACGGCGACAAATGAAGCACATGCCTGCAGCCATGCTCCTTATCTGTTACGTGGTTCAAAGCTCATCCCGACGGATTTGTTACGCCGCAACATCCCGCTTTTACTTTTTTCGATACTGCAAAAACGGGCTAACGCAGGCCGCCCGGACTGTCGGAAACCATTCATGCCCACCCCGCACATATTCCGCTTGTCAGCAGAAGAGCGTGCTGGACGCATGCAGGTATCTGTAGAACTGGGAGACGATGCGACCATCTCTTCAGGACTGCGCACCACACCCTCTTCAGTCGACGCAGGCGTGATAGCAGAGCCGCATTGCTCGGGGGGATGGAAATTTTGTCCATATAAAGCCAGTATCTCGTACCGAGAAACGGGTCGATCCGGGCTACAAGACATTGATTATCCGTGCATTTGATTTGCGGGTTCACCCCTTTTGCTTGGGGTACATTTCATACATCGTCTCCAAGATCCACAGAGCGTTGGCCCTAGCGCCCAATAAGACAGTGCGACATGTCGACCACCAACTGGGTCTGGAGCCAGGCGCATCAGGACCACTACTACGTGACGTACGACGAGAATGGTACGTTTTCCAGAGTGTATTGCGCTACAGAAACTTGTGGATGTTGGCTGACCCTTAGAGGAGGTGCCGTATACCACTGGTCCAAGGCCGCAGAGCCACCTCATCAGCGCGAGGGGACGCTTGCCAGACATGACTCAGTCAGCCAGCCAACTCAAGGCATTCAGGCTGAGATTGCGGCCATGCCCGCCCCAGGTATGAAATATGCGGCGGCATTGCTGATATGAAAATGCCTAACGTGTATGTTGTAGCACCATCCGACGCTCGTGTTCTGCCTGACTTCATTTCGGGAACGCCACAACGGGGCTGGTACGAACTAGATTCTAGTAAGCAGCTATTGAAATGCTTGTGACTGAAACTGATGTGTATGGTCTAGGCTATAGAATGCGGACTGGCCAAGAGCTCCACACTTTCTTCGTGGTGGGCCGGGTGTTTGCTATGCTCTATAGTGAGACTGCAGGCGAGACATCAACCCAAGACCCAAATGACGAGGCGTATACCGTGGTCCGCTTGGGTGGGACAGCACATACCAATATCCGCCGGTTTGTTGTGGTTGAGGTCAGGCAGGGGTTTGTGTATGCCTAGTAGGTGTTGTCTTCGAGATGGCCAGCGCCAACTATCGACTAATTCGTTTCTAGCGCTATCGGCACTTATGGACGGCGGGGGGCGAACAAGAATGGTGCCAGAGCTGCGCAGCATGCAATCGTTTACTTCACTGGCACTGACCCGGAGATTTGCTACCTCCCCAACGAACGCGAAAACGGTATGTATAAAGAGCCGATTGAGGTTCGGCCTGCCCACCCTAGCCTTACGCTTCGCCATGAGTCTCGAATCCGTTTCGGCAAGCTGTATCCTATCGAGATGAATGTCAAGGTCAAAGATATCGGCCGTGTTAATCCGGGTCAGTTGAGCACCTTGCTCAGGTACCGAAGAGAGGAGAATTAGCCCAAGGACTGTCTCGCTCTAAGCTTGCACCCTCTCTTTGTTAGTTCACCTTTGAGGCTCGAGCTTTTCGTATACGTCTCTTCTTTCATTCTCGCGAAACCACGAAACCGACAATCGCTGGAATCCTTCACGGCCCCCTTATACGTATGCCGCGGTTCGTACCGTTGCAATCTCTTTCTTACCAGCCAATACGTTGTACGTAAGCAAATTGAAAGCCTTTTCCTTGTCACAACTTATTCCTTCCTCCCGACATGCAACCCGTGACATGACGATGCGCAAACCATAGTATCCGCATTGTCCCCTGATCTGGGACGAAGTATACTATCGAAGGTGACGAGCGGCGCGCGATCGTGCGGTATGCAGAACGTGTACGAGGGCTACGTCTATGGGTATGACGGCGAGGACGAGACCTCGCACTCTGCGGCGTCAGTACGACGAAACTTCCATGTCGAACCATGTGCGCATGTCATGCGCGAAGTCAGCGCCGGTCAGTTTCGTTCTCTTTCTTTGACAGCAGTTGGCTGATCAACAGGTTACTCCGCAACTGGCGCGATGTCGTAATAGCCTTTGACACATGTGCCAGGTGTAGATAATGTCGTGTTCTGAGTGCAAGCAGCGAGCCTATCCGTGACGAGCACGCCGAGCAACCACGAGACGCGCCTTCACTCAGCTCGCATGTTATCGCACAAAAGAATTATGAACGTTTGCAAAACATGATGCGACACCCCATGGATGTCGTGAGATGCTGCCATTGCTGTTCGTGGCGGGGCACTGGTGGTGGAGCGATGGAGGTGAAAGCGTCGCCGGCTGTTGGGCGTGGAACTCCGGAAGAGGTCCTCGCCAACGCGTCGTCCTCGACAAACGCCCCCGCCCTTCTCAAGCACATGACCATCCTTCATGACCAAACGTCACAAGGAACACAAGTCTTGCATCACCTGTAAGCGTTGACTCCATGCACTAATGATTCAAGAAGTAGAACTCCTGCAACAAAAATATGTCCACGTGTATGCGGGCATGTCCTTCTCATGTGACGTCGCCCGCAACCTGCAATTGCCCTCTCCTGCTCTAGGGCTCCCGAGGTCGCTAGCGTAGATCCCGTCGGCCAAAGACGTGCGAAACATCCCGCTTACTTCCATGCTGCAGAACCCAAAACCCAATAGCTTAAGCTATGAAAAATATCAAAGAGGGCGCAACAGCAATAGAGGCGAATTAAGCACGTCGAGCAAACAACAATCGTCATGTCAAAATATACATCCATCTATAAATCTCTCATATCATCATCATTTTCTCTACTCTAAAAGTTCATACCCTCCACACCGCGCTTGTAAATGGTACCGTTTCCGGTAAAGTTGCCACTTTGCGTGACAAAGTTTTCAGTGCTGCTAAAGTCCTCAACGTGTCCGAGGAGGATCTCCAACATGCGATACGCAACACCAGGCGTGTATCCGGGCAGCTCGTGACCGGCAAGACGAGCAGTGTAAAAGGTCATGCCACGCTCTTTGGTCCAGTAGCCCTGGTAGCCGGCGCCGGCAAGCGCACCGCCGTTGTATTCGGGGTGGTAGGGGGCGTAGAGAGGGGTGGCCGGGTATTCGGAGAGACCTTGGGCGCCGTTCCAGGTCATGTTCTGGATGGCAAAGAGGGTTCCGTTGGTGCTAAGAAGCATGTCAAGGTCACCGGAGCCGATGATGGTGTTGTTGGTGTACTCGATGACGCGCTGGAGAACGCCATTGTTGGCGGGACCTGGGGAGGAGTCGGAACCCTTGTCATCACCATCGCCAAAGACGTTGGTGTTGGTGCATTGAAGCCACTCGGTGTCGGGGTTCGCGTGAAGAGCCAGCTTGACGTCTGTTCGGTTGAAGTAGATCTCGGCGCCTGGTGGGCTGTAGTCTCCGGTGTTGACTATTCCAAGCTGCGAGTATGGGTGTGGGCAGGTCTCGGTGATGTGGTAGATGTTGAAGCAAGGGTTTACCTCCAAGATGGCGTCGTAGAAGTTGTCGAACATGTCGCAAGTGTAGTTCTCCGAGTTGTAAGGGTCAGGGAGAACAGGGAATGGGCCCTCCGGCGGGGGGAACTTGAAGTACTTATCCAGGTACTCAGTGTAACCGCAATCCGCTTGATGCTTGGTGATGGTCTCCATGAAGGATTCGTTCAGGAAGAGGAGGTTCTGCCAGAACTCGACGTAGGGCAGAATGACGACTTGCTGCTGAATGGTCTCATCACCGATGATGGGGTCGTTGATGGAAATACCAGCAAGGTTGAAGTACTTGGTGTCGTCGGCAGTGATGAAGCTGTCGGCGATGTATGGGACGTAGTATCCGGCGTAAGACTCTCCGGTAATGTAAGTCTTCCAGTTGTAAAGGCCAAAGAGGTCGACAAAGCTCTTGTAAAAGCCACGGAACTCGTTACCAAGCTCGACTTCGTTGGTGATGTTGGGCACGCCCTCGGAGTAACCAACGCCAACAGGCTGCTCAACCCAAAGCACGTTGGTAAGGTTGTTCCACGAGTATGGGTTCTGCACCGGGGCAAGAGTGCCAGACTCCCATGTGAAGGCGCCATTCTCAGTAAGGAATCCGCTGAGCGAACTGCAGCCAGGTCCACCGTTGAGCCTTTGGATGTTAGACATGAAAATGCAAGCACGTTGAAGCCAACTCACCAGATGACGACCTCCTCTGGCCTCTCAGCCATAGTAGAGGGGAAGAACCAGAAGAAGAGCTTCCGGGTCTCGTCTGGGCTGTCAGAGATGGGCAGCAGACCAGCATAGCTCTCGCCGATATCGAAGGGAACCTCGGGGATACCGGTGCCATTGACGGCAAAGGCTGGAAGCAATTAACGTGCATTCCTGGGACTCCTGGAACGATACTCACGTTCAGTCTTGTTGGTCAAGAAGAAGCTCTGGGCCCTCTTCTGAATCTCCGGGTGCTGGAAAGCCTCTCCAGATACATGCCTCTCAACAAGCGGTCTGACCTTGTTGAATACACCGGACTTGTGATGTGTGCTCCCGGCAAGAGCCGCGGAAGCACAAAACAAAGAGCCAAATACGGAAACGAGCTTCATCTTGGGATTGACTGACGAGAAGCGACTGCACGTACTGACACGGAATCGCTGGATCGAACGGCAGTATTTGAACACTTGGTACAAGACACCATCTTAGTACTGATAAACCTGGCGCTTACCCCAGAGAAGCAGGAGGTTGACGGCGGTCCAACAAGGTTTGGGAACAAAGCTCGCAATAGCCACATTTTGGAGCGTGTAGGCCGCGCAGCCCGTGCTATCAGGCAGATGTACTTAGCCGAACGGCGAAAATGCAGGATGACGCAGTTCTGGACCATCTATAACCTTATGCACCTTCCTTAGACGGATCGATACGAATGCTAGGCCAGAGATTCTTGGGTACTGTTGACGTGTGATTCGCCTGCGCGGTGGCTAGTGCATCCTGAACGCTCAGACTAGGTTGGCGAGGTACCTAGGCAAGCCTCGGAGGCGGATGCTTGTCAAAGCTTGGTCAAGCTTGGAGGCGTTGGCGCGCGGTATTAACGCAAAGTCGCATGTCGCCATTGTGTTGAGATAGCACACGGGTTGTGTGTGTGTGTGCGCGCGCGTCTACGAAGCCGCTCACCAGATGGCTATCTTGTTGCGTTGAGGATGACAGCTCTTATACTCGGCGTCTTAGAGTTGAGGCTTCGCGCAGGCATACGGAGAGGCGTAAGCTTGATGACATTAGCGCGTAAGCTCGATGACATCCAGGCGGGGAAAGCAAGGCTTACCATGCCGCCTGGTGCCGCGATGTATCTCGTCTGCCCCCTCGCATGTGATCGTATTGCAGGACTGATACGCAGCGCAGATAGATAGCAAAAGGGCCGACGACGGTGATTTGGTGAGGAGCGTCAATAGACGTCAATATACATCAGACACAAGTATTGCCGTCCTCACTTCGGCTCTCCCTCTCGCAGGGTCAAGAATTCGAGGTATTTGGTGCCCAACTCGGCTCATTATGGGGTTGCGTGCAATGTTGCCCTCGACGAGGTGTCGCGTGAGGGAAGGGCGCCCGCATGGAACCTAGCCACCACGTGCCACCTCTAGTCGCTGCCTCATAAAGAAATCAATCCAAATTCACCACGCATTTCAACATCGTCGTCATCGCGACGCCAGTGGACAAGGAAGAGAGATCGGAGTTCGAACAATGGTTCGTTGGTATTCAAATTTGTAACTCTTCCTCTTTGTTCCTACCAACAGTCTACGGGGTGATGGTCCTGGTAACACATTCGATCTGATCTATCGGTTTCTCCTGGTGCACATCTATCCCTAGGTCAACCAGACCGCCAGTAGGCGGAGTGAATTGCCGTAGCTTCACACCGCTCTCCTTAAAGATTCTCGCAGTTTGATCGTCGACCAAATAGCCCTGGTTGTATACAACTTCGGTGATTCCCACCTGGGTGATCTTGACACTGCATGTCACACAAGGGCAGGTATTGCAGTAGAGAGTTGCGTTTTCGCCAATGCGGTCGTGACCGGCTTCTAGCAGGGCGTTTTCTTCGGCGTGAAGGCACAGGCAGGTGTTGAGATCGGTGCCGCCTTTCGCGGAGCTGTTGCAACGGCCGCCTAGTAGTGTCAGCATGCCGTATCAGAAGCTCTGCGATATGTTACATACAGCCGCCCTCGTTGCAGTTGGTCATTTTCCGCGGTGTGCCATTGTACCCGGTGCTGATGACGCGCTTGTTCCTCACTACACAACACCCAACTCTCCTCTTCATACAGTTGCTTCTATGCGCAGCCAAATCGGCCAACTGCATAAAGTATTGGTCCCAACTTGGGCGCAGGCGCGAGTGGTCGGTAAGGTCCAGGGCGCGGATGGCGTTGCGTAGGGATTCTATCGAAGCGGTGTTGTCAAGCAACTTGAGCTGTGCTCGGTAGGACAGTCCACCCAGGCCAGTTTTCGGGGCAAATGAATGCTCGTCATTTTGGTCCACAAAGTCCAGGATGTCGGGCGGAGGGAGCTGGTTTGCAGCACGCCGCCTCTGGTAGCGCTGCCATCGCACTTTGAACGGAGCGTCGACGCTGATGAGCAGGAAGAATGGCCTTTTCATCAGCGCATCAACCACGGCATCGTCCCATATGTCGGTCGTGACCCATTGTTCTCGCCATCTCAACGTGACGAAATCGAGGAGCGAGTCGATGTCCTGGAACGTGTGTTGTGGATCTACAACAGCTTGTCTGGAAGCTGAGTTTTCAATGCGAGGCGCCGCGGTTGGTCGAGCGAGACGTAGGCGGGTAAACTTGTGCTCCTCGATGAGATAAGAAGCTATCTCGGACTTGCCCGCGCAGATGCCTGGGGCGTATTAGTACTCAGCCGACGGGTAAACTGATGTTCTTGCCTCCGCACACTCCAATAAGCATAGCAATAGATGTCGTCCAAGAGTTGAAAATATCAAAAGAGATTGTGATGGAATCGCGACTAGTCGGTGTAGCTGTAGCTGTAGCTGTCCTACGTAGCTGCCAATGGCGCGCTTGCGGCTGCAGGAACGCGCCTTAGCGCAGCCCCGCCTGCCTGCCTGCTCGCCTGGGGGCATGACATGCGCGGGGTGAGGAGCCTCACCAGGACACTCTCTCCTTGTATCATGTGCTCTTGATATCTTCACGTGCCCCGCCGTCTGCCCTGCCCCTATGACTGTTGTAGTCATCGTCTGGTGAGCCCTCATAGACATTACTCACGGCCGCCTTTCTTGAGCGCCATCTCATCAATACCTCGACGCTGCAGCTCCCCCACTATACATCATGGCCGCCCTCAAGTTCGCGCCCTGGATGAGCGATGTCGACGTGCAGTTCTACGCCGCCCTCGCCCACATAAAGATCAACCACGACAAACTCGACGACTCGGCGCGCAAGGTGCTCGGGTTGTACGAAGTCCGTCCAAACGAGCACTCTTCGCGCTCCATGCGCGTTCAGATACATCCAAATGCGCTGACATCGGATGAGTACGTTGTGCATATCCGACATCTAGGAGGCGTCTAACAGTCCCTCAGCACCCCTCCAACCTTTTGTCGGGCTGAAGGCATCATCAAGAATTGCAACACCATAGAAGACTACAAGAACCTCGATCGCGGTGCCATACTCGAACGGTGTGCCCAAACGGTATGCCCCACCAGTCTTACATGAAAAGTAAATTACTTATTCTTGTAGATATGGGATGCTATCCACGACGGCTCCATTTACGAATGCCCCTCCCTCCTTTCCTCCTTTACGGCCATCATCTTCGCGAACCTCAAGAAATACAAGTTCACGTACCATTTCGGCTTCCCCGCCATACAGTCGGATCCACCGTGGAAACAGGTCGGTGACGTTACAAGGCTGCAAGGAAGAGAGACTACTTATCTGGTAGACGCGGTGCAGACATGGAGGTACAGCTCCGATGTGCGACAACGGGGCTTCTTCCTAGCCAAGCGCATACGCGGAGGCGGTGATCCAGACAAGAGACCAAAAACACCTGTCACGCCTCTAGAGGAGTTTGGCTACACGTGGGGTGTCGGCAGACTCGAATCTTACGAAAAGGGCTTCTTCGACAAGATTGATAGTCAAGACCGCTTCATATGCTTCGCAGACCCTTCTACCTACGAAACGAACCCAGGATGGCCGCTTCGCAACCTACTCATCCTCATAAGACATCGATGGAACTTGCGCGATGCTCAGATACTATGTTATCGCGATACCCACATGCGCCGCGATCAGTCCAACTCGTTGATCCTGCAGCTACACTCAGATCCAGACCCCGACACCGCCCCAGTATCGCATATACTGGAACGCACAAACACTGGCCCACATACTCCGCCCCTACCCAAGGTCACCGGTTGGGAGCGCACAGAAACAGGAAAACTTACTTCTCGTAATGTTGACCTGTCGGAATACATGGACGAGAGGAAGTTGGCAGATCAGGCCGTGGATCTCAACCTCAAGCTGATCAAGTGGCGCATAGCCCCTACAATCGACTTGGATGTCATTAAGAACTGCAAATGCTTGTTGCTTGGTGCGGGCACACTAGGCACATATGTCTCCCGAACACTCATGGGATGGGGCGTCAGGAAAATTACCTTCATCGATAATGCTACTGTCAGCTTTTCGAACCCGGTACGACAGCCTCTCTTTGATTTCAAAGACTGTCTGCAAGGCGGAGCAAAGAAGGCCAAGAGAGCTGCTGAGGCTTTGGAAGAGATATATCCCGGTGTCGAGGCACAAGGCCATGTCATGGAGGTTCCTATGCTGGGACATCCGATGACCGATAGCGCGAAGACTAAGACGGAGTTTGGAAAACTGCAAAGACTCATCGCAGAGCACGATGCCATTTTTCTACTCATGGACACACGAGAGAGCAGATGGCTGCCGACTGTCATGGGCAAGGCTCAAGGCAAGATTGTTCTCAACGCAGCGCTTGGTTTCGATACCTACGTTGTCATGCGACATGGTCTGAAGGCAGCGCAAGAGGGTGAAGTGGAGTTGGGATGCTACTTTTGCAACGATGTTGTTGCACCCGCAGACGTAAGTGACACGGCGCCAAAGACAATCTGAATATCTCGCTGACATGAACATAGTCACTGAGCAACGCAACCCTCGATCAACAATGCACCGTCACCCGCCCCGGCGTTGCACCTCTCGCATCCAGTCTCCTCGTCGAACTTCTCATGTCTATCCTTCAACACCCCTCAAAAGCCCTTGCACCGCCTCCCTCCCAACAAAACAAGCCGTCCGCCACAGCAGCCCCCACATCATCTCACCCCTCACTCCCGCCTCCATTCCAGCATCCTCTTGGAACCATTCCTCACACTATCCGCGGCTACCTTTCCACCTTTTCGAACCTCCAAGTCGAAGGCAAACCATTTGACAGTTGCTCAGCTTGTAGCGACAAGGTGATTGAAGCGTACAACGCTGATCCGTGGGGATTTGTGCAGAAAGCATTGAATGAAAGAGGATGGGTCGAGGAGATGAGTGGGCTGAAAGAGGTGCAGAGGCGGGCTGATGAGGCCGCGGCAGATGTGGAATGGGATGAGGAGGATGAAGGCGGGTTAGACGAAGAGGGAGAAATGTTGTAATATAGTAATTGCGTGTTCCATCTTGTACAAGTATTTCATTCATAATACCATTTTTGAACCACTGATTGCAACGGGGTCAGAGGGATTGTATCATTTTGAACATTTGTCATTCCCTTTATATTTACTACATATTTCTCTTGACCCTGTTATTTCCTTCTTGGTCGCACGCGGATTACACACGTCATCTATGTATATACATCTTTGAACCGGAAAAGATCACCTCTTCTTTCCTTCGTGCGTAGAGAAATACATCACAGTGTACTCATTAACGTCCGCCAATCATCGACCTGTCCGTTTGAGGCATAATCTGCCTCCTTCCAAACACCACCGACTATGCAAGAAAATCAACGTCCAAGAAAATCGAAGAAAAAGGACGCTGCGCTCGTGGACCCCCCACACACACAGAGAGAGAGAAGAAAAATACCAGAACAAACCCAAGCGGGGGCCTGAAAGCCCCCCTCCACCTCAAACCTAAGATATACACACAGAACACAAGTTAAACAACAATCCTCCTCTTACATGGGGAAAACCTGGCTACCTACAGAAAGGGGCCAGCATTCCCCTGGGGGCCCTTTTCGAAATCCTTATCCCCCCCTGGACTTGAGTCATCCATATCGGTACTAATCCTGCGTATCGGCGGCTTTGTCGGACTCCTCGCAGCCGCCGCCGCCGGCGTAGATTCATACTCCTCATACCCAGGGCTATCCGTACGAATCACGTCCCAATCATCCGTGTAGCCGGGCGGACCGGCCAATTCATCGCTGCCGCGACTGATGATTGGGAGGAGGTTGGTGGAATCACCTTTTACAAGACCTAATCTTTCTTCTTCGGTGGCTGTTCCGCTACCGCCTTTGCCGTCCCGGCTGCTCTTGCGGCTGTGTCGGCTGGCCGGTCGGGGCTTGTGAGTTGTGCCGCCGCTGCTGGACGAAGCTTCGCCCATGGAGTCTGGGCGGCTGTTACGGCCGAAGACGTTTTGGAAGGAGAATTGGCGTTTGGCAGTTTGGCCGGGGGCGCGGGGTGGAGCGAGGGAGGACGAGGATGAGTCTTGGCGGTCGTGGTGGCGTGGTGGGTCGGGCAGAGAGGCGAAGTGGATATGGGAATCTGATAGTGGCTTGTAGGATGTATCTTGCGTCATGGTCATTTTATAGGATCCTGTGTCGGATCCGCGGTCGGAGTGCCCGTCGGCTTGGGGAATCGATGGCAGCGTTTGCATGCCCATGCTGGGGACGGGTGGCACGTGGGAGCTGCCGCGGCTGCTGGTCGATTTTCCGCGTGATCTTAGGCGCTGGAAGAAACCTGGGTGGAAGCTGTCGTTGTCGTCATCAGAATCGTCGGTGGGGAATTGCGACATGCCGAGGGGGGGGTGTATCGTCTTCGTACGTATGACAGTAGCGCTGCGGGATGGTGGTCGGTTGGGGTCGAGAACAGTCTTCCGCCTGCGGAGACCGTCGAACTCGACTTGTTCGCCTTCACCAATAGGCTCCATGTGCTCTTCTTGGATCTTTCGGGCCTCGCTGAGTTCCTTGTGGGATCTCGCCTTTGACAGCGATCTGAGGATGGCAGCGCCTCCACGAAGTGTGTCAGCTCGCGGCTCGTACTCTGGCTCTTCCATTTCGCCAACCGTCCGCACTTGGTCAAGATCTCCTTTGAAAACAGCCGAGTCGGGAACGTCTTTTGCTGATTTAGATAATTGCAACAAGACAACGCCAGAACAAATTTGCAGGAAGCCCATGATGACGGTGACGATCTGGAGTGGTGTACCCTTGAAACCCTGGAACAAGACTGCTGAAGTGACAATGGTGGCAGAGGTGAAGAAGACGTAGTAAGTCGGTGTTACCAATGCAGCATTGAAAAGGTTTAGTGCTTTCTAGGCAAAGCTTAGTATTCTCCAGGCCAAGATGATGATCGACTTACGTTTAGAAAGATGATCTCCGTCAGTAGCGTCACCACCACAAACACGAGCAACACGTAAAGGAACCATTCCTTAAACTGGCCACCGTACGTGCCAGAAGCCTGGGCGACTACGGCAGCACCGAGACCTTGGGTTGCGACGACACTCAGACCCCCGATCAAACTGCAGATGGTAATGTAAACCATCATGGTCCGCTTTCCGTACTTGGGTCCAAGCCAGAAAGCGATGATGACACAGGCCACTATTATAACACCAGCATAACTAAGGAAGCCGGGCGCAATGACCCATTTCTTCATGTCCTGGATGCGCGCGACGGATGATTGTTCGGGTGCGTTGACAGCGATTACAACGGAGCCGACAATGCAGTTGAAACATCCTACTTTTCCGACAAAACTCAGGCGTTCTTTCAAGAATATGGTGGACAGAATGGCGCATATAACGACGGACAGTGCGCCCATGGGGGTAACGAGGATAGCGTCAGTAAAAGCGTATGCGACAAGATTACTGCCCGGAAGTTAGCGGAGCATTCGTACAACATGGCTCTGAGTGTCGTGTACCAAATTTCTCCAATAATCATAAGCGTCATACCAAGCCACCACCAGGCATTCTTAAGGTATCCATAGCCTTCTCCCGCCTCTTCGTTGTACTTCTTATTCGCCTGTAACAGACCATGCTTCTTGATGACGAACGAGGATCCGATAAAGACACCTGACGCTATAGCCAAAACCAGACCGATTATTTTGTAGGATGCCGGGCGCGTTCCGGTCTCTCCGCCCATGCCCCCAGAGCGGGAGTGTAGTTGGTGGGCGGCATGGAGGAGGTGTGCGGTCGAGTCCATGGCTGGGTGTGGATCGCAGTGGATGCTACTCAGTGCTAGCGCACCGGCGACTCGACCTCGTGGGTATGCGGGGTTTGGAGAGTCTGCTTATCGCGAAGACATGAATGATATTTGCGCGACTTCAATCTTGGGCGGCTATGTGCACGAGGCTGCACGTGGAGGGGTCTCGAGCGTCGTGTACCGCGGCAAGGACGCTTTGGGAAGTGTGTTTTGGACGAGGTCCAAAACACGGCGGCAGGAATGAGGGCGAGGAAGGTGCAATCGCAGAGGGAAGTCGCAGAGGTGGAGAGGGAAGGCGCGGATGGTGAAGCGCCGTTGTTGCTGCGTGTACGAGGAAGGCGCAGTTTCGGGGTTGAATGCGGGCCGCTGGTGCGTAATCGTGGTGCGTGTAGCGGAGTGGTCTAGATGCACGGGTGACTGGGTCGTATTTACACGGCTGCTGATGGGGCTGAACCGAACGATTCACTACGTCCAAATAGTGAGAGTATGGAGAACTTTGTTCGCAGACGAGTCTGGGAATCTGGGAAAAAGAAACAAGCAACAACGGCGGCGCAGGGTGTAATGTTTCGTTCGTACCCGGGCCATCAACAAGTAATCTTGCTGCAGGGGCAACGGCGGCCGCGAGCATGGATGGAGCCCTGTAGGCGTGAGACGTCACTGGCCAAGCGATCGGCGCCCATGTCCACCAACGCCGTTTGACAGCTGCAGCTCCCGAAATAGATGATCAACGCGCCCACAGCCAAAGAACACGATTCACCATCTTTTCGTGTCTGCACCTGTACCGTCGCGTTCCGTCGCATGCCCGAGCATGGCTGTTGAAACCACCGGACCCCAGCATCTTTTCGCCGCTGCCAGCGTGGCTCAGATCCATGAGGTCCTCGGCCAATTGCACGACAAGGAAGCGACCGTCACCCAGCGATTAAACGCCCTCGTCGCCTCCCAGAAGGATCTCTCGCGCGAACTCGGTCGCCTCGATCTGCTCCGCGCCCACCTCGGCACGCAGGCGGTCAATACGCGGGCCATCAGCAATGGCATGCTCTCCGACGCCGCCTCGACTGCGAACCGAATCTCGAGCGCCGTCAAGCGATTAGACCAGGAGCAGTCCAACGTGAAGGCGACACTGGAGGTGGTTGAGCAGGTGGCGGAACTGAAGGCCTGCGTCTTGGGCGTGCATGGATCCATGGGTGCGCCCCAAGACTGGGAGACTGCCGCGGGGTACCTGAGCCGGGCTGCGAGGATACCTGAGGAAGTCGTGAATGGCAGCTTCGCAGAGGAAATAGTCCCTACAGCCGAGGTGCCGGACCCCCCACGCGTCACTCTTGATGCCGCTGCTGAGTCACTATGTGGCCTCTTCTTGCGCGAGTTTGAAAAGGCGGCCAAAGAAGGCGATGGCTCCAAGGTGACGAGATTCTTCAAGCTATTCCCCCTGATCGGGCGGACAGATGTGGGATTGGATGCATACGGCCGATATGTCTGCCAGGGCGTTGCTTCGCGCGCACGTACAAACTTCAATTCGGCTACACCTGCACAACGAAGCGAAGGCTTTTTCTACGGCAATACCATAACTAAGCTCTTTGAGCATATTGCGCAAATTGTAGACGGACATGAACCGCTAGTAGAACGCCACTACGGTCCAGGCATGATGCAGAAAGTCATTGAGCGTTTGCAAATTGAAGCTGATGTGCAGGGCGGCATTGTGCTGGACACCTGGCACGAGGAACGTCACATCGATCGCAAGCTAACCGACATCAAGTCCTATGCCTTTTCATTCCTAGTACAGAGCTTCCTCCCGGCACAAAAGCCGGCTTCTGGCACACCTCGCTCTAGTTCACCTGCCAACGGCGTGCCACGCACTAGTGAAGATGAGGGCGTAGACATGAAAGAGATTGATGGTCTGCTTGGAGAAGGTGCGCTCATTCTGGGACGCTATGCACTATATGCACGCTTTCTCTCCGACAAATGCGCAGTAAGTACAAAATACAATCACGGTGATCGTTTGCTCATGCATGCAGCCCTCCGAGCCTGAAGAGCATATCGACTATGGCTTGGTGATGCCTGACTTCCTAGCAACCAGCAATCTCCATAAGAAAGTAAACAGCCATCTCATCGAGCCTGTCAACGCCATGACCACCTTCTTTTTCCGTCGCTCGGTGGAAAAGGCTTTCCAGTTGGACGAATCCCCGTCAGACCTTACCCTGAACCCGAACAAGCCCCTTGGAGCCAACCCGCCATTCATCACCTCTGCTGTTGACGATGTCATGTACATTGTAAATCAGGTCCTCCAGAGAACGCTAGCAACGTCGCAACGAGCTGTTGTATCCAGTGTCGTACCCGCGGTGAGCCACATCCTGGGTGCTGAGTTCATCGGTATGATACAAAGGAAGATGCGAGACGAAAGTTATCCGAAGCCAGTTATACAGGGTGGACTGCCCCCTGAAGACAAGGTCATCGCTTTCTTAGTTCTCATTAACAACCTCGACATCGCCAATGACTATGTCAAACGCATAGTTCAACAGCAGTTGCGCACTCAGCCCCAGCCCGGTGAAGAAGAACCTCATTCTCCCCTGCACGATCTCTTTCCCTTTGGACATGATGCAACATTTGTTGAGAACACGCTCAAGTCAATGGAGAAGGCATTTACATCCAAGAGCGGCGATCTGCTCAACGACGGCATCACCGTCCTCTTCTCCAACGTCCTCAAGCCTCGCATTCGGCCAATCCTGGCCGAGGCATTCCGGGACATTAAGTACGATCCCGATGACGACGACGCAAACGACGACGAAGAGCCGGAGGATACAGATATCGTCAAATCGCGCTTCGACCGTGGCTGGGGGGTTGTGATTCGCCCCATCAAGCGTATCCTGACCTCTGCAAACTTTGACCGCCTCCTTGCACTGGGTCTCAACTATCTCGCCTCCGCACTAGAAAAGCGCATCAAAAGTTACTATGGAAGGGTCAACGAGCTGGGTGCAGTACGGCTTGAGCGCGACATTGCGGGTATCATTACGGCAGCTACCAGTGGTGGCGCGTACTCACTTCGCGATGCCTTCCAGAAATGCACGCAAATGACCCTGATTCTGAACATGGAAGACGACGAATTCGACGAGGTTGTAGACGACACTACAGGGGAATCTGGTATACCCTGGGCCCTAGACACAGAGGAAAGGAAGAGAGTGAGAGCTATCGTCAAGGGCTAAACCAGAGCTCTATGCCAGGACTCACCCGAGTCAGTACTTTTGCGCATTCACTCCTGCGCGCACCTGCACGCGACCAGGTACGTCTTGGCAGGTAATCTAATTATATGAATACACCAAATACCCTTGGTGGCCTTCTACGTTCCGTGGGATCTAACCAATACCGCCTTCTCCTTCTCCACGTCGCTAGTTCGCTCTTTCCTTTTTAGATCCACCATAAGTAGTGCCACTAGCCGTCGCTGCCGAAAGTCTGTGGCTCGTGCCGGCTTGGCTTGGCCTGGACACCTATCTCCACAAACATCGCGCGCGACGACAACATTCTCACACAATTATCATTCTGTTGGTATTGTTTTCTAACCACCATCTTTTTCATTGTACTATTAGTCTGTCTAGCAACGCTCGGCCCGCTCTCCACCCGCGCCATGCCGCCATCGGGCGTAAAGGGCCTTCTCCCCTGGGCCTCGCTTCTCCTAGCACCCCTGTCAAGCGCCCAGTGTCCGCTCTACCAGAACTACGCAGCTCAAGGCCATGAACCTTTCACCGAAGGGAAATGGAACTTGAGTTATGCGAGACCTATTGCGCCGTGTAGGACGTTTTACTCTCCAGATGTTGAGGATACGATTGAGCGGTTGCGTGATGTCATCAAGGATCCTGAACTATTCCGGGTACGACTATATCAAGTCTCTGCAAGATGGTGACTAATTTGCGAAAGCTATTCGAGAATGCTTGGCCAAGTACGCTGGATACCACTATTGCCTGGCAAGGGTGGTCGAATTCGACGACCGAGTTGAACGAGCTAGATGGCCCTCACATAACTCTGAAGCCTGAAGAACTGACCTTTGTGATCACCGGTGACATTGAGGCCATGTGGCTTCGCGACTCGGCCAATCAACTGCAGGCCTACACATCAGTATTGAAAAAAGATTCCAGTCCAGATAGCATCGCGAGTCTGTTCCGTGGAGCGATCAATCTACAAGCACGCTACATTCTCGAAAATGCCTTTTGCAACGCTTTCCAAGCACCTGTAGAGAGTGGCATACCGCACAAGAGTAGCAGAAACAGCGATCGCATCACCCCGCCTTACGACTATTTCAAAGTCTTTTCTTGCCAATGGGAGCTGGATTCTCTAGCGTCTTTCCTCCAACTCTCCACCGACTACGTGACTGCAACGCACGACTACGACTTCTTCCAAAACGCCAGTAACTGGACGAAAGCAGTCAAAGTGGTATTGGATACAGCACAGAGCATGATGATTGACAGCTACACCGAAGAAGGTGAATGGCAGCACACGCCCTACACCTACTGCGCACCATACGGCGGGACACCAATCAACGAGTGCAATGGTAGTCCGCACAAAGGCAACATCGGCCTTATACGCTCCTTCCACCGCCCCAGCGACGACGCATGCACATACCAGTACCTAATACCCTCAAACATGATGTTCTCATCCGCCCTCAACACCTCCTCAACGATAATGGCGCGCATCGAATCTCTCGCCCCTTCCAGCCCCAACAACCTCAACCTCACGACCCGCATGCGCGATATGAGCACGAGCATCAACCGCGGCATCGAGAAATACGGCATCGTCAACGACCCCAAGTACGGTAAAATCTACGCTTACGAGGTAGACGGCTACGGCTCTGCGAATGTAATGGACGATCCGAATGTTCCCTCGTTACTCTCAGCCCCCTTTTTGGGATATACGACGAATCACGATCCGATTTACTCGAATACCCGCGATAAGATTCTTTCTCGTGATAATTCTTATTATGCTGTCGGGCCGGTCATCACGGGTGTGGGCAGTCCACACACGCTTCCGGGGAGGCCGTGGCCTATGGCGCTCATCATGGCCATTTTGACGAGCGAGGATGACGAAGAGATTAAGAGGAATCTGAGATGGTTGTTGCAGAGTACAGATGGTTTGGGCCTGATGCATGAGAGTGTGCACGCGAGACAAGAGGGGGTTTGGTCGCGGCAGTGGTTTTCATGGGCGAACGGGCTGTTCGGACAGATGGTGTTGGACTTGGAGAGAAGGAGGCCGTGGGTTCTGGGTATGGACTTTCAGGCGTAGAACGGACATTACACGTAGTAAGTTAAGGGTGAAGCGAATTAGATATTCCTCTTCCGGGTCACATCACCCGAATGCTTGCGTGGTGTCCTAGCTCTCATCCACAGCAGTACCTGAGATGCTATCCTGCGAGCAAAAAAAGAGCCGCCTATATCTCCACAATGTGAGAAATGTGTGCTGGAACGGCAAAAATGAAATGACTCAAGCGAGGCTCGAACTCGCGACCTTTCGCGTGCTACACAGATGTGAGGCGAACGTGATAACCAACTACACCACCGAGCCGGATTTGTATACTGACTTTTAAATTCGATGTAATTATATCATAAATCAAAATCTTACGGCTACCATTCGCGTGCCAGTAGGGCAGTGCGGGGCACATCTTCCATTTCTCACCGTTGGACGAAGGACATGCCCAGCCATATGCAAATCATTGTGCAATTCTTCTAGCCCTCCCCATGGAATATGTATGCTCTCGCCGTTCACACACCATGTGTAAACGCACGCTAGTACCATTGATGCTGTAAGCCCATTAACAGGCCCCCAACAAGTGTGACAAAGCGTGCCGCTTACCTGCATCCACATCCACATCCATCACGCAATCCCCTGATCAAGGCAACACCTTCTTTCTTTCGCTGCCCCATTTCCCTCTTCTCTCTTCCTACATCTTACTTTTCTTCCACCATGGCGACACTCAAACAACAACTCCCATGGACGACCACGCCCCTCATCGTCAATGCCCCCATGGCCGGTTTCGCAGGCGGCAAGCTAGCATCTGCCGTCTCGCTCGCCGGCGGTTTAGGCATGATAGGTAGCGCGTTCAACATGCAGGAATTGCGGATAGAAATCGATATCGCGGTTGAAAGTCTCAAAGATAGCTGCGTGACGGCGGCGCCGGGGACGCTGCCGATTGGTGTGGGCTTCCTGCCTTTTGCCACGAAACTGGAGGAGATTTTGCCTGTGGTGAGGGAGTATAAGCCGGCGGTGGTGTGGCTTTTCGTAACAAAGGAGCTGGATGAGTATGAGGTGTGGGTTGCTGCGGTGAGAGAGGCGTCGCCGGGAAGTAAGGTTTGGATCCAGTTGGGGAGTGTGACTGCGGCGCTGCACGTTGCTAGGATAGCGAAACCGGATGTGCTCTGCCTGCAGGGCGCGGATGCTGGCGGACATGGCTTCGAGAAAGGCGCTTCGGTTGTCTCGCTGTTGCCGGAAGCCTCTGATACGTTTGCTGCCAAAGGGCTGTCTCACATCCCGCTCGTAGCTTCGGGTGGTATCGCTGATGGACGCGGTGTCGCGGCTGCTCTCACCCTCGGCGCACAGGGCGTTGTGATGGGGACGCGATTTCTCGCGTCACAGGAGGTGAAGATCCATTCTGTCTACCAGGCTGCAGTGCTGGAAGCGCAAGATGGTGGGCAAGTGACTACGCGATCGAAGCTCTTCGATCAACTGCGGGGCCCAAATATCTGGCCGGAGCTGTACGATGGGCGTGGTTTGGTCGCGCAGAGCCACAAGGATTTTGCCAGTGGAATGAGTTTGGAAGACATCCAAAGATTGCACAATGAGGCTGTCGGGGCGGACGACAAAGGCTACAAGACTGGTCTTCAAGGGCGTGCGGCGATCTGGGCAGGCACGGGCGTGGGGTTGGTGAAGGAGGTGGAGAATGCAAGGGATATTGTGGAGAAGGTACGGAAAGAGGCGAGGGATGTGTTGCTTAGAGTGGCAAGAATTTGAGCAAAAGCAGCACGAGATTGCGAATAACAACCAATGTATTGATGATGTCAGGCATGTAGTGAAAGCGCGAAAGAGGTACAGCGCAGTTTCCACGAGCTTTATAATATAATGGAACTTTCAGTCTCTCTTCCAGCGGCTGTTTCGAGATCCACCCTCTTCTTCCATCTCATGTCTGATATATGTCATCGATATACCATCTGTGACTATATCAAAGTAATGGTCTATATTCCATCTGCCCAATGATCTGCATGAACCTGTCATAATCTTCTTCGTCTCTTGATTCTGTCTCTGCCTTCTCGTCGGTAGATAGGTCCTCGTAATGGGCGACATAGAAAAGTGCTCTGGGATCGCGTACGCGGCATACCCCTAACCGCTTGTATCGCCCGAGTACACCTGTCTCAATTACGATCAACATGTTCTTCCAGTATTTGGATAAGATCCTTCCATGACTTTTCCCTCCTTTGAACATGATCAGGGGTATCCCAAAAGCCCTTGTGTCTTGTCCACCATAAACAACCGGATCATCGGAGTTATCCCATGCACATGAGCCCCAGACAAGTCTATACCGCTCATCAATCTTACCAGAACTTGTCAAATTCTCCCGAAAATTGCCGCTGAGCTTAATTAGGGGTGCTTGAACCACAATCGACGCTTCAGCAACATCCCCGAGAGCTGGTGGCCCTCTGGTATTGTATGTAACATTAACCATTTTCGTATGGGCAATGTACTCGCAGTCTTCAAAGTTAACTCCGCCCATCCACTGAACGCCGGTCTTTGCTGAAGCCCATGACCATGTTGGCAAACGCTTCGATGTGAGTTGATTAGAGACATGTTGCTGGCTGGTGTTGTTGCACCATAGGAGGTCAAAGAGTAGCGTGTCTTCCCACATACCGTCTATGTATCTGCTCTCAGGATGTTGCGTTTGAATCCGATGTGCAAAGGCCGCAATTGCAGGTAGCTTGTCTTTCTCGTACGTGAGTTTTCGCCGCGAAAAGCTCTCTACGATCGAGTACTAAAGTAGCCGGTCTGGAACTGTACTACTTCTCAGGTTTATCGAAATAACCTCCGGCAGGTTAAATCGTACATCAGGATCACCCTCGCAGCTTGATCTTTCCTGATAGTGCCATATGACGTCACCATGGCCATAGTGTAGAACCCGCGGGGACAAGCTGAGTTCTTGAAATACCCACCCGCGTTTGTACAATACAGATCCAAAAATGATTGGCCATAATCGAAGACGCGCCACAAGGATGGAAGAGAGAGCTGTGTGCGCATGTGTATCCAAGGGAAATCGCGAAGAGCGAAACCCATCCGAGTCTCAGACGATTCAGTGAACACTCCGTCAGTTGGGCATGTAGCGGCTACTGCCGCAATGGCCACAAACGAATGCTGGTATATGACGGCTATGCGTGATGCTTGTGCATTCCAATCCTCGTCATCGTCTTGGGTGATGCAGAGGCTGTCGATTCATAAGTGTTGTAGTCCAAGCTCTTTGCAAACCACCACAGCGTCCTGGAATGTCTTTGGTAGATCTCTGATCAGTATACCCTGAGTGACGTGTTTGATTTTGTTAAGCTTTGTCGTTGTGACCAATCTTTGCTCGACCCCCCGACAGTGACTCAAGCATGCGTATCGAGTTGGGCTTACTCCCTCTTGTAAGGTAATAGAAGTGTCGTTGATACGCAAAGATCGTGTCCCGCTGAGTAAATTTTGTACCCTGAAATAGCTGCTGCCGCAACACAATGGATGGTCCGATTGGCATTCTTCCATCCATTTTTTTAAGGTGCCAAAGGTTGGATTAGACGGCGTTGGCTTGGATAGCAATCTGGGATGGCGCTTCCTATCCCAGCTTCGAAGAGCATTGTCTTCATCTGGTCACCAATCAGCTTTTGCTTCGGAATCCAAGTGCATGGGTACTGACCATGACTTTTGATCAGACATTCAAAATCAACATGTGCCCCTCCAGGATGATGAAACGAGCCAGTAACGTCTCGCTTCACATACGCGTAGTCAGACTTCTCTGGTATTCTTGGCGCGGAAGGATTTTGTCGTGTATGAATCGGCAGAGATTGAGTAGAAGACTCACGCCCTAACGAGATGGCAAGCCTATACCACAGGCAGTCTTTCCAGTCGTCTTCACTATCCCCTTGCAATGCAATCCTAGCGAGATTGTACCCGGCGAGATTAAAACTATCCTTTCCAGGGCAGTACCTGCACATATGGGAGAGCAATTCAGCGTGCGAAAACATACTTCATGAGGAACCACTTTCGATCGAAAGGTAGAAAAGACCGTAAGAGTAAAGAAGTGCGGGTTTAGTTTACCAAAGCAAGAAGGCACATCCATTATAGGTAGCTGCTAGGCCTAAATCTGGGTTAGCGGACGCGCATAGTCTTCATGTTTTAGATCTGCACACCGGTAACATCTCTAAGGAAAGAGAGATCAAGCGGATAGTCTAGCCCGAACTTTTTCATCATGATGCATAGGGTTCTACCATAGTCCATACTTGAAATACATGACAGTTTACAATCTCACACTTCTGCTGCGTCATGTTCCGCGGGTACTCACAATCATTCGTGTCTAGCCAGCAATCATGTCTTGATGGATTGAATTCGTATTGGCTTCATTATTAGTTTATCCATATTCAGGCGTTGTATGTGTCCTGCCTTGTATCCCATCCCTCGTCTTCTAGACATACGTGATTATCATGACTAATGGTAATAAAGGTAGTAGTAACAGCATCTCTCGCTCCTCGCTAACCCAATGCTTTGTTCTGATCTTTGCTTTGTGTGAAAGATATTACGAGAGAAAAGAAACATAAACAGGAAAATGTTGAAAAACTCAGACGAAATTCGCTTCCAGGGGAGATTACGGTCCAAGTCAGCTTTAGTCGCGGTTGATCACCCTCAAACTCCTCCTTGGGTTGAGTAGCACACCCCTTGCGCCCCAGAAGCTGGGTTCCTGGCCATCTAACAACCCATCTACAACACTGCCCTCACTGTTCCTTCTTCCCCATTCCTCGCCAGGCCCTCCGTACGCCGTGGCTGCATCACCGCTATTCCTCCTTGCGATATCGAACGAGCCCACAGCCGCACCGCCGTGGCTGCTTCCACCTAGGGTACCAGGCGGACGGTCGGAGCTAACTTTCGAGGACGAGGTGAGCGTGCCCTGCTTCTCCGCGTTGGCGCGTGTTTGTACGGCGGCAGCATGTTGTTTCCAGATTTGGACTTGACGACGGTAGATCCAGGCACAGAAAGCGAAGTAGGCGGCTATGACAAAGAAGACACCTGCGATAACTCCAGCGACAATGGCAGCGATGTTGGGACCGTCGTCGCCCGAGGAGATGGAGGAAGCGTTGCCGTTAATGACGTTGGTGATGGTTGAGCCGTCCGGGCCAGTCATAGTGTAGGTTTGTGGCTTGCCTGTTGCAAGAGGACCTTGGGTGGGTGTTTGGCGGGGGGCAGTAAGGGTCGCGCCGCCGGTCGCTTCGCCGCCGATGACACTTCGTACGGCTTCAGGAACTGCATAGCCGTATGAACCTTCGATACCGGCGCCGACGCCGAATCCTCTTTGGTTGAATTGTTGCGCAAGTGGGTTGCCGGTACTTTCTTTGTCGTCTTTGTTGTACTGTTGCAGCGCGTTCTTTCCGGTGACGGCGGTGAACTGGTCGCTCCAGCCCAGACTGCTCATATTGAAGACGTAGATACCGGGCGTGTCACAGCCAAGGTTGGTATTGTAACCCCCCAGAACAATCATTTGTGCATCCCAAGCTTGGCACAGGTGTCCGGCACGGGCAGGGGGAATGCCGGCCTTGTCAGTGCCTTGGTCGACTTCGATCCAGGTGAAGGACGGGACGGAAAGAATCCACATGTCGTCTCGCTGTTTTTGGTTGCCGGGTGGTGTAAGGTCCTGGCCAGCGAACATGTAGATGTTGTAAGAAGAGCCACTAGAAATCGGGATTAGCAGAGTATCCAAGATGACAAGTGTGTATGGTGACTAGGCTTACTCTGCAGCGGCTGCAACAACAGTACAAGGGTTCACACGGTACTCGGGAGTGTCGCCTGAGGTGCTTTGCTTGTACCATGTCGATGTCGCAATATCGTAGACGTCGATGGTGTTCATTTGCGTCTACGTTCTGTTAGACATTTCAGGAAGATATAGTGTTGTTGAACTTACGAAAGTAGCGTTGTCACCACCAGTGAGACCGATCAACAAGCCTTCGTCGCCAAAGCCAGGAACATAGACAAGTGCACTATCCGCGCGCTCAGGGAACGACGCTGTGTTCTGTAGTCCACCGTAGGTGATGTTGCGGAAGACGCCATCAGATCCAGCGGTTTTCCCATCGCTCAGGGACTTGACGTCGTCGTTGGATCGTCCAGGGAACGTGAACTCCAACAAGCTCTTCAGATAGACCCTCGCGATTTGATTGCTCCAACCTTCAGTGGTGAGATAATCAAGGTGACCGGCGAAATAGAAGCCTCTGCCCAGTGTGCTAACAGTAAGGCCAGCACCTTCGGCAACGCGTTGTACGGATTGTCCAGCATCTTCAGCCTCATCACCAGCCTCGGTCTTCGGGTCGGGATGTTCAATCCATTCTTTACTTCCAATACTGTATTCCCACACCGAGTTGTTTGCCGGCTCTACGATAGGGCTGTCTGAGAACTGGCCGCCGTATAGCCATAACGAATCGTAAGATGCCCAAAGTTGGCCGAGCGATACTGCGGGTGGGCCGACGGGCTTGGGAAGGCCTGTAAGGGCGGGCGAACTGATTTGCCAGGACTCGGTGAGATCGAGAGTAAGGAAGTCGTTATCTGTCTGGAGTTAGCATTTTGCATGTGTATAGAAGCCATGAATTGAAGTGCCCAAACATACTCCATGTGTTGTCAGTCTGCTGAGCCTCGGTGGTCCTGCGGAAACCGTACATGTACAGAGTGCCGTTAACGATTGCACTCTGACCACTCCATCGCCTACACGCATCAGTGGGACTATCCTCTCGCCTCACGAGCACTGCGCGTTCGGCGTTGGCTTGGATCGAGTTCGTCGGGATAGTGCCACCTCTTACTCCGACGTAATTGAGAGGGTTGAGTTGCATGATTGGTAGCATCAAAGCTAGCATGAAACTCAACAATCCCAGTCGGTAGAGTTTAGTGGGCATGAAGGTCTGTGTCGCGGAGGAAGTCGAGTCATTCGCATCGTTTTCGTCGTATATCGACTCCCAATCATCCTCATCCTCATCCACTCTCTGCCCCCTAGCATCAAAGATGTCGTTGCGACTTCTGAATCTCAACAACTTTGCGGGTCGTAATCTCTTCAATGTCTCGCCATGTGCGCGAACCGGGCTCCGCTCTTCCTGGATCCTATGCTCGTCTACCAGTCCAACCTCAGTGAATATGGACATCCGGCGACCCTCGGGGTGGGCCGCAGGCTGTGGTAGTACGCGCTCCATGACTATCAATTCGTTCTGGCGCCAAAAGAAAGCGATTCCACAGTCGGCGCGCGGTATGGAAAAAGCAGAATCCAGAAAAGGGCCGTCCAAGATTTACGAGTTGTGGCGGATGGTAGCGACAGGTAGGTTTTGGCGTTAGAGGAAAGAGCGAGCGGATAAATGCTCAGAATGACGTCTTGAATTCAGGAACTCAGGAACCAAGGTCGCACCCTTGAACCTTTGGCTCGAACGAGTGAGTGGAACGGGAACAGCAGCCGGGGTGAGTATATGCGCGGTTGTCAACAGACGATGAGTGGTTGGTGAGTCGTGGCAAGAAACCCCGGAGAAGCCGTGGCGGCGCTGATTTGTCTATGGCCTCGTCAAACAGCCGGGATGACAATGTGCACTGAAGTGACGCGAGTAGACGAAGCCACTCCGTGTAAGCGAGCGAGGAGCAGCAGGGCGAAGCAACGAGGGGACGCGCAACTCTCGAAGACAATCAGTGGCACCGACAGATTACACGAGAAAGGATCGAAAAAGGCAGGGCAGGGCAGGGCAGGGCAGGGGAGGAAGGGAGAGTAGCCACGGCAATATGTGGAGTGCAGAAAGCGGGCAAGCAGCGAAAAAGTGGAACAAAGCCGGATCAGGACCCAAAGTCTTCTACAACAAACAGTCGTCTTTTGAGAGGATTTGGCGTCGCGAGATGGCCTCCCTCCGCCCACTCTCGCCTCATCCAGTGTGCGTAAGAGGGGCCCGGCTGGTGTCGATTCCGCCCGACTCCCCACTGCTGACTGGCCCGGCTGGTGGACGAGGGTACGTCATGGAGGGTGCCAGTAAAGGCAATGATCGATTTGTAACGGCGATTGGCTTTTCAACGGCCAAGCCAGGGCCGCATTGGTCATTCTGTGCAGGTCATCAAGGGGGGGGAGGGATGCCATGTTGGTACAAGATGGGCTGGGGAATTGATAGCGTGACATACGCCAAGTAATGTGGGTCGCATAGCAAGGAACCGCCCTGGGGCCAACTGTGCAGCTGCCAAACCAGCCTTTGGGCAGTCTGAGGGCGAGGCTGTCAAGGCTGTGGTCGTGGATGCTGCACATCGACTATCTCGGCTTGTTTACTTATCGTCTGACTTTCCAGTCAATGTAAAGCTTCACGCTTCCGGCTTACACTCCCGCAGTCAACAAAGCGCTCCTCTTTCCCTTCGCAACCCACTTTCAATAACAAACCCGCCATAGTTCCCGCGTCCATCCCAGCACACGTTCAAACACACACTCGCACGAGCAGAAGCCTCGTACTTTGTACTGGCTCTAATACGCTTACGGGAGTCCCGGAGATTTCGATAGCTTGTGCAGCGTGCAGCAATTAGTGTGTAGTAGTAACAAGGGGTGTGGGTGGGTGGAGCCGCCGTTTCGTGACCCCTAGAGCGAGCAAGCCAGCCCATTCTTAATTCTATTTTGGCTCACCGCGCCGCACCGCAATTGAGCGTGGCTATGCCCATGCGGTGCTACGCATCTAGAACAATGAGATACAAGACGAGACCAATCTTTCTGTTGGAACTAGAGGCGAGATGCATCACGCATGCACAGTGTTTATCGAGTGGATATTTATGGGGGTTGGTGAGATCTCGGGTGCCAAGCGAGCCATGTGGCGGCCTACCTGGGTACTGGGTATTGGCTTCGTATATGGGGTCACGATGTGCGAAGAAAAAAAACGGGTTAGAGAGGGGTCATCACACGTTGTAGTAGGTATTGATAATATATTCTATGCTTCATTTGACCATACTTGCCAGCGCCATTTCAAACGCTATCGGCCAAATCGTACAACCAAGCTACCGTTCAGCTTCATCAGGCGCGATCCGCTACGAAGGCGTGTAGTGTTCCTCCAGTTCCGCCCCATGTTTCTCGCTAATAAAATCCATGACATCGTCGACAGTCCCTGGAAAGTCTTCAGTGTCTACTTCTCTTCCGTGCTCGCGAAGAAGGTCAATCAACTGATGTAATGCTGTCTGGAGAGTTTCCAAAGACCAGGAATACGACTGCTCCTTGGCTACATCTTCCCAGTCGACGTCTTCTTCGTAGTCGTCTCTACGATCTTGCAGCTTGAAGATAAGATCGTACTTGTCGCCCCACAACATTTGATCGACACCGGGTGCAACTGACTTCTCTGACTCGGGAGGCTCATCGAGGGATGGAGTTGCGGGCGCGACGGCAGATTGATCTTCCACCACATCTACCGGGTCCTGACCGTCCTGTGCAGAATTAACTTCCTGCTCTTGATCTTCTTCGATGCAATCGTCCACGATTTGACCCTTTCGTCCTTCATCATTCTCCTTGGGATCCTCGTCTACGTCCTGCTTCTTTGGTTTGCGAGGTTTCTCAGCCTTGTCACTTTCCGTAGTTTCACTCTTCCTAGACCTCTTCCGTTTCTTCTTTTGCAGAGGTGAGACGCCCGATACATCCTCGACTTGCTCCTCCATTGGCCTCTGGGCCTCAGTCTCATCCGCTACTTCGTCTGCAGCCGTGCTCAACTTGGCACGTTCCTCAGGCTTATCAACTTCCGTTGTCTCACTCTTCCGCGGTCGTCCACGCTTCTTCTTCGGTGGCGGGTCAGATGGCCCTTCGTCGGCATGTATCTCCTCTGATACATGATCCTCAGGCTTGTTACTTGACGTTTTCGATTTGCGGCGTTTCTCGTTTGCCGGATCATCTGCTATAGCTTCTGGCTGATTTTCCACTTCGTTCTCTTCCTCTGCGTCAGAACCAAAATAATACTTTGACGACTTTTGCGTCTTGGGGCGCTTTTCACTGCTAACCCCGTTGATAGCGTCGCCCTTTGGACGTCGCCCACGTCTTTTGGGAGTAGATTCGCCAGTCTGCGCCGGTTTTTGAGGCTGGATTTGGGCCGTAGCCGCTCTGGGTTTGTAATCCAACTGAATCTGGGGTGGATTCTCGCGCCTCATCATCTTAGTCCATTTGACTGAAGCCTGAATACGACTGCGGGAGTCACCCATCTCGTGAGCGACCTGGGGCCAACTGATGTCTTTGCTAGTATATTCGGTAAGCGGCGGCCGTCCCGACTCAGCGCGAAAGTCTTCATCCCTCTGCGCAACGGTTGTCACGGCGTGGATAAGGAGTTGTTCTTCCTCTTCAGACCAGCGAGAAGTCTTGCGGCTGTCACCGTATTGCAGGTAATCGCGCCATCGGTTCACGCAATCATGTGTCGAGCGGTCTCCCATCGTGATTGAGATGAGCTTCCACTGATTCGGATGCAGCGCCTGTAGATTTCGTAGTTGCTGATCCTCCTCTTCTGTCCATGCCCCGCTTTTGAACTGATGGTATAACTGGCGAATGTGTCTCCTCAATCTATCATGTGGGCGAATCATGCCGATATTTCTAATCTCTTCCCAAAACTCGGCGCTTTCCCGCGCATCTTCAATGTCTTGCGGGGCCCAGTCTTTCTTGTTCCGCTGATAGCCAGGTTCGCGATTAAAGCTTGGATCGTGATGGTTCCATTGGATGATCTCAACGAGCTCTGATGTCTCCAACCCCCTTCTTTGTTGAAAGTCCTTGATGGCTCTACGGATCAACTCTTCTTCGTCGTCGGTAAAATCTCCGGTTGCGCGCACATCCGGAGGGTGACCCAATTCGCGATCCATGTTGAGTGCTCGCTCGGCTGACGATAGCAGACTAATCCCGTCCCCGTTGGTTCGGCGTATTTTCCTCACAGATGCCTCACTTGGACGCTCCTTCTTCGTTGTCTTCTTCTTCTTCTTCTTTGGCACTTCCTCTTCGTCGCTCTGGTCGCGTTTGGGGTGTGGATCCGGGGGGACTTCATCGTCACTAGAGATGGGATCCTGCATGATGTAGTCTTCGTTGTGGGACGCTTCACTCAATGGGTGCCCAGGCTTGCGAACCGAAGCAGGCCAATCGTAGACTTTTCCATCTCTCGTGTTTTTCTTCGCGCTACGCTTTTTGCGGGTAGCTGGCTCTTGCAGGTGGCCATTCCCGTTCGCGATGTTTGGTTCATCGTCGGGAATGTCATAGATGTCCTTGGCTTTCGCGATAGGTGTTTGTGGCTTCTTTACCCGCTTTAGTTTCGTCTTCTCTACTCGTTGCAAGTTGTCATCATCGTTGGGGCTTGTCTGAAAGAGGTCTTGTACCGTAGTCGCTGACTTGGGCGTACCGATCTTCCGCCTTTTGGTTGGCGTGGGTGTCGCATTTGCCGCGGTCCCTGGCGGGTGCGCAGTATTCGACAAAGAGCCAGCCTCGGCAGTCTCAAGCGACCCTACTTCTGTATCTCTAGCCCGTTGACGTTTGCGCTGTGGAGTCGTGTGCGAAGGGGAGGCGGGTTCATCTACGTCCATGTTCGTGTCGGCAAGCTCGTCGACGACTTCTCCAGGTACAGCGTCTTGGATGACTTGGTCTCGTCTTGCCTGCTTGCTTTTCTTGTAGGTGCGCTTGTTCTTGGTGGCGCTGGAGGGTACGACATGGCTAGATTTTGGCGACGGAGCAGGCGCATCTGCGGTCGTGGCGGCGATTTGGGAGTCTGGCACCTCGACTGCATTGGGACGTGGGGAGCCATTGACAGGATGCGACATGTGGAGGCTGCTGGATGGTGGTCGGCCGCTCTCGTCTGCCTCTGGTTGGGTGGCGGGAAAGGGAAAGGGCGAGGATGCTGGGACTTCGTTCTCGTTTCCAATGTCCTGAGTCTTTGCGGGAGATGTCATGGGGCTTATCTTGGTAGACTTGACCTTTTGCTTCTTGCGCCTTTTCTGCGCAGATACAGGCTGGACAGGCGTAGAGTCGTCGCGGTTCGTGGGGTTGGCCTGCGCGCCCTCGTCCATGAGCTGCTGGGATGCGGCCATGTCGTCCTCCTTGGGGCCTGTGGATCCAATGCGTTAGGCGCGTGTGCGCAAAGAGGAACGAAGCTAAGAAGAATATATTCCTCAGCCTGTCAGGCTCGTGTACTCACTAAAGTGGGACTTGCGCTCGGCCGTCGGGGAAGCTACTATGGAAGCATTCGCGTCGCGACTCGGCGTGGGCATAGGCTGCGAGGAAGAAACCCCCATCCTATGTCTCAAATCTTTGAATATCGCATATCCAGGGCTCGAGGTGACCATTTCTGGCGCAGAAACGTTTGGCGGGTCGCGACTTTGCGACAGCTTCATTTGTGAGAAGTCGCGTCGGGGAACCGTGGAACATTTCGAAAGCCCTGGCTAGTACGCGTGGGGTTAGTCTACCCCCGATCCCCGTTCATCAGTCGCCTTCACCCTGTTACACCCAACTGAACAGTACTATCACAAAGATGAGTGCTTTTTGCCATTTCTCGTCGCACACTAGGTTTGCCCTTCATCAGCCGCAAATTCTGAAAATACTGCAATATGCACCACAGTCATAAGCATCTTGCTGAGAACATTCAGAGACAGAGCAGATACGCGCACTACATCTGTATGTAGGTACTATGTATGGTTAAGCTGTCTTATCACTTGTCGACGCTGTTCACAATCACGTCCTCGTTGAAAAGATTCTCTCACCTTCCGTCCCGTTTTTGCATCGGCCCACACGTCCGTGCTACCGCACATGAAGCATAACATCTTGTATAATCTCAACTATATATTCTCCATCCGCAACTCTCAAATTATCATACAACCTTTGCTTCTAAACGCCATTATCAAATCAGACCCTCCATCTATACCATTGATTGTTTCCTTACAATAATAGCTTCAGTCTCTAGCAAGACAGACAGTATGGGCCAGCATGGATCGCCTCACACCCCCAATACCCCCGAAAAAGAAGACCTCCTCACCAACCTGGACGCACACATTGCTCGTCTGGAGAACAAGATTGCAACCCTAGTCAAGGAAATGAGCACCCTGGATGATACGCGTGTATACATTCTCTCCAATACACTTAGTAACTGTTCTAGAAATCCTTTACACAACAGAACTCTCAATCCACATCAGTCTGTGTTTCCCCAAACACATCCAACAGCATCAACGGTAAGGAACCCACCATCCAGCCTCCGCCACCAAGCCATACTCCAGCATGCACGCCGCCACGAAAGAAGCCCGACATCTCCGCCTTCCTCTGGTCTCCTATCCAGCGACGAAGCTGCATTCAGACAGGCACGTATTGATACTGGAATTAACAATTCTGACAACGCTGTCGAGTCTCTTTCCATCATCCATAGCGTGGAGGGACCACCCGCCCCTCAGACCCACGTACCCACTAACCTGGTCGAGAGCTCCATCTCACCAACGAGTGATACGAGTGTGGACAGCAATGGCGAAAACGGTCAAGACATCCACTGGGCGAGGAAGAGAAGCGCAAAGCGTAAACTACAGGACAATGCCGAAAAAGCGATGGAAGCGCGGCGGAGGAAGTTGAGCGAATGTTGAAAAGGATATACTGCTTAAATCAAATCGATGGCACGGCGTTCGGGGGTTGTCATGGTCCAGAGTGAACTTTGGATGCAATGAGCCCATCTCTGGACCCTGAGTACGGTATTCAAGAGAATCTAAAAGGCCAATGTATTATTTCATATACTAGAAACCTTAACCTCATTACTCCCTTTGCCATTCTACCTCTTTGTCTATCACCACTCTCCACTGAAGGTTGTTACAATACCCTTTCTCGAACTTCCTCATCGCCGCATCAACTAAGTAAAACCCACGCACCAAATCCAACACTCTCCAACAATAGTACCAAAACACCAATCGCCATACCACTATCCACGCGATCAGTCCTCTGTCGCACCAAATCTTCACGCATCTCCTTTCCCCTAATACCGAAGAAAATCCACAAGAGTGTGGCAGCAATGCTACCAAGCAGCACAAGCGCAAGCGCGAACAAGATACGGAACCTTGAAGGCACGTGCAAGAAATCAATCGTCGTTATCGTCGATGGTGACATTCTTTCCCCAACAATAGAAGTAACATGCGCCGGGTGGTATGACAATGATGCGCGATACGAATTCGACGCCGCGACTCGTCTCGCCCAATGAACCCACGTATACCTTGCTTTTCCTATGCTGGGCTGGCTGAACAAGGATACCAAGCCTTCTTCTGTGAAAGGAGTCCCGGGGTCTGCGGAGCTGTCACTGCCATTCCCTACTGCTAGCAACCCTTCTACTGTTGGTCGAATGGTCTCGGCCGGAGTACCACTCCACACACTGCGTTGACTGAGTTGGATAGTATACAATCCACGTGCACTGAATGCACGTCGAAGCCAGCTTCCGGCCAGCCTACGATGGCCATTTTGGAGTTCTTGTGCGAAACACCTGTCGTCGAAGTCGACTGGCTTTTCCTCGGAGGTGGGCATCTTCTCAGTACGATTAAGGTGGCCCAGTAAGGGCGCACTCGGCACCACGATGCGAACCATGCACTTCTTACTCTCATCGCAAATCCCTTTCCTCCAGCTGCGCCTCTGCAAGCTTAGCCAGACTGCTCGTTCTGCAACCTCACTTCCCGACCCAGCATAGCCTCTTACCACCCCTTGCGCGCTCTCGCTCCTTTCAAGCCGACTTCTGAGATCGAATCTTCCCTTGTCGGTAACGATTCCAAGAACTTGCTTGCCCTTGCGGTCATCGTAGGGCGTCCTGAGCTCTTCATCCCCAACAGCACTGTCCAGTCTTGCGTATTCCTCGTCGTCCCGGTCTTCAAGACCAGGATGTGTGCTAATTTCCCGGGGGCGCGACCTGGATTCCGAGGATCTCTTCTTGATGGTGAAAGGGTGTGGTATTCTGAAGAAATTAGACGATCGATGGGTAAGACGCTCGCTGTTGGCTGAGAGGGTAGATGAAGCGGTCACGGGTTGACTGTTTGGAAAGGAGCATGACTTCGGAAATTCGGTAGTTGTAGCGGATTGAAAGTATGTCAGTCCATGTGGAAGTGACGTCTCGATTGGCGACAGGTTCAGCGACTCAAGCGCGCGCATGGTCATAACGTGGGCGTTGATTATGGAGTCGGCGATCATACTCTCAGATGTGTTCCTTCTGTGGCGGCTTTGGAAGGTCGGGCTCAGTGGCAGAGGGGTGTGAACATCTTCGCCTTGCTTCAAAGCAGGAAAGGAGAAAGACTGTTCTCTCTCTTCCACTGGAGATGCGGTCTCAGAATGACTGCCCCTGATGGAATGCCTTGGGGTGTTAACAGTCGGCCTGGTGTGTACCACGCGTACAGTGTCCTTGTTGAGTCGGCGCAGAGACATCTTTCTGGCTCTGTTGGGCCCTTTGCTCTCATCCCCAAGAGAATCACAGACGTGTACCTCATGCTCTTGGCCACCTTCAGTAGTTTGACCTGGCTCGGGCACTGAAGACTTTGGGAAGATTGGCAGGGAAGCAATGGTGCTTCTCTCCCTACTTCTCCCCCGCTGCGTGCTGTCACTCTGACTGTCAATCTTCTGTGATGAGTTCCCCGAACCGACCCTTCGGCTGGATCTGAACTTTCGTACGAAATCTCTCACATTGTCTTCCCACTCCGGGTCGGGTGAGTTGTCGTCAAAGAAGTCGCCCCCAGGAATCAAGCCACTTTCCATCGTGTCGCTCATATTAGGGTATACAGAGCCTCGTCTTGTGGGGGGAGGGTCGATTACGTGTGGTGATGAGGCAGGGCTACAAGACAGCCTCGCAGATGGATGCTTGAGAAAGATGACCTGAGTCGCGTCTGACAAATGAGGCGGGAGTTTTGAAGCGATCAGATGTCGTGTGAAAGGAGATGTCTTCGAGTGGGTTGACGTAGCCGTGACTTGGGGCTGTGCGACCTCCATTTTCGTATTACTTGAGGCGTCTCAGTCTATCGGAGACGGTTATCGCTTTCCACGCGCTGGAAACCGACCCAGGGCATCCCCTCCAGTTGATGGCTGGTCGGCGACTTTGCGAGGCGTGATGATGAAACGAGCGGTGGAGGAACAGGACAAGAGCTGGCTGAGAACAAAGCCAAGGTCGAGGTACGTTGACGAAAAATGGTGGTGAGCATTTTGCGAGTAGTTTGCGAAGAATTACGACAACAAAGAAAGCACGCACCAGAGATTGCAGACCTGTTTTCCGCACTTTGGCAATGCCAGGTCGGCGGTATGGCAGCGACAAACTCGGAATGTTGGTACGCGGTGGTGTGGATTAGACTACGGTTGCAGCCGCATTCCGTTGGCCTCCTTTGTTGAGGTCAACAGGTACTGGGCCAGTGCGGAAAAAAATAGAAAAGGATGGTGGTGGATGGGAATAGTATCTATTGGAGATGGACATAGGGACGAACCTATCTAGAAAGGCCCTTGCTCTATGAACCTGCGCTGGGGCAAAACTAAGAACGCCATATGCAATGCCACTAACTCGTCAGAATCAACACAATACGGCCGTGACCAAGAAAGAGAGGGTCGATCATATGAAAATCGTAAGAAAACGTGGAAAGCCCTTACTCGCCGTCACGGTCGAACATCTTAGTCATGGCTTTTTGGGCAAGTTCTACGCCGGCAAATGTGGCCGCGTTGGCAGGCACTGCTCGAGCCATGGCCGGGCCAATACCAGGGAAGAAGGCTTTGAGCCCACCGCTGGCGTGGATGCCTTTGATGGTTCCGCTGATTGTTGGCCGGCCTTCAGCACTCTGCAAGCGGGATTTGATGGTGTCGACTGGGAACACTGGTATCCACATGGCGACACCTGCAGCACCACCAGCGACCATAACAGCGCCCATACTTAAAGAACCGGGCTGCCCAGTGACAGGGTCCTTTGGCGTGAGGTTTCGCTTGAATGTCTCGTATGTCGCGAAGTAGAGGGCTGAGCCTGGACCGTCACGCGCCAGTGTCATGGCAGATCCCCGATACACCGAACGGATGCCACCCTCCTTGTAGAGCTGTTTGACAACATCGAGACCTCCGGAGTATTTGGGCTTCTCGCCGGGCGCCAGCTGTTTCTGTCCCTGAATCTGTAGCAGCACTTTCACGCGCTCGAAGGGTGCAGTGATGATGGTCATGGGGATGGCGCTGAAGAAACCGGCAGCAGAGACCTGGGCGACGCTGAACTGGTTGTTCTCGACCTTCGAGACGCTGGAAACTAGCTGCTTGCCGAGATCGTAGCCCCAGAAGGACACAGCGACTGGTGAGTATCAGATTAGCCTTGTCCCATTCCCTCGGCCTACCAAGTTCTTGTCTTTGGAGTACTTACACATTGGTGTGACACCGACAAGAGGCGCAGAGACACCGGCATACAAGCCTCTAGCCAGTCCCTCCTTTGCGATTGTCCGCCTTACAACGTCCATGGCTCCGCTGTATACGCCCTTCTCGGCAGTCTGCATGCGCACCTTGACCAGATCGAAGGGATGGCCAACAACGACGGCGCAAACACCTCCGACACCTCCAGCTATCAGCGCTCGCAGCGACTGAAGCGAGGACTTGGTTGCCACCTTTGCATCTTCCTTGAGCTCTGCTGTCGAGGGCAGCTTCTCGATGACGGCGTCTGTAGTGCTGGACATGCTGGCGGGAGCTTTTGGTGGGGGCGCGTCAAGTGGTCCAAGTGACGATTGTGAGCGATGGACGAGACTTGGAGATGGAAAAGGCTGGCTGAAGCAAGCGACGAGCTATGCGATCCCTACCACAGCGAGACTGGACGTAAAAAATGCGTTCAGTGTGGGAGAGAGCGAATATGGTTCAAGCATGTGAGTAGTTCCAGTGCTCCGGAGCTGGGCCTACGTCGGTCCAGGGCTCGGCTGGCTATTTCGCGTGCCGAGGCTGATCTTCGCCGAACACCCGCACCCCATCCTAAGGGCATGCAGCGTCATACGCGTGAGCCGAGTGAGCCACCGGGCAGTGACATGTGAGTTCTGGCGATTTGAGGGTTTTCATGCTGGTGAGAGAACAGCTCATGGACAAGATAAGCTACCCCGCCTGCACAGACGTCACCACATACATTGCTGCACAAAAGGAAGGCGCCATCCTTCGGTCTAACGGAGGACGACATGAAGGCTGCATATGCCCAAAACAAACACACGTCTGCGTACTGAGGCTCTGCTGTGGGCCCAAGATCAATCCCCCCGACTTTGTAGCACGTGAAAGTGGGTCATCCATGAGGCGACTATACGCACCCAGCCTTGGTATCTTCAATACATTGTACTAGAGTAAGTATAGCTGCAGGCTGCGAACGCCCAAAAGAAACAAATTTGGAACAGGGTATCATAAAGCACTTGTTAGAACGTCCTTGTCCCTCCCAAAACGCCCCATTCCTGAACACTAGAATTTAACGCGTGATGATTTCAAATTGACTGCCTTTGCGTCGTCCTTTTCTTGGATTGCAACGCGCCCTGCAGCTTCCTCGGATTCGCTTTCTCAGCACAGACTCAATGATCAACGCCCACCTTCCCTGGACCCTTGCCCACCTTCTTGTCGATACCCAACTTCTCGAGATCCGACTGCTTATACAAGTGAGGAGCTACTTCTGTGAGCCAATTCGGATCGATCGGGGCTACAGAACGTATAAACTCCGTTGATGTCGAGATGAGCTCATGGAAAATGACCCATTTCTCGCGTGTCTTGGACATGCAGCTGGAAGGGTGTATTCGGACAGATAAACCGCCTTTCCCAAGAACAGCGTACGTCTGACCATCCCGCTGCAGGCGCGCTACGTTGTGAAAAAAGCCAGCTGTCAGACTCTTCATGATGGTGACGTGGTCTGAGATGCCACAGCTCGAACGGGCAATCTCAACCTTGTCGCAGAGACCCAAGAGTTGCTCTCGCACATCTCGTACCCGCGCGATTGACCGGTACTGCACAAAGTTTTCTTTGGCCCATAGTGGCGAATACTCATTTTCCTCGAATTCGGAATACAGTCGGAGGAGTCCAAGCATATCCCCTCCCTCGGACGCCTGGAAGAAACGAGCTTTGGCATGATCTGCTGCCATCTTCTTGTCTTTCGGGGCGAAGAACAGCGCTCCCGCCTCCGTCACCATGGCTACAATGGTGATAATTTCGCTCGCACAGCCGTATTGTTCTGCTGCCAACAGAGTTTTGGCAAGTTGCGGATCCAGTGGCAGTTCGCTAGCCCGCCGGCCGAGTTTCGTGATCGTTCCTTCACTGTTCAAGAACCCGAAACTGTACAAATTCTCTAGAGATTTCGCAATGGTGGAGACTGGCGGTGGATCCATAAAGTCAAAATGTAACAGATCATTCACTCCAAGTGCCTTCAAAGTCAGCGCTACAGAGTCGAAGTTGCAGCGCTGCACTTCAGGTGGGTGCTGCTCGGGCAATTCGTTTGCGTAACTCCAGGCCGTATACAACCGGAAACACTTGCCAGGACCCGTTCGCCCAGCACGACCGGCTCTTTGTTCAGCACTCGCGCGCGAACAGGGCACTACAGACAACGTAGACATGCCTGTACGGGTGTCATATGAGTTTTGCTTCTCTACGCCTGAATCCAACACAATGCTAATACCATCGACTGTCAGACTCGTTTCTGCAATGTTGGTCGCAACGATGACTTTGCGAGAGCCTTCTGGTGTAGGTTGGAAGATAAGCTGTTGCGCTTCTGCAGGAAGTGCACCGTAGATCGGGGCTATGATGAGAGGAGCGACCCTGTTTCCGAGTTTCTTCATGGTATCTTCTAGGAACTGTACAGCGGCTTCGATCTCATCCTGACCAGAAAGGAAGGCTAGGATGTCGCCCTTCTCTGTGCCCATGGCCACATGGAGCTGTATGACCGTCGTGACCATGGCGTTCAGGTAGTTGGCTTCTGGAGAGGTCGTGAAATGCTTCTGGATGGGAAATGTGCGTCCTGGAATCCTGAAAATAGGACAGTTGTTGTAGTACTCTGAGAAGCGCTGAACATTTAAAGACGCACTACTGATGATAAGTCGGAATTCTGGGCGAATACTGCAGATATCTTTGGTGAGGCTGATCAAGAGATCCGTGTTGACGCTACGCTCGTGGGCTTCGTCAAGAATTACAACATCGTAGCGTTCGAGCATTGGATCGTTCTGCAATGCCTTCATGAGAATACCGTCTGTGCAATACTCAATCACGGTTTCCTTTTCATCGATCTTTGACTCGAACCGGACGCTGTAGCCGACTTCCCTTCCGACTCGCGTATGGTTCTCTTCCGCTACACGCTGAGCTAGAGACATGGCTGCGACACGTCTGGGCTGCGTGCACACGATACGTTTGCCTCCACCACCATAGCCAGCATCACGCGTGTATGCAGGGACCTGCGTACTCTTTCCCGAACCGGTCGAAGCTTCAATTACGAGGATTTGTTGGGTTTTGATGGCTTCGATAAGCTCGTCCTTGAATGCGTATATCGGCAAACTCTTGCGCACTTCATCTATGCTCTTTGCCTTTTTCTCCGCTTCGTCGAGTTGGGCCAGGAGTCTCTGCTGCTCCGGGTCGATACTAGCCTGAGCCATAGCTTGGAACGAGACTTGGGTGGAATTATCGAAAACAAATTCATAATCGTCCTCTTGCACGCGTTCGGGCTTCTTGGTCTGGGTCTTGATCTTCTTCATCTGCTCCTCTTCCCATAATTGGACCTCGCTCTTCTCATATCCTGGCTCTTTGTGACGCTTTGTGAGGGCCTCATGTTTGCTCGAATAGTCGGCGTCCGGTATGATGAACCCATCTCGATGCTCGTCTATGGCATTCCGCGCCTCGGCCAACTTCAGTGTCTCTCTGTTCTTGGCAAACTCTTTGCGCTCCCTCTCTGATAGCTTGGAACCCAGTCTTTCTTCTTCCTCTGCTTCTTCTGCAACCTGGCGGCGGAGGAGCGCGAGCTGTTGTGCTTCTCGTTCGGCAAGATATTTCTGACGCGACGCGAGGCGGAGGGCGCTGACATCTTGGTCGCCCGTCTTTCGTCGTTTCGAGTCCATGTTGGGTGGTTTTGTATGCGACGACCCGTGAAGGCGCCCGGGGAGCGTTTGAGTCGGTGCGGTTTCGGTGACGAAGAGTGTGGTTTGAGGAGGTTTGGTAGTGGGTAGCGGGCGTCTCTACAAAATGTGGAAGCTCGGGCCAGGTGGCGGGCTCGCGGGACACGCTAAGGCTGCCCGCCGCTGCAACCTCGAGCATTTTCAGGCACCTGCATTGAATTCACGAGGTATAACCAATACAGAGTCATTTACAATCGGACATGGAGAGATATCATTTTTCATTATCATGTAGCGCTCATCAAAACGCCATTCTCGATGCCACGCTTCGTAAACACTTGAAAACAAAAGAGCATATACAAATAACCCACTCCTGCAACAGCTCCATGGTGCTAAGCAACGCCGCCTATGCTAGATGTTCAATGACTGATGTACTGGAAAACAGCACTAACATCTTTGAGATCGTTCGCTGTCTCTTGTCTAAGCAACAGATCCTGGATTTTGCCCAATGGCCCCGTTTCTCCGTCATTGACAAAATGGTTCCAAGTACTCGTATCACCGTACAACATAGCCGGAGCTTTGATGACTTGCCTACCATCTTCTTTCCGGCACCGCTTGCACTTGAATGTATCGTGTGTGTCGCTCGTAGTGTTGTCGCGGTATTGAAAGAGCTCACGGAGAGAATCCAGGCTGAAATGTCGCTCGACGTCTTCCGCAGAGTCGACGACACAAGAAGAGAGTGATTGTTTGTGAGACTGGCGTTGGAAGACCTTTTCTTCGATAGTACCTGTGGTGATGAAGCGGTAAACGAAGCAGTCCTTCTTCTGGCCATCACGCCACACACGAGCAAGGGCTTGCTGATCGGCAGCCGGGTTCCAATCAGGGTCGAAAAGAACAAGTCGGTTGGCACCAATCAAGTTGAGACCACATCCACCGGCCTTGGAGGAAAGAAGGAAAACAAACTCTGGGCTTTCGGGGTCGTTGAACTTGTCAACCAGCTTTTGTCGCTTGCTTACGTTCATGGTACCGTCCAACCGGAAGCAGCCATATCCGCGCGAGCGACAGAGCATGGCGAAGATGTCGAGTGTTTGGGTGTAATTGGAAATCAAGACAATCTTGTCGTTCGTCTCGGCGCGGATACGAGCAAGCATACGGTCCAGAACTGCCATCTTGCCAGAGTACCAGACTTTGACTTCCCGATCTCTGCCTCGCGCGTCCTTTTGCACGAAATCTTCAGGAAGCTTGTCTTCGCACCCTGGTAAGTCCTCGGGCAGGTTGAGAAGATCTGGGTGGTTACACAGCTTCTTGAGCATGCCGATGACCTTGAGTGGCTGCGAGCCTTTGCCACGGAGCAGACTTTGAACATCAGGAGAATTGATGAAGTGGTTGTACAGGTCTTTTTGGAATGGTGCAAGGTTGCAGAAAACGACATGCTCGTACTTGACCGGTAGGTACTTGGAGAGAATATCGTTGGTTCGCCGAATAATGAACTTGTTCACCAGACCCAAAAGCTCTGTGAGTCTCTCTGTACCCTTTTGTACGTCTGCGTCTGTTCCATTGGCGTCGCGACCCTTCAAGATGGGAATTTCATAGTGCTTGCGGAATTCCATGCGCGTACCAAGATAGCCGGGGTTCGCAAAATTGAGTAGTGCGAAATACTCCGAGAGATCGTTCTGGATGGGCGTTCCGGAGAGGATGACACGTCTTTGAACATTCAGGTTATTCAAGGCCGTAAAGGTCAAGCTGTCACCGTTCTTCAGTCGATGGCCTTCATCGCAAAGCATCAAACCAATGGGCGTCTGTCCAAACTCCTCAGCGTAGAGACGCAGTGTTTCATAAGACACAATCAGTACAGGCCGGACCACTGCACGTCCAGATGCGATTGACCATTGTCGTATTTGTTGAATCAGTTCCTCCTTGGAAGCCTTTCCGTCGATGGCGAAAGGAGTGACAGCATCCTTTCCCAGCCATTTGATCAGCTCGTTTGCCCAGTTCCTCACTAAACTTGATGGACATGCGATGACGCATTTCTGTATCGTGGATTTTCCGGCGTCCGGCGACTGCTTTAGCAAAGTCCACATCAGTGCGATACACTGCAACGTTTTACCGAGGCCCATCTCGTCAGCCATGATACAACCATTCGCCTTCGGGTCGATCATGCCAGTGGTGGCTCGGAACAAGAACTTCACACCCTCGACTTGATGCGGTCGCAGAACTTTTGCAAGCCTCGGATCTATAACGACGGGTACACGCGGTCGATCGTTGTCTACTTTCTTTTTCAAGCCCAGTATCTCAGCGAGACTCTTGTGAACGAGTGGCGCCTCCAACTCCTTTGTCTCGGTCTGGCTTTGCTTGGGCTCAATTTCTTTTGGTTCCGGTTTGTCGTCAACAGTGGGGTCGTACAAGACTATTGCAAACTCTCCACTGGGATCATGTAGTGGTCGCGCAACGAAGACGGTTCCCGTTCGCATACCAAGCAATGGAGCCGGTCGATGTGGATTGTATGCACCAGTGTCCTTGTTGACGAGAGGCACAATGAACTTCGTCCTGAATGCAGTGTCTTTGTCTTTGGGTTTGAACACGGGAAATCGGTTCGCGTCTCGTGTGGCAAGGGCTAATCGATCCTCGTTCGAGTATGGTTTGTCGCTCTCTCCATCCTCGCCACCAGCACCAGAGTAATCGACTTTCCTCTTCTTCCTTGCAGGCTTCTCTGACACTCGCGATACTGTAGCCGAACCCGGGCATCGAAAGGGCTTGATGAGGCGTTCAGCGGTCTGTGGTGTGCCGCCATAGAGACGCGCCGCGGGCTTTGCGGGTATAGCCTCGCCAGCTGCGAGCGTTTTTGGGCGATGCATATGAGGTGACACGCTAGGAAACCGTGTAGGGAGTCTGGAGCTCGTCTTCGGTGGATATGGGGGAGTTGGAGGGAGCTGAGTGGAGGGTAAGGATAGTGTGGGAACATTGGTTAGTGCTCGCAAGTGGCGGAATTGCGACGCGTCAAGACTTCGCGGTATCACGTGCCGTAGCAGGCACCAGCACAATTTCGACTACATCCAATCATTTCATGATATAGCTTAGGGTGATCCTAGCATATGGCTTTTACAAAGGAAAAGTATCACGAGCTTTTGTCGCGCAAAATGTTGAGTCAAACGTATCGCCGAAAACCCTGTGACCGACACCTCCGAGCCTCTCCGCAAATTGCCCAAATCCACCCCATCACCACATCACAATCTCACCCGTCATGGCGCGAAAAGCAATAGCAAAAGACCAAATCGTCAAATTGATAGTAGGCGCAGGGCAGGCGTCGCCCTCGCCGCCTGTCGGCCCAGCGCTGGGTAGTAAAGGTGTGAAGAGCATGGATTTCTGCAAAGTACGTTGTGTAGTAGTCCCCACCATCACCACGGTCGTCGCCACCAATCTGTCGTAAGACCATACAACTAACAGATCTACTCTAGGAATTCAACGCAAGAACCGCACAATACACAGCTGGCACCCCTATACCGGCGCGCATAACAGTCCGACCTGATCGCTCGTTTCACTTTCAGCTTCGCACTCCGCCTACCGCAACCCTCCTCCTCAGCGCAGCCGGCGTACTACCAACCAAGAACAAGATAAGGGGCGCTGGCAACGTCCCCGGCCCAATGAACAATCATGAAGGACAAAAAGGAAAGACGTCGACGAGCAGTCCGACGGTGGGGAATGCGGTCAAAGGCACTGTTGGCACTGTAAGCTTGAAGCATGTCTACGAGATTGCAAAGATCAAGCACAGCGAGACTCGTTTGAGTGGGTTGAGCTTAGAGGGCATTGCAAGAAGTATTGTAGGACAAGCTGGAAGCGTGGGTGTAGTGGTGGTACCATAAGTCGATGCCGACCACTACAAGCTCATTGCAAATTTTATTGCACGGCCAAGGTGCTCCCATGGATAGTTTACTGTCCCTTACGAGGGAAATGTATCAGTAATGTAAATCTGTAGAGGTGAAACAACACTTGATGGGAATTTGACCAAGTAACGGAATTACATAGACATTGATGGACAAACATGCTAGCTATTGCAATAATAAGCCACTTGTCCCATTCAGCTTGTCATATCTATCCACATTGATAGCTCGCTGGCTGGTCCTGGGCGTTACCTCATGATGGCTGGCAGAACACCAAAGGTGGCATAATTCCATTTGCCCAAGGATGGTCTTTGCTAAAACAAAGATTTGGCAGCGTTCTTCGCCCCATTAGAACCCATAGACACCCCCGTGCTCTTGAAACCTCAACTGATGGTCTCTAAGGTCGGCCCATAAGCGGAGCTCGCTCTCCTCATCAAACCCGCCCCCGTTCGGATCACTGATTTCCGGGCTTACCCTTTCCAACTTACTCAAGATGTCCAGAAACTTGTATAAATAATCCTGATGCTGTTGTGCTACGCTGCCCCTTCTTTCTTTGGGTACTTCAAGCAGCGTACTAGCAATAGATCTGATTTTTTGGGTCTGTGTCGGAACGAATCGTAAGCTTGCGATTGGACTGATGATATCTGGGCGAAAGAAATCGACAGTTGAACATGCGACGACTAGATCGCCGGCTTGATAGAGAAAATCAGAATCCTGTAAATGAACGTGTAGACTTACAAAGGAGTCTCCATTAGGCTCCATGTTAACCATGTCGATGCTGCCGAGTACCACCAAGAGGTCCTTGACCACTTGTTCGCGCTCTTCCGACATGGTTTTTTCCAGGGCTTCGGCATCAGTAGTTGTATCAGATACAAATTTGTCAATTCCCGCTGCAATAGCATTGGTTGAGCTTTGCAGGTCCGCTTGGCCCTTTGTTCGTTGATACTTTTCTAGTTGTAGGAAGTACTTCTCCACCAGATGTGAGCGGGTGGCAAGGTGGCTAGCATATATGTTTGCCTTTTGTATCTCATAGCGGCGCGAATCATGGGATTCCGGTCTGCTGTAGTTATCCATTGCAGGATCTCGCATGCTCGAGTACTCTGGCATGGGCGGGTAGTAGGATTTCTGCTGCTCAGCCGCACTGTCTTTGCCAGTCTTTGGTCGGACTTTGAGCTGCTCAGGTATGATTTCTAGAATCTGCCTGCAACGCTGCAGACTTTGCTCAAAGACGCGCTGCTGGCGATCCCAGTCGAATATCTCATCGATGCCGAAAGCCATCTCGGCCGTTGCTAGCGACGAGTACGACAGGTAGATGCGTACGTTGATGTTGAAGCCAGTGATCATTGGGACCACACCCTCTGGCTGTGGCTGAATTTCGTGAGGAAAGATATACATGTCATCCACTTCTCGCGGTAATGGAGGGAGAGGCTCGCTAGGTGTCGCAGGAGCAATGACAAGTTCCCCAAAAGAAGCACCCAGCTGCTGTATTGTTCGCACGCCTACAAAGACGGTCCAGAAAACACGCCGACCGATCTCCTCTGTTATGTGATCGACCTTGGTCTCCCTTGAGCCATCGAAGTTGGGACCGGCGGAGCCCCAGGCGTTTGGCACTCCGCCGAGGTACGTGTAGCCCTGATACTCGGGCTTGTGGAGACCCAATGAGCGTATGATGGTCAAGCACTCGGCCATGTACAGGCGTAGCGGCCGCCATTGGAAAACATAGGCTCCAGCCAAGCCTAAGAAGTAGCTCGTACAAGCATCATATACGTTTAAAGAAGGTCGGTCGAGATACCCAGGGCCCCGCGCCCGTGCACAAACATCGCGACACTTGTCGACCAGCGCAAGATGGTTCGGGTATTCGTGGCGCGTCTGCGAGTTGAGATGGAGGCGCGGCTTACGGGGGAAAGAGGCGACCAAGACAGCAATCATCGAGGCTAGTAGGGCTAGGAAGGAGGGATTGGACAGGTCCTCGCGGTGGCCCCATGCCTCGCGGAACGAGGGCTCGTGGGGAAACGGACATAGCGGGTGTATGTAGGTGAAGAAGTCGTCGATGAGGGCGTTCAGCGTGGGCAGCGCGCATATCTCCTCGGCGGAGAGATGGGCAGGCTGCGAGGACTGCAGCTGGGCCAGGGCGTGGGCGGCATTGGTGGGAGACTGCGGTGTCGACCCCCCAGAGTCCAGGTCCCCAATGCGCCGCTTCTTGATGGCTTCGGCATGTCGGTTTGGCGGACCGCGTCGTCGGCTCGGACGCTCAAAGGTGCATGGGATCTCGAGAGCGACGCAGGCCCTGCACGGCGGGCCTGATTCATCGCACTTTACTTTGCGGATGCTGCAGGAATCGCAGGCTTTGCGCAGTCTGTTCGGCTTGGGCTGTTGCGGCAGCGGAGGGTTCAGCGCGTGATTCGCTTGCAGGGCCTGTTGCGCCTGGAGCACCTCGTTGATATTCTCGAGCTTCGGAAAGGCGGCATCCTGCGGGTAGGCTGCGCGCGGAGCCTGCCCATCTAGCAGCTGCGCATGGAAGTAGTGCGGGTCCTGGGGCGGCAAAGAAGGGTATTGAGACGAGTTTGGCGATTTCATCGTAGATACCGAACATCTACCGCGACACAGGAAGGAGATGATCTGACGTCGCGTTAGCCTCGGGAGGAATGGGGCGTTGCGCGCAGAATGCAGATGACTGCCACGCTTCGGCCGCGCGCACTTCACTGCCAAACACGTACGGGAACAGGAACCTTTTGGCTCGACGTCGCGGTCCGATCACACGCGGAAGCCGCCGACTCCGTTGGGTCTACTACACCAAGAAATCGCCTGGGGAAGGCATACACAGGACCGGTTAAATGAAAAGAGACGGTACCAGCTAATGTTGAAAGATGCTGCCGAGACCGTCTCGTTGGACATTGCGCACTACCAATCTGATAATGCGACGCATGTTTCAAGCTATACGTCGTTGTGCCCGCGCAGATCCGCAACGACGAAAATATTTTCCCGTGCCAACATCTCCAATGCCATTGCTTTCCCTCCAACTTGACCGATGACGAAACCTGCAGCCATCCCGGACCTCCTCCCAAGCGACGTCGATCTGATGGTAATCCTCCGAGAGCGCGAACCCATGTTCGTCGCGTTTCAAATATGGCGCAGACGTCATTGCTCATCCCGTCTTCAATGCAGAAATATCAAGGGGTCAACAATGGACATGATGAATTTCAGCCGTCTACAAACTACAACAATGTCCGCTCCGTTGCCCACTTCAATGTCCCGCTAAGTCTTTGTGACAAGACCACAACATGTCGGCCCAATACCAACAATTGCAACATCACCAATGAGTCAAGACAGGCTGGCCCCATTCCAAGGCCCCACCCATCCGTGCCTGTCAATCGCTATCGTCGCTGTCAGGTGAGTTGCGCGTCGGTGGTCGTGTGCTTCGCGTAAGGGAAAAGTCGAGCACATCTGACTTGTCGCCAGCATCTACAAACTTGCGCAAGCACCAACCAATCTGCACAGCCGTCGACGTTTCCTTGCCGAGAGGATCGATCTGGCGGCCCTTGACAAAGACTACATAGTCATGTTAGCGAATATGCCTCACGCTCCCAGACGAGTACCTACTGATCTGGTTCTGACTATCCTCCCGGTCATATACCTTGTCCGACGATCCGAAAGCGATGATACCCAACTTCGATGACCGACCTTGCTCGCTGGCATGATCGGCACTCCGCTCGAAACCTTGTTGGGCCAGGCCTGCGAGGAGATGCTCATAAATCTTGCGCGGTAATTTGGTCGACGATGGACTATTAGTAGGCCAGGTAGTGATGTTTAGTGTGGCAAGATTGCGAAGGTCGCCTAGGCAGTTTTCGAAATTGACAAAGCTGTCATTCTTGCTTCGGACGACGCTTACAGCGGGGAACGCAACCGAGATTTGCTCCAGCAAGGCACAGTCCTTGCACATCTGAGAAAAGGATGCATAGTCATAGACAAGCTCATCGTCACAGGAGTCAGGGCCCGTACTAGCGTGCACGTTGAGGCTCTTCAAGGTCTTGCCATGACGTACAATACCGGCAGCAGCTGGCAGGGTCTTGACGTAAGTCAGGTCGAGTGTCAGTGTTTTAATGCCAGAGACAAGGCAGAGAAATCCGTCGATAGCCCCTAGACCGTCGTTCTCTGTGTTGTCGTCATGCTTGAACTCCAGAGTCTCTAGTTTATCTGGGAGCTTTGTGCTTTTGCTGAGCTCTGCGAACAGCGCATCGGCACCTGAACAGCCAAATATGCGAATACTCTTGATGGTCTGGAAATCTATCAATTTGCAGTATGTCTCGGCCGCGTATCGTAGGTGAAGCTTCTGCAGCGTGATTTCCTTTAATGCGATAGGCGTGCACTTGGCGAAAGGTTGCATATGGCTGAACATGGTAGAGGTAATAAGGCCAGGCTCGTTTACAGTGTCGTTGAGCTCGCGCGTAGTAATCGATTGGTCCAATTCGTCGAAACTGGCATGCAATGTAATCTTCTCTAGCTTGCGGTCTGTCGTGTTCTTGAGCAGAAACTGACAGAAATCCAACACCTCGCGCGAGTCGGGATAAAGCCCAATCTTGCGCACATTCTCAAAGCACTTGTCGATGTTGGGCAGCTTCTGTAGCTCTTCCAAGACATTGCGGTCCAGCGATATGCTCTCTAACCACTTCATGCGCTTCTGCTTCCTGTATAGCAGCACCAGGTTGTCTCCGGAGAAGGGCGACCACGGATGCCACGAGAACTTCTCCAGCTGGTTCTCTGGCAGGAGTTCAAGTATCATGCGGATCGCAAAGTTGGCCTGTTGCTGTTGGTTGCATTTGTCCAGCACATCTGCAAGGTAGAGATCAAGCTTTCGCACATGCTGTAGGCCGATATTCCTGGGATTGAGGAAAGCTGCGAGGCGCGTGTCATTGGGAGAGCCGACGTCTAGAGTGACTTCGTAGTAGAGCTGCCGGGCAGCAATCTCGTGCAACTGCTTGCAGGTGAGGCATACGTTCTTGAGGTCGGTCGGGCGGTTGATCTGTGACGTGCATATCAGCCTCGTGCCATGACACAAGAATATTCGAGACTTGCGTGCTGAACAATCAGCGTCTTCAAGTCCACCGACAGGTCCATGAACGCTAGTCTGGGCGCCATTGCGTGTGCTATGCGAAAACAGCCTTCTCGAAACGGCCTTTGCGATGGGAGAGTGCGTGGGTGGAAAGAATGAAGAAGGTAAAGTTGGCGACGTGTATCGCGCTGCTGCCTGCTGGTATGCGCCTCGTCGCTGACCGGTAAATGTGGAGAAGGAAGCAGTATGAGAGTGGATTGAGGGGTCTCAAGGGCTGCTCACCAAAGCAACCCGCCCCTCAGCCTCACTTGTCCCACCAAGAAGAGACCCACCGATAGCTCTGCGCGCCAGGCAGAACAAGGGTCTACGCGGAAGAGGGACGCTAACGTAGCCGATAAACTGGGGTAAGCTTGAGACGCATGTGCTGGCTGGCTGCCATTGGATGGCCTGGGCCAGGCCTGAAATATCACCGGGGTTCTTTTTTCTTTTTGCAATAGCGAAGCAGAGATAAAGCATTCATTTGCAGGACCTGCAGGCCTTCTAGAATCGCAGGAGGCCGTCGCGACGCCCTGATAAATCTCCAAAACCATGTGTCCGGTTGTCAAGGTATTCCCAAAAAATGCCCAATGTGTTGAACGCCGCATGCCAAACACCTCGCTATGCAGGTGAGATCATAAAGTTATGCAATGACTCTCAGAAGACTCCTCCGCTTTCGCTTTCCAACGTAAAGGACCACTACTCCTCTCCGTCACTGTCGCCAAAGCCCGCCAACAGCTCCGCCTCGAGCCCGTCGTCGTACTCCTCCTGTAGGTCTGGCGCAGCTCCATTCGCTTCGGGCACCTTCATTTCGTCCTCTCCCTGGTCTTCATCTGGACCTGTGGTTTCCGGGCTAGGTAATCCCGAAGACTTCTCGGCAGTCTGCACGTTTGTCAACGACGTCACTCGTTCCATGGTGCGCTTTTTCCGCCGTTGCAGTCTCGAGGTGCTGTTAACACTGCTGTCACTCTCCTCGGCCTCGCTGGCCTCTGTCGAATTGGTGCGTTTCCGCTTTTTCTTGGCCTGTTTGGCCTCTGATGCTGTGCTATTCTCCGACCGAACGCTGTCAGAGTCCGATTCACTTCCACCATCCGTGTCTGTTTCGTCCATAAACTCGGCTAGCTCGTCATCCAGCGCTGCCCATGCCTCATCAGACATCTCCACAATCGGTGAGTGAGGAGCATCATCTGCTTCTTCGTCACCTGTCCCATTGATACTCTCGTCTTCAAGATCGGGGACAGGTGACCCGCCACGCTCAGCGGCATCTGTTTCGATGATGTAGGGTGTCTCGTCCACGTGCTCCCACCTCGTGCAGCATTGGAACATCCATTCGGGGTTCACGATTTTGATGTGAGGGTATCGGGCGGCTCGCTTGACTTTGGTTGTCTTGCGATCGGGATTGGCGATGACGTGCGTCGTTCGGCGGTTAACACTCGTGGTAACCTCTGCACCGAAACTGGATATCCACAATGCAAAATCTGACCTGACGGCTGTTAGTTGTGCTTTACTATTCTCATGCCAAGAAACTTACGACAAAACATCCACGCCAAGGGGAATGATGCCCGAAAAGACGACGACGGCACCGTCGAGAACCTCACTCTTGATGCGTGGCATGATCTCGGCAACGTCAGGGATCATGTCGTCCATGGTTCGTTTCTTGGGGCTTTTCTCGCCTTTCAATTCTGCCACTCGACCACCTGGAGGGACTTTCTTGGCCTTCCTGTACTCGTCGTAAAAGGTGCGATGTACGCGAAGAAGATTGTGTTCAATAATGTCGAGTCCTCTGTCGTTGTCGTTGAGGATACTGTGTCGGACCTTGTGGTGCTCTGCTTGTTGCAAATGACCATTCTCCACTTCAACAGGGTCTTCCGTCTCCTCAGCCTCATCGTCTTCCTTGTCTTGCATGAGCTGTTGTTGCAACAGAGGTCGCTCGGTCTGCTGGGCGATGATGAGCTTTTCCTGTTCCTTTGCTTGCTCCTCCAAGTCTTCGGTTGCTGCTAGAGAAATGAGTTGCTGTCCTAGCTCATTTAAATCCCCGTTTGTAGTTTGGGCTGGAGCTGATTCAGCGGGTTTGCCTGCGACAGAGACGGGATCGGCGGCTTCGGTAAGGGCGTCTGGTTTCTTGGGTGTAGGAGGTGATTTGTCCTTGGCAAATGACACTAGTTCCTGTTGCTTAGGCAAGAAGCTTGCATTAATGTCTCCTGCACCAGGGAAGAAGTTGAAGACGGGCACGCGGACCAGATGCGGGCTGTATTGCCAGACGTCTGCCCTGTCGTCAATGATGACGCACATGGCAGTGTTCTGGTAGAAGAGGCGGGTCAGACTCTTCAGCTTGTCCGTGTAGTTCTCGTCGCGGCTGAGGATTCGGTCGCCAAAGTATTTACGCTCGGGATCGATAATCTTTGCGACAGCTTGGGCGTAGGCGCGCGTGGCCATGGTATAGACGTGCATCTCGTAGAGCTTGGAAATCCTGTCGAAGAAGTCTTTGAGCCCCGGGCGCATCTTGACGTAATACCAGTTGGCAGCGACATTGGATACATTGTCGTCGGCTAGCTGGAAGCCCTGCACATCCTTGACGGCCTCGTGGTTGGGGTTCTCGGGATCGGCCTGCCACTCGGCAATGGTGCGCTCGCAGGTGGTGTGGATGACGGTCTGGTCAAGATCGACGATGAGCGTCAGCTTTCGCGCACTCAGGAGACGCTTCTTTGCATCCTCCTCGGCGGCCACGGCCTCCTTGTGGCTGACGAGCAGTGCCGTGTTGTCGTGGGCCATGTTGACGGTTGCGCGGTCGACGTCGCGTTCTTTGGTGAGGTAGTCGACCTGCGTCATGTCTCTGCCGCAGTCGACGCAGAGGCCGCCGAACTGCGTCTCGTGTGTGCATGGCTCTTCGATCTCGAGAAGGGGGATTCCAGACCGGTCCACGACGGTGCCTGGCTTGACGAACCATCGCGTGATCTTTCCCTCGGTGCTCGCATCAAACGTCTGCCTGAATTTCTTCATGACGCTCCTCTCGCCTCCCCACTTGTCGCCCTCGACGACGCGAGTCTCATAGCTGTAGTTGAACAGCTTCTCCGACCGCGGCACCTCCTGGTCGCGCTTCTTCAGCAGGTCGATGACGGTGATGGGATAGTTCAAATCCCGGGGCGAAACGATCTTCATTCCGAGACGGGGCAGCCCATGCGACTGGCGACGTGTTGGTGATGGCGGTCGCGTCGTGCTTCTAGTCGGCGCATTCGGCGCTCGCCCGGCGGAGCTGCGAGGCAAGCAGGCACGCGTGTCGCGAAGGAAATCTCTCAGATAATGCGTCTGGTGAGGGTGCAGCAGTGCGACGCCGAGGTAGGCCGGGTGGTGGTGGTAACGGTGTTGTTGCTGGCGGTGCTGGTGCTGGTGTGGCTGCTGCTGGATGCGACAGGGATTGACGTATGGCGTCGCGGCTGGACGTTTCCCCCCCCAAATAATTTGGAGCGAGGGGCAGCTTTATACCTTTGCAGCCACAAAACTAGCGTGCACCTTCCTCGCACGTCCGCCAGCACCTCAAACATGGCACCCAAGGGACAAAGAGCTGCCCTCGGGCCCGCATCCGCCTTGGAATCACGCGTCTTCTCTACATGCATTGAGTCATGCTCTGCGTGCAACATATAGAGCAATTGCGTCGTCTGCCGCCTGACTGCCCGCACCGCCGAACAGGAGCCTACGTAGGCAGACAGCGACATTGCCAAGACCGACTTGATCACCATTGCGAACACCAACGCTATCTGAGCCGCGCGCAGCATTGCCGAGTCATCGACTCCACATTATACTCCAGTATCTATACATTGCAGCACTCATGGCACATTACCTCTACAACCCCGGCACCCTCCCTCTTAACGCCTGAAATCATCCTCACCAAACTGCCTTAAACAAATCAAGCCCGATGCGCAGACTCGGATGTCTGTTTCTGCGAGCCAATGCCCTTCAGTATCATGCTCCCCAAAGCCAGAGAACCGCCACCCGTCTGAGACGCGTCCTGGTCCATGCCTGCCAATGGCTGCTGCGTCTCAAATGCATGAGCCCCCTCCATCCCCAAGCCTTCCTCAACCATTGTCCAATCCTCCTCAAACTCTTCAGTCTGGTCGTCATCCGCCTTCGTCTGCTTTTTGATGAGCGTGCGAGCGCGATCCAGTTCACGGTAGATGGTCTGGATGGCCACTTGTGTGCCATTGTCCTGTCACATGTTAGTCCATGTATAAGCCATGCCTGGCTGCTCATGTTGCTCACCTTGCGGATCTTCTGTCCCAATACATTGGCCTTAACAATCATGCGCTGGCTGTTGGTGACTTCCCACAGTGCGCGGCTGAATACGCTCGTGTTGACTCTCTTCAACCATACGCCAACACCCATGTCTTCCACGCGCTGGGCAAAGAAGAATTGGTCGCCAAAGAATGGCTTGATGATTGTGGGAATCCCTGCTCGCAGACTTGCTCCCGTAGTGCCCGACCCACCGTGGTGTACTGCTGCATCCATTTGTTTGAAAAGCCAGTCGTGTGGTGCGGCTTGGATCTGGAAGATCTCCGGTGGGAGAGGAATCTCGGGCTTCGAAGCATCCTTTGTTTCCAGCCGATCCGACCAACCTTTGGATAACACGCACCGCACGTCTGCCTTCAGTACCGAGTCCACAACAGTCCTAGTAAGCGCTGCCGGGTCGTCAATGACAATAGAGCCAAAGCCCACGTAGACCAGCTTTTTGCCGTCCGCACGCGCCTTTTCCATAAACGCCGTTAGTTCTACAGGAGGTTCATACATATCGCTCTCGTCCAAGAACCAATAGCCAGTCACGCGAACCCAGTCGGGCCAGTCCAGAGGCGGTGGGACGACGTGAGGACTAAAGTTATACAAGAATGGCCGAAGATTTGCTTGCATCTTATGCTGCGTTGTGCCTTGAAGTCCTAGTTCTCGGCGACGCCACTTGTTGACCTGCCCCGAGATTGCAGTCCAGAAAATGGTATCGAAGGTAATATACGTGAGGCTGTTGTATCCCCCACCCATCTTCTTCCCCATTACTGAAAAGGCATGTGGATAGGCTCGAGTACGCGTCCAAGGCATCGTAAAGGCCCGGAAGTATGGAATCTCCAACGCTTCTGCAATGTGGATTCCAGCCATGGTACTCGGGCTCTCGATCAGGACATCTGCGCCCTGGCATGCCCGCCACGAAGAACTACACACGTCGTCTAGCCATCCGCGGAACTTGGAGTTGGCTTCCTTCATGAAGCCATACGTAAACATGCCATGCTCGACGCAGATGCGCATGAGTTCAGCCGGGTTTCCATCAACGACGGCAAAGTCGATGCCATGCTTGCGCACCCAAGGCTCGAACTCGGCGTGTGTCGCAATACGTGGCCTGTGCCCTTCCTTCAAAAGCTCTTTACATAGCGCGATGTATGGCTGAACATCGCCCCGTGACCCAATGGTAAGACAAACAATCGTTAACGGTTCCGAAGGCTTGAAGTCCACAAACGAGGCCAATGGATCGTCGAATATAAGAGGTATTCGGTCATGTTCTGCAGCGCGCACAATTTCTGATACGTCGTATTGCTGCTCCGTATCGGTATTTTCACGCGCCTGTTGTAGAAGGTCGTGTTCTGCTTTGGCCGCCTCGTCATCGCTATCAACACCCGAAGATGATGAATCTTCATCTTCCAGATACTTTGTGTTCTCCAGGATGCGGAGCACCGTAATCGCACATTCATCGCGGTACTCTGCTCTTGAGAACTCGAAGAACAGCTCTTCGTGGCCCTTGATGACAATAGCGAGGCCATGATAGCCCAGCCGGAATCCCTTCTCTTTGTTCACGTTTTCAATATCCCGCATGGGGAGAATGATCTTCGTCTTTGAGGTCGGCATCAGGCTACGGAAACAGAGATATCTCCCACTGATGTAAATCTTACCGTAGTTTGGCAGAACCCGCTGTAGGGATGCGAAAAAGGACGATTGGAGTACTTCGGATTCTGGAAAGGCGAAATGATCACGGAAATTCTCAGCGGCCTTGGCTGCATCCTCGTCGTCCTCGAATCCATGAACCTGGTCTCCAGTTTCAAGGCCCTCTGCAGTGTTGTAATGTTTACGCCCACCTGCAAGCATTCCAGAGACCTTCTCATAGTAACCCATAGACTCACTCGCTAGCAGGTTGCCCATCTTCTTCGATCGGGTTCTAAAGAATCCGGCTAATCCCGATGCTTTCTGAAGCGGATAAGAGGCAATATCCTGTAGGGCAGAAGAGGAGCCTGATAAGCGGGGCTGTGCTTGGCTAGTGTCGGTATCGTCTTCGAAATCAGGCAGACCTGTTGGTGTTTGTGGCTGTCTAGAGCGCTTGGCCGCGTTTGTTGACCTCACTTGGGTTGAGCGCGTTGTTTCCTGCGAGTGTCTGTGCTGCACATCAAGTTTGCTTGATGGGGCGACATTGAGCGGTTGGTTTGTAGGTCCACAGAAGACGTCGGAGCGGTTCAGTATTTGAGAGGCAGAGGCGCTGCTTTCATCCATCGATTGAATAGCGGCCGAGGATTCAGTGCCCGGTTCAAGTGAAAGCGTGGCTGACTCAGAGTCTGCCGCTTTTGGGGATAGAGGGGAAGGATCTCCCACATGACCCCTAATCTGCGTGTTATGTAGGCCGCCACTAAAGCCTCGCCGCGCCTCATGACTAGGTCTTCGGTCCTCGTGTCCAGGGCGATGGAAAGTACGAGTGGCCTCTATACTACGTCGCGCATCCCAGCTCTTTCTGTTGCCTTCGTTGCTAGACCGTGCAGACACGTCACTTATGCTAGACCTTCCAGCACGTGGAGCGGGCAATGGTGATAAAGTAGCCCGGACATTCTCATGAATATGTGGCATCTCGCCGACGTCTGCTGGGGATGCTTCGGAGGCAGGATGACCTGTTTCTGCAGGCGCTTCATGATCACCAGCGATTTGAGTGTTCTGGTGGTGTTCGTTGTCATTGATCATGATGCGCAACACGTTGAGCGCATCTTGGCCTTTGTTGAAAAACGAGAAGAAGTACTATTGATGTTAGAATATTTTGGCTAGAGATGGCACAAAAACGTACCTCGTCTATGGCAAATGTCTCGTCGTTGTCTATTACACGAACCTTGACCGTATTCGCGAGGTCTAGTATGGAGCTCTCTTCGATCTCAAGAACATTCTGGATTGGAAGTGATATCTTCACGCTGTTACCTTCGTTGTGCGTTCTGAAGATGACTTTCTGAATCGATCTGGTCCATTCTCTTGCACTCGCTGCGCTGTCAGCTTTGAAGAGGTACCTTCTTTCGTCCGTCGTGATGGCGAAAGTGGTCTCCTCTTCTCCCTTTTTAGTGCTTTCCAAGACCTCGGCAGTCACGGCATATTGGAGATTGATACGATTCCTCGGAAAATAGAGTTCCGCTGGATTGGTGTAGTATGCGAGTACGTCGCCGCGCAATACGAACCAGTATCTGTTGAACTTGGATCGGCCGCGTTTGGAGAGATAGCCTGTTTTGCTAACGTCGTGCTGAAAGAATTAGCAGTGTCCAGTGGCTTTGATGCTGCGTGTACTTACATGTTTCTTGGGTATGTATGCATAGAAGCATATGTGCTTTTGAGTGATGTACAGGTAGCCCTGTAGCAAGATGCTCTGGAGCAGCCAGCACGCATACTCGGAGATGACCTCCTCTACCTCGTCAAATTCGAATATTTGCTGGATCCTTTTGGCAAGCGTCACGGGCTCCTTGTTCTTGTCCAGACCAGTGATGCTGCCGTGCCTGCTCTTCTGACTAGGGCGTTTCCCTTTCTCGATACTAGTCTCGTCGCCTGCTGAAGCCTTGATTGTGTCACTGTCCTTAGTTTTAGGCGGCTGTTCGTCCGATATAACTGGATGTTGACTCGATGCCGGATTGGGTGGTAGAAATTGGGACGACGACATTTGGTTGGATCGTTTGCTCTCTGGGCGTGCTTCTTTCCTACCGGACATCTTTAACTTGGGAAGCGACCGCAACAATCTATTCTCCGACAGCGTTCGCCTGTGTTTGCCTTTTGGCACCGTCGTCTCGTGCGATTCGTCTGCTGCGGGTTGAAAATTATTTGCAGAGCTCAAGCGGCTTAATCTTGCGGCACCGTCGAGATCCCGATGCGAAGCCTTTCGCTTACTCTCGTCTTCGCTGTCACCCGAGTCGGCTTCTTGCATAGTTCCTAGATCCGTCTGCGAGTGTTGACCTGCGCGCGCTATCATAGAGAACAAGGACTGATTCATCGACGTGGCGTTATTCCACTTGGGGGCTGTGACGTCTTCTTGAGCATCGTCTCCATCCTTGAAGCGCTCCGGCATGTCCAGCGACATGCCGCGCGATTCCCTCCTCGAGTCTCGTCGCCTTTTGCTCAGTCTGCGGGACATCTTATCCCTTTCTTTATCCGTTGACGCCATCTGGGGTTGATGGGTTGTGTGTTCGCGCTCAACCGTCGTTGAGGGTCGGCGGTGTTTGTAGGCCTGTCGGGCGCAGGTGGTACCGCGGCGGGCCGAAGAAGGTGAATCGAGGTAGAGTTTGCGATTGGTATGGTGGCTACGGTGAATATCGCTCGCTGCAAGGCAGTTGAGTTCTTTGCTATACGTCACATACTGGAAGGTTGGAGGAATGACTTGTACGTTTACGCGGTGTGGTATGCACGCAGCGGATGATCAGCCACGAGACGTACCTACTAGCGTGAGGCGATAAGCCTGCCTGCACGCACTGGCAGGCACCAACACTGACCAGCTCGTCCTCCAGCGTGATATTCTTCACATGTATAGCATCATACACTCATATCCGTTCGCGAAACCCGCTATCATCCCACGCGCCTTTAGGCTGCTAAGTTGCAAGCCTCCGTTTCCCGCCATGGGCAAGCCTAAAGACGTCATTGGTCCCCGGGGCCGCACTTATCGATAGGAACACGTGCCGGCACCGCCCCAGACCACACATTAGCTCAACCTGTGGGAAACTATCTAGCGCATCCTCGTTCATGTCCATGCGTCGACATCCAGGCACTCGACACGACGGCCTTCACACATCAAGAAGCTACCATTTTTGCCCATCGTCTCACAGCTTCGACAGATCACGTCAATCACGATGCGACGGACATGGATTTTCTTAGCCTGTCTCATTTGCTATGCTACCCACGTCGTGCTATTATATCGAAACAGAATACCCAAAACGTTCCCGACCAAGTGCAATTTGAGCCCAACGCCATCATTTGACCAGCAATTTTGCTGAAACTACTTCGTTTACATGTTCGTAGCCGTCCAAAGCTGAGCGCTTACTTGGACTTGGCGAGACCGACAGCAGAGTTGCCAAGGTCGTATACAGAGTACCACTTCCTGAGGAAGGCGTCGCCAAGAATGGCAAGGGGGCCTACGGGCTCTGGGAAGTCCATACCCATGAAAGCGGAGATGCAGGATCCCTGGACCTCAAGAATGTAGTCGTAGGCGCTGATGGTGAAGTTGTGGCCGGTGAGGGTGAAGGTGAGGTCGGGCAGACCGTCACGCTTGTCGCACTCGACGGAGTACTGGCCATTGAAGCCCTTCTTAGCACCAATCTCCTTGTTGCTATGTTTGTTAGTGCATGCGTCGCTATTTGGGATGAATGACATCTTACAGAAGCTCGGCGATGGTGGAGGGAAGAGCAATGAGAGATGTACCGGTGTCAAGGATAACACCAGTGTTGTCCATCTCAGCCGTCTCCTTGCCGAAGGTGATGGCATCGAGGTCGACCTCCCAGTAGGCCTTGCGCCTCAAAGGAAGCTTAGTCATCTTGCCAGTGTAATGGCTCTCGTCAATGCCACCAAAGGTAGCCTCAGACTGCTGGTTCGCGTTGGTGTCGCCAAGGTAGAAGGCGAAAACGGGCTCGTCTAGAAGACCCTGGTCGAGCATGTTATAGAAGGGAGGCACGATACCCTTGACGCTGATGGTGTCGTAGCCAAGACCCATGATGCCGTCGAACCTACCAAAGGCAAAGGCAAGACCGGGCTCGGATGTGGCCTCGGCGAAATCCTGGTTCTTCACCTTGAGGTCACCGATTTGGAAAACATCGTTGGAGACGAAGCCGCTGAGCTCGCCAGATCCGTAGCGGATCTCGAACTCAGTGCCGTTCTTCTTGTATGTAGACGACGAAGACGAGTCGTACTTGGTGTGGAGGTAGCAAGCAATCGAGTTGCACTCGGAGGAGGGAACCCAGAGGTTCGAGCTACCCGTGTCGAGGACGACCTTGAACGTCTGGGGAGGGGTGCCAAGAGAGATCTCCGAGAAGTCTGGACGTCTGTCAGCTCTTGCCACACTGTGCTGCGGAAGGCGCGGAGCTTCCGCCACTTACACTGGGCGTTGAGGAAGTTGCTGACGGGCACTGGATGCGTGCCGTCGGCAATGTAGGGCGCCTTCAAAGCCGCCTCCATCTGCGACTGCGGCTTGAGACCGGTCATGTGCTGCTGAGAGTACTTCTGCTTCAGGCCAGCCACTTGGGTCTCAATGTTGGCAAATTCCTATCCATCGTCAGATGACGCTCCGGCACGTGTGTGAGACTTCGACGATTGCTTACCAGCTGCTCAGAGAGTGAGACCTTCTTGAGAGGCGTCTTGTAGACGGCAGCAGACGCCGAGCTGGCCGCTGCGAGAAGCACCGCCGTCTTCATGATGGCGAACTATCGATAAGAGTCAAATAAGGGATGGAAGGGGAACGAGTAAAGGATGGAAGAGTGGCGGAGTGGTGTTGGGGAGATGGGTGGTGTGTTGGGGAGATGGGGTAGAGTGATGGAGCTGGAGCTGGAGCTGGAGCTATCAATGCAGAATGGGGCTGGGAACCAGGGCGCATGGGGGTGATTGACGTATGCGACTGCCTAAATTGCTAGCGTCTAATGTGCCCGGTTCGGTGTCAGCTGCCCAGGTGCGCCCGTACCTTGCAGGCGCGCTACCGGATCCGCGCCACACAGCACCACCAACACCCCAGAGACTGCTTCGTGCTAGCTTCCGCTCTCCATATGTCCTTCTATCACCTCTGTGATACATCGAATTCAGTGCTAGCAATCCAACCAAGGCATGATGCAAACTTGTCCTGGTAAAGCAACTACCTAGGTACTACAGCCGTGCAGAGCTTCCGCACGCGAGTCTTGCCCAAGGCGCCCCGAGTGTCGAGCTTCCATGACCTCAGCACTCGAGGCTGCTAGCCCCCTAGCCTTTGCGCCAGCGTTCACATGATCCGGGCACTGACATTGTTTCTGATCTCTCTTGCCATGGATTCTAGATAATCGTACTAGCCTGCTATCTTTCACACCGCTGCATCTGGCTCGTCCGTGTATTGCGGCGTCCGTGCCTCGTTCGCCTCCTGCTCCCTTCGCACCTTCTCCAAGTCCGCCGCCCATAGCGCAGAGCTTGCCGGCGCCGTCAACAGGAAAAACATGCTGAACGGCGGCACAAGTTGTAGGAACAAATACACGGTGCCGTACCTGTGAATTATTAGCCAAGGATATATCGGTGCGCGGAGAGTATCATATACCAAGTGTATTGCCACCGTCTCCTCCGAACCGCAACGTTTCTCTGTTTCCGGTCGTAGCCCAAAAGCTGGAAGTACCTCCAGTGCTGGAACGGGCCCGCGCGGTAGCCCGTCAACAAAAGAAATATCGGCACCCCAACGTACGGTACGAAGTTTACGGGCAGCAGGAGGACGAACTCGGCGATCTGGCGAAACGAGAAGGGCGCGTATACTGAGGATCGCGTGGGCTTGCCGAGCCGTCGAACAGGGTCGTTCAAGGCATCTTCGCTGACAGGTCGGTGTTGACGGACCAAATCTTCGTAGCCTTTGTAGATCAATACGGCGTCAAAAATGTCGACTTGGGATTCGTCTACTAAAAAAGACTCAAAGAGCAGAGCAACTACCGCAGCACCTTCCCCAAGAACGAGAAATACGGCGTTGACCCAAGCGCTGCCTGCGGTATGGAACAGCTTGAGGAAGAGGACCTGGGGCAGGAGAGTCCAGAAGAAAAGGTTGAGGAGTACAAAAGCACTGAGAAGAACAGCCGGGAGCAATCGTGCTTTCAGCAGTGGGTACAGGAACGGGTGCGCAACGAAGAATACAACGCCCTGGTGTTTGTTAGTTTGCGCGCGCAATTTTGGCGTGGATGCATCAAAAGGTACCTTGATAAGATACGTCGCAGCGACTATGTTGTCCCATGTTGGTCGCACTACAACTCTTGGAATGTTCCCCAAAGCTGATTGCGCTCCTTGTTGTGACATGGCGAGGTGGTGATGTTCTTGCTGGACCGTCAGATTTATTACAGGCTGTGAAGGAGAAGACGCGTCCGTAGGCAGCCGCTTCGCAAATGACGTAACGTCCATGGTCCCTGAGCCCCCACCCCCACCCCCACAACTAGCCTCGACCGACTTGAGCGCTTTCCGTCGGAAGCAACGCGGGTGGCTTGTTGCGGGATATCATTCACGCCTGAGGCTCTATAGAATAGCACCCCATGGAATGAACTATACAACATGTTCCGAAACCCATCCGCTGCTAGTTGGAAACACTCTGGTCCTCCCGCGGACCCAGCAGTTGAGCCTTTTCATCAGACTCTGCCTGACTACGCAGTCACTCCCTTGATTCCCCTCCCAGACCTGGCTAGACAACTTGGCCTTGGACACGTCTTCTTAAAGGACGAATCGCATCGTCTCGGCCTCCCAGCGTTTAAGATCCTTGGTGCATCGTGGGCGATTCACAAGGCCATATGCGCCAAGTGCAGTCTTCCACCATCTGCTTCGTTGGATGAGCTAGGAAACGCTGCACGAAACGCAAACATCAAACTGGTGACATGTACAGAGGGAAACTGGGGCAGGGCTGTTGCGAGGATAGCAAAGTACTTGCAGATCACGGCAGTCATCTTCGTTCCTGACTTTATGGACGACGCCACACAAAAAAATATCAGGAATGAGGGGGCTAAAGTGATTGTTGTTGATGGTGATTACGATTATTCCATTGCGAAGGCGAAGGAAGAGGCAGAAAAAGGTGGCATGTTAGTCATGGACGTGTCGTGGGAAGGATACGAGGAGATTCCAGGGGTGACTTTCTATCCATCCATACAATACTCTACAGGGTGCTAACCATGAGCAGTGGGTTGTTGAAGGCTATGTTACTATGCTCACGGAAACAGATAGACAACTGCAAGAAATGGGGATACGAAGCGCAACACACGCTGTAGCGGCTGTCGGTGTGGGATCTTGGGCACAGGCAGTCACTATGCACTACAAAGCCCAAACACCCTCTGCCAAAGTCATCACAGTCGAGCCTGCTTCCGCAGCTAGTCTCCTGGCCAGTCTCCAAGCCGGTGTGATTACACCGATTGCTACTGGTCATACCATCATGAATGGCATGAACTGTGGAACCACTTCGACGACGGCATGGAAGATATTGAAGGAGGGTGTTGACTTAAGCGTCACTGTATCAGACATCGATGTGCATCACGACTTGGGCTACCTCCACAGTCAAGGAGTGCAGAACGGGCCGTGTGGAGCAGCCACAATGACTGCACTGAAGAGGGTATGCAACGAGAAGAAGGCTGAACTAGGATTGGACGAAAAATCCGTGGTGGTACTCTTCAGCACCGAAGGCGCCAGAGACTACGTTATTCCAGCTGGGGCTTGATAGTGTATCTGGTGATGCGCCACATCAGCCAAGCGTCTTTGTCTTCTTCTCCTTTTGCCTCTCCATGACGTTCAATACATCATCAGCATTGTTCTTATCACCCTTCCTCTTCTTGCCACTGCGTTTCCGTTGCTTCTTCGGACCTTTCCCACCATTTTCGTCATCATCTTCATCGCCCTCAGCGCCGCCCAGCCCTTTCCATTGGCTAAACTTGACCTTCTCACCTTCTCTCTCCATCTCATCAGCATCATCGAATCGCGACGCACCGAAACCCATGTCCATGTCTTCCAAATCTCGGTCCGAGGCAGCGAGCTCTGCGGCGCGCTTTTTAAGCCGCGCTTCCTTCGCAGCAGGGTCATTGGGATCTGATGATCCGAGGTTCTGCAGCAGCGTAGAATTCTCGTCCAGATTTCGAACTTTGGCAAGGGCTGCGCGTACAGTGGCGTCAGCAGCAGCGAGGTTGGAGGGTTCGTTGGTATGAGCACCATGGACCGAAGACTTGAAGTAATCTCGTTTGGTAGGGGTGGTAGGCGCAATAGGCGCAGCATCTTGTGGCTCTTCTTGGGCATCGTCTTCTGGAGCGGATAATTCGCTTTCTGATGGTGACTCGCCAGCATTGGCCTTTGATATAGAAGACTCTGGCTTCGTGGTCTCGTCGTCTGATTCATCGTCGTCATCGAAATTGGCAAGCGGGTTATAATTTGAGCCTACCCCTTCGAATATGTCCTCGTCTTCTGACTCGTCCTTCTTCGGTGCAGGTAGGTTGTGCATGTTGATGGGCTTATTCACGTCATCTAGATCGTGGCGCACTTCGGGCGTGGGCTGCTCCTCGGTCTTTTGCTTCTTGACCTTCCTTTTCTCCTTGCCGTCTGGACCGGTGATGATCAATACCTCACGGCCCTTGTCGTCTGTCTCGATGCGTGACGTCTCGCCCTTTGCGTTGATCTTGCGAAACCCTGGCCCCAGGGTTGGGAACTTCTTCTCGTGTTCGGCTGCGGCTGCGGCGGCTGCTTCCTCCCTCTGTCTCTTGAGTTCCTTGAGGATGTCGTTGCGGCTCCGCTTGACACCGGCGATGGGGGGTGGTGATGTGATTCTCTCCCCCTTCTTTTCCACCTTCTCACGCGCTATAGGGCCAACCTCGGCTTCGGCCAGCTCGTCGAAGGCGTCTTCGACCTCTGGTACTTCTCTGGCTTCTTCTTCCTCTTCTTCCTTATCGTCCGCTTTCTTCTCTTGCCCAGCTAGCACATCTTCGCCTCGCCTGACTCTTTCAAGCAGCTTCCTATCAAGTCCTTTGACCAAATGTGTGGTGCCAACATCGCCGCCTGTAATCTCTTGCACGAGCTTCTCGAATGTCTCCCGATCGATCTGGCCCAGCTTCATCGACTCCTCGAGGTTCTTGATGCGTTTCGCAATTTCGTTGTCTTCCTCGTCGGTGCGCGCCTTGGTGCGATCAGTGTATCCTGCAGCGAGCTTGGTGCCTTTCGGCGCAGAGGATCTGGCCTTCTTCTGTGGATTGTTTTTGGCGTTGCGCTCAGCGAGCTGGCGGGCAAAGTCAGCCTGGACCGAGCCTTTGCCTACCTGGCGACTGCGCATCTGTTAGTATCAGTCTTGCACGCAGCTGCAGGGGGAAGATTTACGGCGTCATTGGTATGCTCGAGTGCTTGCGCGCGCCCAGCACCGCCCTGGGCGTTGCTGCAGCGGGAGACTTGCCCTTTCCGTCATCTTGAGGCTTGGGACTTTCGACTAGCAGCCGTCGAAACTGTGAGTTGTTCATGATGCGTCGAGTTGGGAACTTGCCAACGGCGTCGCGATTCGCAAAACTTGTGCCAAGCCCATGCGCGCCTTCTCGGGTCGCGCTTGCACCACGCCCACGCGTGCGACCACCACGGCGCTTGGCGGCCTGGCTGCACTCAAACGCGGGGAACCTTGAACCGCCATCCATGCTTAAATGTAGGTGAAATGTACGTGGGTCCATGTCTGCCAACTTGATATCACTTGCATCCTCCTAAAATTACAAAACCACTAGCATGCAACATCAGAACACTACTGGTACAACAATCACTTGTATGTCGACGAGAGTTACGCCAGATCGCCATGGTATGCGTCCGAGTGGGCTTTGGGTGGTTCTGTGCGTCTTTCCCTATTTCACTTGCCCTACGGCTATGTACCCTTCGGTCCCCACCACCCCGCGTCTCCGCATAAATAGATAGACCGCCTAACACCGTATTTGTCCTCACCTGCTACCACTTTTGTCTCTCACTCCCCACTGCAACTCCCATCAGTATGTTCAAGCTTTTGGTCGCTGCGGCACTGGCCGTTGGTGGTCTTTGTCAGTACTCTCCTCCAGGAAACACGACCAACTCCACGACGACCTTCACCAACCCGATTGTTGACGGCGGAGCTGATCCGTAAGCATTCTTACTTCTATTCCAATGCGAGTGCTAATGGTATTAGTTGGATGTTCCGCCATGAGGACTACTACTACATGACCTACACCAACAACGTCAACATCACTCTGTGGCGCAGCAAGTCCATGGTAGACTGGGCCGACGCAGAATCCAAGACCATCTTTCACCCAGAGCCAAACCGGCCTTACTCGACCGATCTATGGGCTCCTGAGATCCATCAAATTGGCGCTTCTTGGTGGGTTATTTTCACCGCAGACCCCAACAACGACTCCCCTCCCCCTGAGGTAGAGATGTGGTGCGAGTACAACTGTCCTGCTGTCAATCACCGCATGTTTGTCGTGGTTGGCGAGGGTGAAGATCCATGGACTGCGCAATACAGTTACCACAGCGAACTCGAGACCTACGACCAATTCGCTATTGACGGAACGTACTTTCAGCATAACGATCAGCTCTATCACATCTACTCTTGCTGGTACCGCAAGTACGACGGCTGGCCAGCTAATCTCTGTATAACCAAGATGTCGGATCCATCCACAATCACTTCGCCTTTCCAGGAGCGCCAGATTATCTCCGTCCCCGAATATGCGTGGGAGAAGACACCTTTTGGCCGTGCAGTCAACGATCGCCTATCTTCCAATGAGGGCCCTCAACAGCTAGTCAATCCCACCACTGGTCAGAATTTCCTCATCTACAGCGCAGCCCGCTCAGACAATCGAAACTACTGCCTTGGACAGCTCGAGCTCGTTGGTGACGACCCGATGAACCCTAGTGACTGGCGCAAGCACCCATATCCCGTCTTCTTTCAAAACCCCAGCGAGTCGGCGTATGGTGTTGGCCATGCGTCTTTTACTACTTCTCCCGATGACACAGAAAACTGGATCATCTACCATGGTATGAAAGATCCGACCAATGGCTGGAGTGCTCGTACGATCCGCGCTCAAAAGTTTGGTTGGAACGAGGATGGCACACCCAACTTTCCGAAGCCAGGTTACGGGCCATATCAAGTTCCAAGTGGTCAGTAGACTGCTTGGTTAGCTGACCTGGAAGGTGATTTTTGGAGGTGGCCCTTTTCGTGTGTTATTGGGATACACATGTAGGGAATGAATCGGAGACATTTATTGGAGCTCCTACTGTAGAGAATGTACCAGATGACAATGATAATGAATACGACAGCCTATTGACATTGCTCATTGATTACACGGCACTCTTCTCCTTGGCTTCGCGTCGAAGCCTTGTCTTTGCAATGGCCTCTTCGACCTTTGTCTTCCTCCAACTACAGTTCTCCGCAAAGTCGCAAATTCTGCACTTGAATGCTTCTTCAACCTCAACCCCCTTTGCCTCTCTGTGTCCTTTCCACCAAGCCATTTCTTCCGAAATGTACCCGTCAATGATGTCCGCCTCATAAACGGTGAGTTCCGAGCCAATAACATCGCCAGTCCTCGCGTACCGAAACTCTGCGCGGAGAATGGGAGATAGACTTGTAGCGGGGAATGTAGTTTGCATCTCGGTAATCAGGAGCGACCATAGAGAAAGAAGATTCGGATAGCTCGAAGCTTCTTCATGGGGACCGATGCCATCGACGGCCTGCATAAATGCATCAGTGAAATTCTCGAGCGGTCTGAGGTCGTATCGTGAGAAGACGGTCTCTGCATCTACCGTGTTCAACGAAAGCGATTCCAGGAGTCTGCGGTAAAGCATCAACTGCATCCACGTCGGACGCAACGAAGCTCCAGTGGGTAGCGAATTTGCAGACCTCGTCTTAACATCAGCAATATAGATTTGGCGATCAGGCTGCAAAGTACCGGCCCGTGGGCTAGTGTCCTGAGAATTGGAAGCTTTTGCAAAGGATTCTGAGATGCTGAGCTGGCCTGGCGGCAGAGGAATGATACCGCCGTTTTTCTCCGCCCTTGACTTCTCAAGCTGCTCTTCAAAGGTGACGTCAGGGCAATGGTACGTCAACTCATCGATGACGCCATTAACAACCTGGCCGTCCAGGATGCCCCATACCTCCAGCTCTCGTGTCAGGCCCGTTGTACGCAGACAGCGCAGGCCGGATATGGCGTTCCACATTCGCAGACCGAAGCGGTCTTCTTTACTCTCGACTTGTACGGGCACTATTGTGTGAACCTGAGCCTCGAGCTTTTCATGAATCTTGGTCCCTGTGCGCATGGCCTGGGTGCGCGGCTTGCGCCCGAACTTGCTTAGGGTATAGAAGTATTGCAGTTCGCACCACGCTGGCGAGACGAGGTCGGTCACTGACAGAGGTTTCTTGGGCTTAGTGCGAAAGCGCTCGAGAGGCGGACGGGGATCATTTTCGGCAACGTCTACGGCTTCTGATGCGGGAAGGGTACCCTTGGCCCGAGGTGTGCTGCGACGAGAGGCAGACGGCGAGCGTTGAGGGGGCGAGGCCGGTTGTTCGAGGGAAACTAATCGCTGTTAGTTGTCAGTCTACTTGAGCGCTGCCTTGGTGTGAAGAAGGCTGACTCACCGCTCCAAGCTCGCCGCGATCTTTCGTCGTACTCGACTTCCAGCATGCCCCGCTCTCGCATGGGCGAGCTTTGCACATGTCTCTGCGCGTCTTCATGGGCGCTCTGTGTGATATCCCTCGTAATGCGCAGCCCTGACGGCTTGTGTATCTGCACGAAGCCATCCACATGTTGCTCTTCGTCTTCAGCTTCGCCCTCTTCAAACTCTATGCTCGGCAACAGCGCTTTTTTATCGGTGGGGACTGCGCGTCTTATCGTGGCGAAGGCGTCTGCGAGAAGGCTATCGTCGTCAATGTCTATATCGGAGCCATAGTCGCTCAGCGTGGCAACAGATGCGATTTCAATATCTGAGCCATAGTCGCCTGCCATGATGCCATGATCCGGCCGTGGCGTGAGGGTTGTGCGTGTGGTAGCGGTGGGACGCGCTTCGGACGTTGGCGCGCTTTCGCGTTTACTCGTGAGGTCATTGGCACATGCGCCGATCGAGGAGGGGCAAAAACACCATATTATACATGTACATTGCATTAAATGATGGACAAGAGAAACTGAGGACCCGGATAATGAATACATTATTGTAGTAGAAGACACCATCGCATATTAATCAGAATTTCGCCCCCTTCAGCCTTGAATGGCTTCGCTCGCTCCAGCTCGCTCAAATGTCTCTCCAAGCAGAGCATTGAGGCCGTCTTGGAAATCCGGCATATCATCTGCACGCTGGTCCTTTCTGGACCACCTAATGGTACCCTCGCCATCTACGGCAAAGTTTCCTGCCGTCTGCCATCTGCTGCCGCTCTCGGTAGGTCGAACGTTGATGCCCTTCTCTTTACCTAGTTTCAAGGCGCCCGATATGCTCCCCAGAATATGCATTAGGCCAGATGTACCCAGTCCCCATGCAGCGTAAGTTTCGCGTTCCGTGTCGACGATGATTTGGAGGTTGGGTTGCAAGTTCTTTGGGGGTTCAGGCAGCGAGGCCAGCCATCGGTCTGTAGACTCTTGATCACTGTGGGAAACGGCTACAAAATGTATACCTGGATGAGCAGACGCGATAGCTCGCAAGTCTAGAAACGTCTTCTCCGCGACTATTATTGTGTTGGTAAGACTAAACTGTCTAGTGTTCGACCTGTCCTTTGATTGTAATACGTACATGGGCATCCGCAATGCCTGAGAAAGCCGATGATTGCTGGCTTGCCATCCTGCGCAGGAAAGTCGAGTTTGGGCGTTGAAGGTGCCTTTTGCCCGACAGCTGGTGTCTCCGCTGTCTGCACCGCGGAAGGTGACATCCACGACCAGAACTCGCTTTGCCAGGTCATGATGGAAATATTATAACACGGTTAGAGTTTGTTGCTCCGGAGATCATGGCGATAGATGGCTCTTCACGTTGGTGCAGGCTACTCCAGTGCCGGCGATCGCAGTCTTGACTAGTGGAGACGTTATTTGCGGGATGCGTTCCGGTTAGCGACCATGTGCGGGCAATACAGGCGAAGCACGACGAAGGAAGAACATGATGGGTGGCGGTGGATATACGGGGCAGACCGGGGCATTAATAGCATGGTTGGAATGGAAGTCACTGGCATCACTGCAGAAGAAAGTGGGTTGAAGTAGAAACCTATTGATTTCGTGGGATAGCGCGCCAGTGACCATCACTGATTAACCTGGATATACTACATGCTCAGCACCGCTCGTGTGCACTCATAAACCGAGTTGAAGACCGTGAACCATGAAACCCTAACGCCTGAACAATCCGTCCCAAAGACCCGTCACCGACCCGAAGAAGTTGTCATGTCGTGTCGATATCGAAGGTGAGAAGTTTAACCACGCTCACCACGGAGGCGGCGGGCGAGCTGGATGTCCTTGCTCTGGATGGTGACACGCTTGGCGTGGATGGCGCAGAGGTTGGTGTCCTCGAAGAGGGAGACGAGGTAGGCCTCAACGGACTCCTGGAGAGCGCCGATGGCAGAGGACTGGAAGCGGAGATCGGACTTGAAGTCCTGGGCGATCTCACGAACAAGACGCTGGAAGGGCAGCTTGCGGATGAGGAGCTCAGTCGACTTCTGGTAGCGACGGATCTCACGGAGAGCGACGGTTCCAGGCTTGTAGCGGTGAGGCTTCTTGACACCACCGGTTGACTGCAGGCTGTTAGAGAGGCGTTTAGTTATGAGAGCGGAGAAGGCTACTAACCGGTGCGGACTTGCGGGCGGCTTTGCTGGCAAGTTGCTTACGCGGTGCCTTTCCACCAGTGCTCTTTCGCGCTGTCTGCTTGGTGCGGGCCATCTTGTTTGTTGATGGAGATGTTGTTGTGTTGGATGGTTGATGTGGTGGTTGAGGCTGATGGGTGGAGTTGTGTGGTGGATGAGAGATGCAGAAGGGCGGGCGGGGGCAGCTTATATGGTAATTGGGGGGGGCGGGCGGTTGCGTGGAAAATCAATCTTTGTTGCGCGTCTCTCAGACAAGTCGCAGGAACACCAAAGTCCAGCGCTGCTAGAGCTAGCAACGCGCTGCCACAGATGCCATAAGTGAGCGCCCTTGCGCCATTGGCTCGCTTGCTGCGCGTCCCAATCTGGAAGGGGCACGGTCGTTGATCTGGAAAGCGCCGCCCGTGCGTCGCTGTGATCTGGCGTGTCAAGAGTGTGATCCAGCGCGCGACGTGCACGCGCCCCGCTGCCTCATAAACACCACCACGCCTGCCCCATCGCTATTACTTCAGCATCCAATCTCAATCCGTTCATCAGCCTCATCTACTCTCTCAACAATAAACTCCTCTCATCAACACAACACCTCCACATCCATCAATATGACTGGTCGTGAGTACTCCCTCCACCTCCACACAACGCGTCTCTAGGCGCGTCTTCCTTTACCTTCAACTCCATACTAACCCATCCTCTAGGCGGCAAAGGTGGCAAGGGTCTCGGAAAGGGTGGTGCCAAGCGCCACCGCAAGATTCTCCGCGACAACATCCAGGGTATCACCAAGCCCGCTATCCGTCGTCTCGCTCGTCGTGGCGGTGTTAAGCGTATCTCAGCCAGTATGTGCCTCTCTACCTTGGATACATTTCCCATCTAACTCCATTCAGTGATCTACGAGGAGACCCGCGGTGTTCTCAAGACTTTCCTCGAGGGTGTCATCCGTGATGCAGTTACCTACACTGAGCACGCCAAGCGCAAGACTGTGACTTCTCTCGACGTTGTCTACGCTCTCAAGCGACAAGGCCGTACCCTTTACGGTTTCGGTGGTTAGATGGTTTTCTTCACGGTTTTCATGTTACGACTTCTGCCGACTTGTTCAGTCCATGGTCGGCTTCGGTGCTTGGTGGGATGGTCATAGCCTTGTACAATATACTAGGGCTCGGAGTTCACGGTTATATCAGTCGGGTTCTGATTTGCATGGAATGATACCATAATACTTCATTTGATCTGTCTTCTGCATTGTGATGTCGGTCGCTTGTCTTGTCGAGGTGTCTTGTTGCTACTATAGCCCATCTCCTGTCTATCTCCCGGTGCTCCGTGCTGTCTCGCCATTGTTCCTACGCAAGTGGTGCCATGTTCTCCTTAGTGTTGCAAGGGTTTTTCGGTTTGCACATTGATGGCACATGCTCTGCTACAAGTGATACGTTGTGCAGCGCCTGCCCAAGCGTAGCGACTCATCATCGACTGCGGCCAGGCGTCCCAAGGTTCTCGTCCAATTACTGCCAACCAGCGTGCATCTTGTAGGTTCAAACACCTCGCTCTTACCATCACTTCTGCTACAAATTATCCCACCTGAAAATCATAAAGCATTTCCTACCTGTTCGTAATCGTGCTTGAATCGCCATGTTTGAAATATATGGTGTTGCGAATTCTGCTTTGTGTATGCCGATAACGCAAGTAGCAGTCGTGTCGGCCTGCAGGTGAAAAACACCACAATCCAACGAAATTTAATATTTCAACCATCATGTGATAGAATTGAGTACGTTCTCTTTGGCCATGGTTATTTTCATGCGAATCGGACGTGTTGTGCTGTTGATATGAATTTTTGCAATGTTTAGATGGTGGACTTTGATTAGCAACACTCACACCAACGTATGATTTACACCGAACCACGAAACAAAAGGTTGTCAACATCATTCTCAAGAACAGCATACGCAAGACGCATACAGGCTATTTCTACGCCCAAAAATAAAAGATCACTTGAGTTAAAAATGTACGTGTTGTTGCGGCCGCTGGTGCATAGGTCGTTGCTAGTCCTTGTGACGCGCCAGGCGACATATCGAGGACGGGGAAAATCACTACACAGAGCGACAAGGACTACAATGTCGATTGAGATACCAAAGAGAGGCTATTAGCAGCGTCTCATGTATATATTATATGCTCCACTAGCACGCAGCCGAACCGGCGTCAAAGTATCATATGGGCGAAGCGTGACGACGCGTCGCAACAAACATGTCCAGTTCAGCATGGCAAAGGCACGCAATGAATTCACTTATTTTGACGCGCACGTCGCATTTGAAGACCAGAAATATCCAGATGCACAGGCAAGATATATCTGACACCAGTCTTGTCTTCAACCTATGCTATTTAGAAGAGAAGAGTTCAGTTCTTTGCCTGCGCTACGCTGATACCCAGCTTTTCCGCCACCGTCACAAAGCCTTTGTTGCCTTCCTGGAGACCCACCCACAAGTCCACCCAACCGGCCGTGCGCGCTTTCTCAATCTCCTCGTAGTCCCAATCCTCTTCGCCCGCGCGCTCCACGTAAATTGTTTGCAGTCCATTTTCCTTGGCAGCTTTGAGATCCGCAAGATGGGCAGCTACCATTACACATTCGCCAGGCGCCACGCCTAATTCCTCTACAGCGCCAACATAGACCTTGGGTGATGGCTTATACGTGCCGAACATCTCAGCCGAGAAGATATGCGTAAAGGGAATGCCGGAATATGCGCGAAGATCGGAGAGGAGGCTGGGAAATGACGTCAGTATACGACCGCCCGTCACACGCGCCGTACAATCGGCAAAGATCTCTGGTGCAGGACTTGATCAAGAGAAACAGCGCGACCATTGTTACGTGCATACTCGCGACAAGGTTATTTCAACAAAAATGATAGTCAGCATACCTCATGTTGCCGTTAGAAAGCGTGCAGGTTGCTGGATCCATTAGCGACGCGTTAAAGCTACCTGGCTCGATGGATAGGTTCAACACACCAAAAAACTGGTTCAGCAGCTGAACACCGGCAATCGAGTCCTCCCAAGGCACCAAATGATGCCACACAAGACTCAGTGCGCGAATTTCTGCTTCGTCCCACAAGCCCTCGAGCTCCCACTTGGTAATGAGCACTTTGAGGGACTGATGGTGGTGCTCGTCGATCGACATCCATACACTTGAAGGATCAGCCGCGACCTTCTTTGTGAAAGCTTGGTAAAGATTTCTCCACTCTTGAGCAAACTGGCCCCAATGCTCTTCAGTCATTTCGGAAGCGCGAAGTCGAACCCGAGAGGCTAGCGATGCAGTCGCGGCGTTGAGCGACTTGTGAGCCCGGTCATACAAGACGCTAACAACCGTCTTACGCCAATTGACGCAGGTACCGAAGACATCGAAAAGGAGCGCGCGAGGTATCGGAGACAAAGCCATACTAACGCCTGTGCGAGTTTCCGGTACGGTTTTTGGCAGTGGTCTCGGTGGATTGATGTCTGTTTGGTCTAATCGTTTGGATGATGGTTCATGATTATAAGCACCTGCCTAGGTAAGTACGTCATCGGAAAAGCTTTGAAAGGCTCGGAAATACATGAATGGATCGGATAAACAGCACGAATCGCTACCAAAAAATAACAGGGCACATCTTTAGCACTATTGCTAATGCCACTATGCTTTGTCTATGATTACGGCAAGATTGTGCCACGGGGGCACCCACCGCTAATGGTGCATGAGCTTCGTTTTGGAGCCGGCGACAACAGTTGCACTGAGAACGTGTATCGTGTGGAAGGCGGCTCTCGCATGCATCTTGTGTAATGATGTCAAACCAAGAGGGATATGCTCACCGTAGGTGAAGAAAGTGAGCTGACCAGCCGACGCTCCATGTGGGCATGTCCTACGGGACACCGCACCCCGGGCCCGAATCAAGCTAGAGTTTCCCCGCTAGTGCTTTGCGGGGAAATGGGCAAGCCCGCGGGCCCGAGCTATCTCCTCCCGAGGTCAGCGACGGCGGCCCCCTTGGACCGATCCGCCATTTCAAAAACGCGGCGCTCATGCCCTTGAGATGATTATCCAACATAATATTTTACACGTGCATGATTCGATCAAATCGCCTTCCACCTTGGCATCTGCTTCCTGTTTTGCTCATAGCCTCATCATTGAACGGTCACCACCTGGGCATTTTGCCACTATAGCGAGAGGGTTCGCGTTCTGGCACAGCGGGAAAGCAGTTCGAAGAGCGCAGAAAGATACCAGGTTCCCCAAACACTTGATCGATATACCACGTCGTCCCACTCTAATCCGATTCTACGTCTCATCTCTGGCCATGATGTCCAACCAACACATCCAAGACCAAGTCTACGCAGCATCCATCTCCAACCCCGAAGAGTTCTGGCAGCGTCAGGCGAGCAGCGTGCACTGGCATAGGAAACCATCCAAGGCATTCCAGAAGAGTATAAAACACCTTAAGAAGAGCAATGTATCGCACGAGCACTGGGAGTGGTTCGCAGACGGCGAAATCTCAACCACCTACAATTGTGTAGACCGTCATGTAGAGAATGGGAATGGGAAAGATGTGGCCATATGTTGGGATAGTCCAGTGACGGGCCAGAAGGAACGATACACGTACAGGCAGCTGCTACACGAAGTGGAGACACTCGCGGGTGTGTTGAGAGAAGAGGGCGTCAACAAAGGAGACGTTGTTCTCATATACATGCCTATGATACCGGCCTCCGTATTCGCTATGCTAGCCATTGCTCGACTTGGAGCCATACATGCCGTCGTCTTCGGCGGGTTTAGCCCCGCAGCACTGGCGCAAAGAATCGAGGCAAGTCGCCCCGTCGCGATTATGACGGCGTCTTGCGGAATAGAAGGTGCAAAAAAACCGGCCGAATACAAATCCATGATTGAGGGTGCGGTCCACAGGAGTACGTACAAGCCATCCAAAACCATTGTTTGGCAGAGAGAGCAGTTACGATGGGACCCGATCCTCAAAGAAGAGGGTCAGCGGAACTGGCAACAACTGGTGGAAAGCGCCAAGAACAGGGGAGTGAAGGCTAATGCTGTAGCCGTTAAGAGCAGTGATGGTCTCTATATCATCTATACGTCGGGAACCACTGGGATGCCAAAGGGTGTCGTACGCTCAGCAGGCGGTCATACCGTGGGTCTCAACTTCTCGATCAAATACCTTTTCGGTATTCATGGCCCGGGCGACGTCATGTTCACCGCGAGCGACATTGGATGGGTTGTCGGGCACTCTTACATCGTCTACGCCCCATTGCTAGCTGGTGCTACCACGGTTCTTTTCGAAGGAAAACCCATTGGAACTCCCGATGCGAGTACCTTCTGGCGGGTTGTTGAGGAGTACAAAGTCTCAACCATGTTCACCGCTCCTACTGCCCTAAGAGCAATCCGGAGGGACGATGGCGAAAACCACTTCTTTGAGACTAGAGGTAGGAGAGGTGCCCTGAAAACGCTTAGAGCCTTGTTTCTGGCAGGAGAAAGAAGTGAGCCTAGCATCGTTCAGATGTATCAGAAATTGTTGGCAAAACACTGCGCTCCGGGCGCGTTGGTTGTGGATAACTGGTGGTCGTCCGAGTCGGGTTCACCCATTTCTGGAATCGCACTCAGTGCCTCTTCGGGATTTGACTTCTCCTCCCAAGATCGACCAAAGCCACTTCCGATTAAACCGGGCTCTGCGGGCAAGGCTATGCCCGGATTTGATGTCCGTGTGGTAGATGATAGCGGCAAGGAGGTGCCAAGGGGAGAAATGGGTAACATTGTCATGGCGATACCCCTCGCCCCCACGGCATTTACCACACTATGGGAAGACGAAGAACGCTTTTATAAGGGTTACATGAAAAGGTTCAATGGGAAGTGGATTGACACTGGGGACGCCGGAATGATTGATGAAGAGGGATACATCTCCATCATGTCAAGAGCCGATGATGTGATAAACGTCGCGGCCCATCGCTTCAGTACCGGTAAGTCATGTTGGTTAACTAGTGCGCAAAATGTTTGAGCTGACAAGACTCAGGTGCCATTGAGCAAGCCATTACGACACACCCGTCGATTGCAGAAGCTGCTGTAGTTGGTATTCCAGACGCCTTGAAAGGACATTTACCGTTCGCCTTCGTTACACTCTCTACACACGACGACGCTGAATCCGCAGTGGCGGACGACAAACTCATGAGCGAAGTTCAGGGCCTTGTTCGCGAGCAGATTGGTGCCATCGCAAGCCTAGGAGGTATTATCCAGGGCAAGGCCATGATTCCAAAGACCAGAAGCGGCAAGACTTTGCGGAGAGTCTTGCGTGAGCTGCTCGAGAATGCAACGCATGGTGAATTTGACAAGGAGGTGAACGTCCCGAGCACGATTGAGGATCGCGACGCTGTCAATGTCGCGAGGAAAAAGGTCCAAGAATATTTTGAGACCAAGGGAAAACATTTGCACAAGGCCACGGAAGCGCGCGCGAAATTGTAGATAGTTGGCTCTGATTTATCATTAACCAAGAGGCTCAAGTGGTAATCTGACTTGGGCACAATTTTTTCATCGTCCCCCAATGCTTTTTCTATCCTCTTATTGCGTAATTTGGTGGCCGGCTTCAACCCGACTATGACAGACCTGGGGCGACGCAATGACATGGCCCACCACCATCGTCACATGTAGACAGCTCGCTGTTGCGATTGGAGCTAAAAAGGCGATTTGTACGCCACGATGGCGGCATAGTTTTTTTTTGGGAGACAATGGTGCATGGCATTCGCTGGCTATGCACTGGATGAATGCATCGAGCTCAACGGCGTCAGACTTGCAGCGGCCCGCTCGCTCCCCGGAAAATCGTGGTGCACAAAGCAACGGGTGGACATGTAACGCTCAACGTCGCGTCATCGACAGATAGCTCTAGACCGAAGACAAAAAGAAATCACCAGGTAGAAGTAGATGACGGCCGCAAGCTGCCTTGCGTGGGCCCACTCCAACACGTGCTTGCATATAGCTGCGGGCCATAGCGCAGCAAGACACTTAGTGCAAATGGCCAGGGGGGGGGGCAGCCTGGGGGCTAGACACTTCATCAGCGCAAATGTCAAGGTTTTCCTGGTCTGGTCGACAATTCGGTGAGTGGGCATGGTCCCGGCAGATTCACTACCAATGAAGGCAGGCGGGAAACAGGCCTGGCAGGCCGGAGGTGCCGGAGGTGGCTCCTATGGACAAACGCTTGCCGGCGACAACGTCTGTTGGTCCAGTCATGCCGTCGGGTCGGAGAGCAGCAGCGGTGACGCCAAGCGAGATTCGGCTACAAAGCTGTCGCGGCTTAGGATCCAGTTCCCCGAAAGCACCATCCCTTGGGTGCCAGGACTGAAACTCTGGCGCAAAACCGCCCCGGCCCTCGCACTGGGGGCTCCTGTGCAACCATTAACACACACAGTCAGCCCTTTGAGTTGAGCAGCGCCGTTGGCGGAGAGACTTTGGAGGCCTAGGTAGTAACTGCGACGACTTTCGGGAAGGTCACGGCTATTTGTACTTGCTGCGACGAAGCGGACTTAGCACGGCCCCTGCGGTCGAATCACAGCGGCACCAGGTACATGTCTCCGGCCTGTCTTTGCTGAGCACGCAGGCTGAACCCACAGAGTCGAGGTGCATGCATGTGTAGTGCATGTGTGTGCGTGTGCGTGTGCGTGTGTGTTGGTGTGGCCTGAGGGGGTCCCCTTCCCATTAGCAGTCCTAGTATAGTCCTAGTAGTAGTAGTAGCAGCCCTGAAGCAGCGCATCGTCGACTCCAGGCGAGGTGGCACCGCGCAGTAGCCGAAGTGACGGGCGGCTCACGCATCGAGACATGTTTCCAGGACCATGGGGCACGGCGTCGGCTTATATCCACGTTGCACTCACACAGGCACAGGCACACGCACCCGCAGGCAGCAGACGGCCACGGAGCCGGGTCGGCGACGCGGCGCTGGTGCTGGTGCTTGTGCTGGCTGTTTCTCGTCTGCGTGGCCTGGACAGGACTAGGCGGATGCTGAGGTTTGGCAGCTCGCCCAGGTGGGTGGCAGCCCAAGCTGCCAACCTCGAGCCGTCGACGCAGCGTAAAAACCCCCGGGCTGCCCATGTCGACTAATCGCGCGTTACTTTTGACCTCCCTCATCCATCACGCCGCTATCAACTGCTGTCCACGCCGCAGCCTGCTCATCCCACGTTCGCCCGCGCTGATGCAACGGAGCCCTGATAGACGTTGTTGATAGGTGATAGCGCACAGGCAGAGCCAGCGCCGCCCGGAGCATCGTAGCCATCTTCACGTGGGGACACGAGCCACTGGAGAGAACCCTGACCGAGACTGCCACGGCTCGCCCAACATTTCCCTCAATCTCGACCATTTCAAGACCATTTTCTCCCCGTGCAGCCCCGAGTTGACAGCAGCCTGACCAGCCTCACCAGCTCCCCGTGTTGCTGCTGCTGCTACTTTTCCCTCCCCACTCGCTTCCACTGCCGCCACCGCCGCCGCTGCTGCTCCTGCTGCACAGGCCACGCTTCCGCCTCGACGTCTGCGTGTGCAACCATTGTGCTCACCATCAAGGCCAACCGCATCCCTCCTCTCATCCCTTCTACGCTGCCTGCAGCTCCCCATCGACACGCGCACCTGTGCTGCCGTGCGAGTGTGGACCGCCGTTTAGGACCACGACAACGACGCTCATTTTGGCCGCGCCGCCCCCTTCGCTCCCGCCCCTCTGGACCGCTGGACCTCTCCCTCTCCCTCCCTCCCCTGCTCGCCCTCCCCACCACCCATCCACTGTCCGCAACATAAGCTGAGCCCGCTGGTCAGCTGCGAAACCACTGCACCACACCAGGCGACTCTGCGACGACGTGGCTCGCCTCTTGCACCACGCCCCCGGTCCTTTATCTGTGCCTCGCCCGCGACGCCTGCTCTTCGAAATACCCTACACTGCACCTGCATTGACAAGGGCTGCTCTGCTCTATCCGCGACACCATGGCGGGGAAGATGACCTTGTACAAGCTGGTGGTGTTGGGCGATGGCGGCGTGGGAAAGACCGCCCTGACCATACAGGTAGCTTCACACCCTACCGCCACTTTCTCCTGATGAAGATTGCTGACCGTCGCTAGTTATGCCTGAACCACTTTGTTGAGACGTACGATCCCACGATTGAAGATTCGTACCGCAAGCAGGTGCAGATTGACGGCCAGTCATGCATGCTCGAGGTCCTTGACACAGCTGGCCAGGAAGAGTACATTGCCCTGCGAGATCAATGGATACGCGACGGCGAAGGCTTCGTGCTCGTCTACAGCATCTCATCACGCTCCTCCTTCGCCCGCATACAACGCTTCCACAGCCAAATACAGCGCGTCAAAGAAACCTCCATGGCCGGCTCGCCCACCTATCCGGGCTCCCCTATCAGTGCATCAGCGCCCATGTTCGGCCAAGCCCCCGTCATGCTCGTCGGAAACAAGTGCGACCGCGTCACCGAGCGTGAAGTCTCTACCCAAGAGGGACAAGCTCTCGCAAAAGATCTCGGCTGCGATTTTGTTGAGGCCTCTGCAAAGAACTGTGTTAATGTCGAGAAGGCCTTCTTTGACGTGGTCAGACAGCTCCGACGACAACGACACCAAGGCAGCGGACGCTCCCCGACAGACAGGAAAGAGCCCCGAGCGCGCCCCGGCTACCACGAGAAAGACCGGACACGGGGCGCGAGCGACCGCCGCACAAGAGGCGCCGGTATGAACGGCACCAACAAGCGTGGGAAGGATAAGCCCAAATGCGTCATCTTGTAAGGTGACTGCTTGGTGCCCTCCACCGTCTTGCGATTGAAGCGCCTTCCGATATACATATTTGGATTTACAGCACAATAACGGGCTACGGCATTCCAAGTCGTTGGCCATCATCACTGATAGAAAGCACTCAACAAGGCGTCGGCATATGAGCGGCGTTTGCATCGATGGTCTCGCTTTGTTTTTGCATGAGACCCATGGAGTATCTGGAGTACTACGAACATTAGCCTATTCTTATTTTCTTAACGACTGAGATCTGCGCAGCACTGAGATCTTGCACGACACTGCACGGCTGAATTGATTAGTGGGCTGTGGTTAGCGCGTTGCGACGAGACAGATCTGGGCATCCCGAAACACGGTATCGTGGTAGCATGTGGATTTTTGTTAGCGGATGGCATCTGGAAATCTCAAAACTTGGAAAAGGATGGAAAAGTCATGGGTTTAGTTTGGGTACATTCTTCTAACGCCCGAGATACCTCTTCGAATTCAACGTCAATCTTTTTCTTGGTACGCACTCGGCACGCACCCTGAGTGCAACCGTTGACCCGTCACTGCACGTGTGTGATCTTCAGCTTTTGGGCCCGGATAGTTCCATTCCGGTGCCCTGGACCATCCAAGGAAGGTCTTCCCCACAAAGCAACCGACCCGACTCCGGCACAGAGGACATGTGGACCGTCGAGGGCTTCCACGCGAGCTTGAGTGGGGTTGGAACGGGCATACCTTTGAACTAGCCATCTGTTCTGATCCCTCAATCAACAAGGTCCAAGGCAATTCAACTTGCTGACCCGTTTTCGCAATGCGGAGATACCCCCTTCCCCTGTTGTACGTGTGGCACAGCGCCATAACGTTCGCAACGGCAAGGCGCACACGCCCCCCTCTCCCCCGGCCAGTGCGTTTTTAGTTCCGACGAGTATGCATCTAAGGGCTCAAGAAAAGGCCGCGCTTGTTTCACCTCTTGGCAATTGCGTCAGAACATCTCAGCATCACAGCGTGCCCAGTTGCAGTCTGCACATGTTGATGTCGACATGACCGGCGCAGTGGAGTGCTGTCTTTTCTTCTGTGACGTCGGGCAGCACTGCATACGATGGGGGCCCTATGAGTTACCCCTGCAACTCCTCCCCCAGAGGGTAATGTAAGCGACGCAACTACTGCGACGACTATCGGGTGCTGTCTTCGCTGATCACTAGGCTGAAATGCACGTGCTGTGCAAACTCGACAGCCTCCATTTCTGTGGCTGCTATCGGGAATTGCCTATTCGGCGGATACGCGTACTCTCGAGAGCATCGACCACGCTCGCCATGGATTGTTTGAATCCAGCCCACTCAGCACTTGTGCGTACCATGTCCAGGGTATGATAAGTAGAAGTTGGGCAGGCCAAATAACCCCTTACGTAGCCCCTGTAGTAGAAGTAGGATAGGGGTCTTCTAGACCGTCTGGAAAAAGATTAGTTCTTTAGAAGCGAGCCAACCCTGCTGAGGCACCCTGGTGCTCTCATCGAAGCTTAATTCCAGTAAACTTCTTATATACGACTTGATCTTCGTGTTTCACGGAGACTGCACAATCTAGGGCATCTACCGAGGTACATTGCCGGTATTCGCATACTAGGTAGGTACCTAGCGCTTACTGTCTGGGTAATGAAGCGTTTTGAGGCTGAAATTAAACTTGGACACGAGACAGAATTGCCATTGCCTAAGATTAGTGCTGACTTGGTCGAAATAATGAAATGAACAGAGAAGATCTCGCAGGACCTGAATACTTCAGATATACCGAAGATGATCCGGTCTCAGCTAGCGAGGTGACAGAACGTTACACTGATATTTGTCACACCAAGACTAATGCTCTATGATATATGGTGCTCTCCCCTCTATATATATAGGTACATCTGAAGTAATGCAACAATCTCGTGGATACAATTTCTTTTGCCAATACAACTTTTGCTCCGAACATGTCAAGCTACTCCGCTGTTCCCAGCTGGCCAGACATGGACCTCCGAGGGCACATGGCGGCCGCAATGTTGGCCTCTCTCGTCATCTACCAGCTGACGAAGATGATTTATTTCGCCAACATACATACTCTACGAAAGGTACCTGGACCCTGGATGAGTTCTGCAACATCTTTATGGATCCGATGGCAAAGATGGCACGGCAAACTATCACTGGAAGCGGACAAGCTCATGACGAAATACGGTCCAATTGTTAGGATCAGCCCGAACCTCGTTATCCTAAACGACCCCGAGGCCGTGGAGAAGATCTTTGTGAGGAAGGATCTCCATACATCGCCAACATCGATCCGTGCTCTACGGGTTGGTGGCCACGACTGGACCGTCACTTACCCACAACACGATATTGCACGACAGCGTCGACATCCGGTGATGATTGCCACAACAACCAAGAACCTCAAGCTAAGACATCAAACGTTCGTTACCAACACCGAAGCCATGGTCCGCAATCTTGCCAAATCCGACGGTGCAAACTCCGAGGACATTGTACATCATCTTCGCATATGTACCTTGAAGAGCTCGCAGGTCATAATGGGAGGATCTGCGGTCGATCTTGACCCTGAAGACTTCCCTCATGTCGTTGGAGAATACAACTTTCTCGTTGTCTGGAGACTCTGCCTACCCGAGTGGCTCTTTGAATGGCTACAGTACTCACCCTTCGCTCATCCTCGCTTTCGGATACGGTCGAGCGATAAGCTTTTTGATATGGGCCAAGAGATATGTCGACAGGCGGCGGAGGGACATGGCACCTTTGAGGAAGACCCTAGTATTCACGCCCTTTTTACCGACGACCAAGCTAAATACCCAACTCAATCATGGTCAGGCCCTGAGCTCGGTGCAGAAATAGCAGGACAGGTTCTCGCGGCCACCGAAACCACATCGTCTGCACTTGCATTCATATACTATGAACTGGCCAAGAACCAGTACCTGCAGCGCGAGCTCTACAAAGAAGTCATTGCTCATGAGGGATACGAGGAGCTTGATTCGCTGAAGCTGTTGGATGCTTGCATCAAGGAAGGCCTTCGTTTCCGCCCGCCAGTCGCTCTTACAGGAAGCCGTACTATACCTAAAGGAGGCTTGAACGTCTTGGGCTACTTCCTCCCTGCCGGTACCGTTGTCACAACGCAGTCCCTATCGATGAGCCGCCAGAGACCCGACCTCTTCCCAGACTTTGACAGCTACAACCCACACCGCTGGCTGGATGAAGATAACAGTGCCGAAAAACGCCGCCTTCTCGTGCCATTTGGCGTCGGTGCTCGTCGTTGCCCAGGAGGAAACATGGCAACCTATCAGATGCGACTTATCCTGGTCGCTAGTATTCGCGCGTTCAAGATTTCATTGGCACCAGAAACAACCCCAGAGATGATGGCTCCTTTTGAGGCTAACGGGTATCGGTCACGCCACGATAGATGTGACTTGGTCTTCACGCCCCATCAAATGTAATCTAGTCAATATCAAGGTCTTAGACAAGAATGGCAAGGTAGGAAGAAGATTTGCGCCTTAATTCAGAATTGTTCTGCAGCTTTATCGTACATACACACAATGCGGCTCTCGTCATTCCCGATTGCATCAGAGTGCACTATGCGAAAGTTACTGGATCAGGTTAAGCGTTCTATCTCGAGTAGCTTTTCACTGCAAATGTGGACTCGCGAAACTATTTAATGAACGACAATGTACCATAAGGAGCTCCCGAAGGCCCACGATGATAAGCTATATATACAAGAATAATCAAAGGATACGACACGCTTCTAAGAACGGCACATACGTCCTTCTTTGCTGACACTCCAAGCCTCACTACCGACACCCTTGAGAATGTAGAACACGTCTTTAGGGTCGTACTTCTTTTTAATAGACTTCAACTTATCATAGTTGTCGCCAAAGAATGTGCTCTTCCAGTTCGGCTGCTGGAAATCGGCCTCATTCAGATAGGAGCCGCTGCCTGGTGTGACCTTTTCGATCTTAGGCATAAGCTCATCAGTCATTTTCTGCTGGGCAGCTTCCATGTCGGCCCAAGGGGCGGTGGAGTTCCAGTTCGTGATAAGCTGCAGCTGGATCATGGCGTCCCTCCATGCTGGTAGTACACTGTTGTCGGCAGCTCCCTTGGGCTTTTGGTAGTTGGCCGAACTACCGGCAAGCAAAACGCCTTCTGCAGCAAGCTCTTGGTAGACCCTGATAAGCTCCGCGGTATTGTTTTCCACCACGTCTCTGGGGATAAGGCGACCCCCGAATTGATATCTGTTGACCTCATAGGCTCCACGCGGGAGAGGACCCATATAGCGATCGAAATGATCGCGGTAAGACAGCTCGCTGTAGACGATTGGCGGCGTGATGCCGAGATCTGTAAGAGCTTTGGAGAAGGGCGCGAGTACAACGTCCTTGACGTATGCAGCTGTTGAGTCCCAAACAGTAACTGGCTTGATTACGATGTACTGAGTGCTGACCAGGAAGACGACCATGGCGCCGGCATCGATCATTCCTGGCAGAAGCTCGAGAAGCTTGGAAGTTGCCGCAGCATACTTCTCAGGGGTGGTAGATGATGCAAGGAGTTGCATAGCAGCACCGCCGACCTGCTTGGCTGGGTATGCTCTCACGGTCATCGAGACCACCACGGCATATGTACCGCCACCACCTCCGCTAAGAGCCCAGTACAGGTCTGCATTCTCAGTTGATGAGGCGGTGAGCATCTTGCCTTCAGCAGTAATGACCTATAAAGACACTGTTAATGCTACCCCTCATTACTTTTGACATGGAGCTTCTCACCTCAAAAGACAAGGTCTGGTCCGCACCAAGACCGAAGGCAGTGCTGAGTACGCTATGGCCACCACCTTGAGTGAATCCACCCGCCAGACCAACCGTGGCGCACTCGCCAGACACAACGGTCATGCCTTGTTTGTGTACTGCCTCGAGCAACTCGTTGCCCATGACACCTGCACCCACGCGGACCGATGGGCCAGTGTAGTATTCATCCGACCAGCTACCAAAAGTGATGCTCTTAAGGCTTTGCGTCCAAATAGCAAGGGCGCCGGCTCCGGTAGATCGCCCCAGGAAGTCGTGCCCAGTGTTCCGAACAAGAACACGGATATTCTCAGCTTTGGCAAATGCAAGAGCAGAAATGACATCCTCAGCCTCTGTGGCTTTGACAGAGTATGAAACGTAGTTTCCAAGAGTACAAGGGATGCTCCTATCGGAGAATGGATCGCAGCTCTGGTTGGCGAAATACGATTGCATGATCGAGTGAGAGGACGGGGTGCTGCCAAGAGCATTAGAGTTTTGTCCACGCATGTGAACGGAGCTCGTGCACTCACTGCGTTAGAGGGTTCAACCATTGTGCCTTCAATGTGTCGCAAGAATCGGCATCGTACGTCGGATCGTGACAAGGCGACCCGATAGGAACAGTGGCTACGAGTTTTCCATTGACAGTCGAGTTCAGTGCCGACCACTGCTCTTTGGATGGCCAGTCGGAATCGCCTGGCAAGCGGTAACACTCTCTAGCATCCCCAAGGTAAGCAAAAAGTAGTGCCCCAAGGAGCGGTGCGTTGTCGATGAGCTTCATCTTGCTGTGTAATACTCGATAGTGATGGATACCAAGAAACCTTTCCTAGCCCCCATATATACCCATAGTTCCCCTTACTATCCTTCTCGCATTGCCACGAACCATTCTTCTCATCTCGGGGACTATCTGAAAGAGGTCGATTTAGCAATTGCCTATTTCCTCTTGTAGGATTCAGCGCCGACAGTGTCCACTCTAGACACTGTGTCACATGTCGATATCAATGCAAGGTATAGCTTTGCACTGGGCTAAAAGCCGGCAAAAACCTCGTGCGGGAATCGATGGCCGCTGGTGAGGCGGCTCTACTGCAGGGCAGAGTGGGTCAACAGATCAATGGGGATTCGAGCGGGTGGCCTGAGGCTTGGGGGTGGATCTCCAGGTACGGATTTCCTGCCAGGATTGGGAGTCGTGAAACGATGGAATTCGCATGCGAATAATAGGATGTGGCGTCAGGGACGGGATGCACGCGCAGATCTTGGCGAGCGTTCGTCGTCTTGGTACGTTCGGCACCAACGCTCGTTTCGGCAGCCGTGAAGCGAGCAGAACCGTCCAGGTACCGATTATCACCCGAGCAACTCCACATGCTCGCCCGCCTCCGTTGATGCGCCACGCTTATCATACCCCCTTTGGTCGTATCTCAAAAAATCTGTAGTCCTTCGTCCACTGTGACGGCGTGGACTGCCGATGACAAGTTGCAGCGGCGTTCGGCTGCAGTCAGTGGCGTTCGCCGACCCAGGACACGTCGGACCGCCCCACATACTGCTGGCACGGCTTGAACACGACAAGACTCCTTTCCGAATGACATGCCGCAAGCTCTGATCGATGCAACGATGAATTGATTATGCGCCAGGGCTTGCTAATAGAGTTCACGCCATCGAAATGCCATGGCCATGGGGTAGTCTGCAGCCGGCATTTTATACCGATAAAGGTAGCCAGCCGCCTTGATAGACGCGGCTCGTGGATCTAGTCCTGGACCATACCGGAGGCGCACTATGAATCGCACGGGTAAACCCTGCACACATCACCTCCGAGGAGCATCTTCCGTTTCGAAGCGGGAGATAGATGGTGGTACCTGTCCTGCTGTTGATTTACTCGATATTCTTTTGCGATCCTCCGCCTACCAACTACAAAGCCCGGACTCAATCTGCCTGTACCTGTCCCTCGAACATTTGGATGCGGAAGCATCGATATGATTTCTTTCATCCGCAGTTGTTTTCTGTTTTATCTCGTTGCCATCTTCACGGCTACCGCAGCACAACAGGCAACTCCATCAAAGCTTCCGGCATGCGCTGTGAGTAGCTTCAGCTTCTTGTACCTACAATCTCGCAATTACTTTTCGCTGACTGATGTAGCAACTCTGTTTTATGGGCGCTTTTGAGACAAATACCTGCGCTTCCACAGACCAAGCATGCATCTGCTCGAATGAAGTCTTCCAGAACAATGTGACGTGGTGTGTGAGCACACGCTGTACCATCCCTGAAGCTTTAGGTACTTGCATCCACCCTCCTATAAGACGAGAAGTGACTAACCAGCATGAAGCTACCCGAAATATCAGTCTTACCAATTGCGGAGTACCAGCGCGCCATCGCGGAGAACACTATGTGATGTTATCGAACGCCATGGTGTGCATAGCTGCAGTCTTCGTTGCGATCCGTTTCGCGTTCAAAGCTACCGTGTCGAGAGTCGACTTTGGCTACGACGATTGGTGCGTTCTTGCGACACTTATAGCTGCTGTACCCAGCGCCATCATAACTGTGTTTGGCACTGTGAAGAACGGCCTTGGCCAAGATCTCTGGACCTTAACCCCAACGGAGATTACCCAGATGCTACAATACTTTTACATCATGGCCTGGCTATACTTCCTCCAGCTCACGTTGCTGAAGCTCACACTGCTATTCTTCTACATCCGCGTTTTCCCTAGTAAGGAAGTTCAGCGACTACTATGGGGTACTGTAATTTTTACAGTACTCTGGGGTGTTGCCTTCATTATCGTTGCGATATTTCAATGTCGGCCAATCCACTATTTCTGGACGAAATGGGACGGGATGCACCGGGGTACTTGTCTAGAGATCAACGCCATTACAGCGTCGAATGCCGCCATATCGATCGCCTTAGACTTCTGGATCCTGGGTGTACCTCTCTGGCAGCTTTGGGGCTTGAGGCTACACTGGAAGAAGAAGGTTGGTGTGGCGCTGATGTTCTGCGTGGGCACATTCGTTACGGTCGTCAGCATTTTGCGTCTGCAGGCTCTAGTGCATTTCGCTGCTTCGTCAAACGTAAGTTGGGAGTTCTACGACGTCTCAGTCTGGAGTTCAATCGAAATTTGCGTTGGCATTATGTGGTAAGCCCTCCTGTCCCAGCAATCGATTTGCAAATATTAACCTGTTGCTCAGCGCTTGCCTTCCAACGCTTCGTCTTCTCCTAGTCAAACTCTTCCCTGTCCTCGGTGGCTCCTCATCACGCAGCCACCAACAATATTACAACTGCGGTAGCGGCAACGAGCTCAAGAACGCCAGCCAAAGGTACGGATCACATCACGGCACCATTGGCGCTGCTGTCACAAGTCCACTGTCTAAGTTTTCTAGTAGCAGAACAGAAGATGGCATTAGAGTTAAGACTTCCTATATAGTAAAACATAGTTATAGCTAGAGTAATATACATTAACTAAGTCTAGCTAGCTAGAAGTAGAAAGGAGACAAAGAGATAATTAAGTCTTTACTTTAATATGTACCGTAAAGGACCATCGAGCCGGCCAGAGCATCGAGCCGGCCACTTTTTCTTCGCATCACGAACACCACGTACGAAATAGTTAATCACTTAACGTTATCTACAGAATGTACGTACGACACACTTATAATAGATTTAGAATCTTCTTCTATATCTTTTTAGCACGTATAGGCGTTCTGCCTATGTGAAGGTTATCCTTAGATAACTTAGAGTTGGTTCTCGGAAATAAACGGGTTTGCGATAGACTAGACTGGCAAATGGGTCTAGGTTGGGTTGGGGTTGGGTCGTCTTGGCAGCGGCCTTAACCCAACCTAATACCAACCTAAGGTAATTAGTAATAGTATAGAGGTAGGGCTATGTAATGGGCGTGCGACAGCCCAGCGTACGACTACACAGTACGCCCATTTAGCCAAAAGGCTGGCACAAGACAACAAAGCATAGGTGTTGTCTTGGTGTAGTCAGTACTTATCATCGTCATCTAAGGTCTCTTGACTCTTAGGCCTAAGCGTAGCCCACTCTTAGGGCGTAGCCCATCACAGGCTAGACTAGTAATAAATAGGGCTAGATACACGCTAGGCTATAGTAGAGTTTAAGGTTAGGTTGATCAAAAATAGCTATAAATTTAGATAGCTGCGCATTATAATAAAGTTGTATATAAAGTAAAGCACCACCGAGCCGGACATACCGTGCCCGTGCGCGCAACGCCCCACGTCGCGCAACGCCCCAGCAACACCAAAATCACCACGGCAAAAATAAGGCTGTAGAGCCACCCACGATAGCTATATATACGGAATATTATAATAGAGTAGTATATATAGGCTTAGGATCATCTTGTGCTATTTATATCTACTTAGAGTTTTGATAGTACGGCCACGTAAGCTAGTCTTAGGTAGAGCAGCTACAGTATCCGTGCGCCAGATGCACATGGTCGCCAGTTGCACACCCCCACCACCACAACAACAAAACTTCAACACGTCATAACTCAGCCACTATAAATCCAATTCAAGAAGCGATTACAGAAATAGAATTGCGTGATCTAGGAGAATAACTCTCGTACCAATAAATTGCTAAAAAGTATAGCGTAATACAAATAACGCTAATAAGATAATACAAATACTAAAACAAGGACTATAGCATACGCAACTAATCTCTCTACCTATAACGCGAAGCTAAGCTTATATAATATATTAAAACGCTTACTAAACAACATTTACTATATATAAGAATAAAAGTATAATAGTTTACTAGTAAATTAGCTAGTAAACTAGTCTCTAAAAGCTAGGTCTTCTAATTCCTCTACTTTTATCTTAACTATCTTATCTCTCGCTTATACAAAGCTATAGCTAAGGAGCGAACTAAAGCTAATTTAGGAGCTAAGTATAGCTTATATTTTAAGCTTTTATATAAAAAGATAGAGAAGTATAATATATAACTAATATATATATTTAATATAGATAAAAAAGAGTTTTAACTTAGCTAATTTAGTAATATAAAACGTATATTTAATAAGAGACTCTATAAGTAAAAAGAAGTAAGATAAGCACTTAAAGATAGCTTAAGCGAGTAGATAATAGTAATAGCTTATATTTATTTAGATAGTAAAGCTTTAAGTCTAACTCTTACCTTCTAGAGAGCTAATAGAGTTATTTAATTAAGCTAAGTTAATACTATATAAAGAAGAGAATACTTAGTATCTACTACGTTATTACGCTCTAGCTAGAGTAATAATAATATTAGATTAGTTTACCTTAAAGGGGTATTTAAATAGGAGACTAGATAATACGCTTTAACTAGGTATTAATTACTATTTCTTAATAGCTATAGATTCTATATAACTATAGAGTTTATTAAGTATTACTATAATAATAAGATTCTCTTATTTATATTTCTACCTTACGCTATCTATACGCTTTAACTACTTAATATAATAATATTTAAACCTCTTATAATAGCTTACTTAACTTAGTTAGCTAGATACTTTTAAGATAGCTAGAAGTTACTTAATTTAACTAAAAGAGACTTTTTCTTACTCTTCTAGAGGTCTTAGAGCTCTACATTTAAACCTCTACTTATTAAAAAGTCTTTTAAAGCTACTAGTATATGTAAAGGGCTACGCCTAGGTACTACTACTTCTCTAGTCTAGGGCTAGCGCGACCGGCTAGCGTAGAGGTAGCGCAGAGGATAAGTACCGTACGGAGGTGGAAACCTACGCTTCTTTTCTCTACCTTTCTTATTCTGTACATAGGAGCAAATGCATACTCGTTAGCAGGCCTCTTTCCGCCCATAACAGTATACAGCTAGCTAACCTAGACGCTATACTTAAGAAGTTTACTAAGGAGGCTTTAGATTCTAATAGTAGCTAGTTAGTTCTCTCTAGTAAGGACTAGCTTAAGCTTAAGTTAATTATACGCTATAAATTAAAAAATTAGAGTAGTAAAGATATTAAGAAGCTTTAATAAAGCTTATACTATATTATAGCTTAAAATAGTATACTCTATAAAGAGATTAGGGGCTTTAGGCAGTCTCTAGCTATTAAAGAGAGGCGACTAAAGTAGTCTTTTACTCTCTAGCTTAATAAAGATAAGGTTTACTATAGGGGAGCTAAACTATAGTCGCCTAGGAGTATATAATAAGCTTGCGATTATTAGGCATTATAATAATAATAAGCCGAGCTTAAAAAGCTTTAAAAAGCTAAGTAAGCCGAGATTAAGAAGGCAGCACGCGATTGTGAGGCTCAACTCAAAGCTGTGAAGCGTGTAGAGCGGGAGAGACGGGCGGAGGAGAAGAGGAAGGAGGACGCTGAAAAGCTGGCCAAGAAACAACACTGTGAGCTTATCAACAACACTAAAAAGCTTATATAACTGTCCCAAAAGGGTAAGCGCAAGGCTTCACAACCTTATACGCCAGCTACAAAGCGTCAAAAGCGTGGTGGTGTTGCTCCAGCTGTGGTAGGAGCCGCAAGGGTTGCACAAGCTGCTCCACCGCGTAGTCGCCGTGACCGGGTGATACCGAGCTGCCCGGGGCAATGCCCGGCCCGGGGCAATGCCCGCTTTCCTGATGCAACACCAAAACTTCAACACGCGATAACTCTATCAATATGAGCTCAATCGAGGCTGCGCTTGCAGCTATAGAATCGCTAAAGCCTGGAGAAAAGCTTGTATATACTCAAATTGCAGCAAAGTATGGTGTTGATCGCAGAACGCTCGCGCGCAGACACCAAGGCGCCACAATCTCACGAGACGCCCAAGCTCAAAACCTACAAGCGCTCCACCCCCAGCAAGAGAAGGAGCTCGTACGCTATATAGAGCGCCTTACAAGGCAAGGCCTGCCTCCCTTACAGCCTATAATACGACGCTTTGCTTCAGATATTACGAAAAAAGAGCTAGGAAAAGGCTGGGTTGATCGCTTTATCTAGCGCCACGACGTCTATCTTATCTCACGATGGGTGACTAGGATCAATCGCTTACGCCACCAGGCTGACTCTATATTAAAGTATAGCCTCTACTTCGAGCTTCTACGCAGTAAGCTTAGCTAATATAATCTTGCGCCTTATAATATATATAATATAGATAAAAAGGGCTGTATGCTAGGAGTACTTACTCGCTTAAAGCGGGTGTTTAGCAGGAGGCTATATAAGGAGGGGAAGATTAAGGCTTATATCTAGAATAGCAATTAAGAGTAGATAACCCTGCTAGCCTGCATATACGCTAATAGATTAGCCCTTACGCCTGCCCTAATATATTAATTAGTCTTAGGCTTAATATAAGACTCCTAGCTATAGGCTCTAAGGCCTAAGGATTAAGTATATATATTCTCCTCACCTTCTGGCTGGACGAACAACAATATAGGACTATCCTAGCTCAAATAAGTGTTTAATCGATCTACGAAGAAGAAGGCAGGGCGAAGCTATTAATTACTTATCCTTAATAGCTATAGATCTTATCTTACGATAGATTTTATTGAGTACTGCGATCGGAATAGAATCCTCCTTATAGTATACCCTCCTTATTTAACTTATACGCTCTAGCCGCTTAACGTCGTTATATTTAAGCTATTCTTAATAGCCTACTTAAACTAGGTAGCTGCGTTTATAGAGAGGTGCTAAGGGCTCACATCTATAAGTAAGAGGGACTTCTATTCTATATTTATAGCTGCCTAAGAGATTATATTTAAAGAGAAGACTATACTTAAAGCTTTTAAGGCAACTAGCCTCTTACCTCTTAACCTAGAGGTAATATTTAAACGATTTAATTAGCTAGCTTAATCTAGCTATTTAAGTAATAGCGACTCCTTAGCCTTAAGCGCCTTAGACTAGCAGAAAACTAAGCGCCTTCTACACTAAGTAGTAAGTAATAGGAGTAATCTACAAGCTTAAAAGCTTAGCCGAGCCTTCTATTCTATCTTAGTTTAGAAAAGCCTTCTTACACACGAGGCTTAAGGCCTTATACAAGCTCTTATTAATAAGAGACAGCGTAGAAAGCGAGGCAAGGCTCTGCCTCTAGAGGCAGAGGAGGACTATCGCGGTGGAGCTAAATTCTGGTCCCCAAGGAAGGTGAAGGAGGCACGTGATCGCCAGCTTCAACAAGGGCTTGAAGAAGAGCAACTACAACACCAGAGAGCTGAGGCAGCTCGCCTACGTAAAGTGAAGAAGCAGGAGAAGCTTCAGGCAGCTCAACAGAAGCGTGCAGCAAGGGCAGCAGCTTAAATAATAAGGCAGGAGGAGAAGGCTCGTAAGGCTGCTGATCGAGCCTCACGACAGGCAGCCTATAAGGCTCAACAACGACTCTAACAAGCTTAAAAAACTGCCTAAAGAGGCAAGAGGAGGCACCTTAAGATAGCTACTAAGGTAGGTTTAAAAAATAGAGTAGCTGCGCAGTCTTAGGGTGGTAGTGAGGCATTAGGTACTGCAACAGGCCCACCACTATCTCAATTACGACACAGCCAGGCGATTAAGCTCCCAGCAAAATATAGATAGCTATATATATTAATTAATGCCTCTAGGACTTAACTCTAAAAAATATCGCGATAGTAGCGATTGTACGTGGCTTAATAGCCTCAAATTAAGCTATTGTTTTGGTGCTGGTGAGCGGGCATTGCCCCGGGCCGGGCATTGCCCCGGGCAGCTCGGTAAGGTGCCCGTGCGCAGCGCGCACGGATTCGCAGCGCGCACGCCGAGCACGAGAACACTGAGATACCCACAAACTTTAACGCGTCATAACTTAACTAGTATAGCAGCTATTAACAAAGCGTTAGTAGTAATTAAATCGCGAGAGCTTAGAGATAAAATTGTGTACTAGCAATATACTAATAAGTATAATATATTAAGGAGTGCGTTGAGCTGGAGATACTAAGGCGTTTTACGCTCTAGAGCCGACTATATAGCTAATAAATAGTTCTCGCACTATATTAAGAGCTAGAGCTTATACGATATATTACTAAGCTTACTAAGTAAGGCCTACCTCCTACGAGAGAGATGATTAGGAATTTCTCGTTAGAAGTAGCCTATTAGCAGCTCAGCGAGAGCTGGGTTACTCGCTTCATCAACCGACACGAGATCCATCTTATCTCAAAGTGGACCAGCGCCATGGATCGTACGCGCCACCTAGCTAATTCTAAGTTAAAGTATAGACTCTACTTCGAGTTACTGCATTAAAAGATTACTAAATACCACCTTAAGGCTTAAGATATATATAATATAGATAAGAAAAGCTTCTTAATTAGCTTAATAGGCAGAAGTAAGAGGATCTTTAGTAGGCGTTAATAGGAGAAAAAAAAGGTTTAAGTATCTCTCTAGGATAGATTACGTAAGTTTCTAATAGTTATAGCCTACTACTGCGCTAATAGAAGCTTACTACCTCTAAGTCTTATCTACGCAGCTAAAAAAAGAGCTATATAATTAAATTAGGTAGAGGATATTAAAGTAAGAGAATATAAAGTCTTTATCTTATTATCTCTAATAGGCTAGTTAAATAATAATATAGGTCTAGCTTAGCTAGAGTAGATATTTAATCGCTATATAAAGTAGCGATTAGAAAGATAGTAATTACTTATCCTTAATAGCTATAGATCTTATATTATAATAGAGTTTATTAACTACTATAATCGCTATAGGATCCTCCTTATAATTCTTCCTCTATATTTAACTTATATACTCTAGCCTCTTAATATAGTGCTATTTAAGCTACTCTCTTAAGCCTACTCTAATAAGCTTACTAACTATCTCTATAAGGCTTAAGGCCTTATTCTAATTAAAAAAGGAGACTTCTTCTTACTCTTCTAGAGCGCCTAGATATCCTCCTTTATAGAGAGTCTTATATTAAAGGCTTTTAAAGCTACTAGGATCTAGCTAATAGATACTAATATTATCTTTTATAGATTTACTAGCACGCTAGAAGCTAAGAGAAGCTTATTATTAAGGCTCTCTAATTATAATTAGAGAAAGATAGATTAATTAGTTTAAGCTACTATTACTAATAGCTATTAGTATAAGGTAAGAAAGCTATACTTAAGCATTTACTATTTCTCTATTTAGAATAAGCTTTTAAAGTATAAAGTAGAGGGTCTAAAAAAGGCTCTTTAATATAAATAGAAGTATAAGAAGAAGGGTAAAGCTCTTAACCTTTAACAGCGCCAGGAGTATCACAGTAGCGCGGTCCACTAGTCTCCTCGCAAGCTGCGTGAGGCTCGAGCTAGAGAAGTAGTGCGGGAGCGAGATAAGATGGAGGAGAAACTCCAAAAAGCACGGGCGAAGAAGCAGCGCGAGGATGCTCGACTGCAGCGTCAAGTTGAGCTCGAGGAGAAGCGTGTGGAGAGGCAGAGACTCAAGGAGATGAGGGAGGTTGAGCGAGCTGAGAAAGCAGCTGAACGCGCGCGCCAGAAGGAGGAGAGAGATGCTGCTAAAGCTCTACAATTATCCTAAAAGGGAAAGAGAAAAGCCTCACAAGTATCCTCAGCAAGCAATAAGCGTTAAAAACGCGTTAGGGCTGCTCGCGCTAGTGCTTAAGTTTAAGAAGAGCCTCTAGCTCCTCTACTAAAGCTTATATTACGTAGCCGCAACGTTAACCTCTTATAAAAATATAGATAGTATAAGCTAATCGCAAGCATCTAATTACTACAACATAATATTTTTATTAGTATTCAGCTATTGTGTGGCGTTGTGGAGCCTCATTTTTGAGATTGAGCAGATAGTGTTCGGCGTGCGCGCTGCGAATCCGTGCGCGCTGCGCACGGGCACCTTAACGCCCTCTAAAAAAATATCTGTATAAGTCAAAACTTCTATAGGCCTATATATAGTATAATTCTAGCTTTACGTAATTTTATTACAATTTGTGTGGCTCTACAACCTCATCTTTTTAAATATATTGTTGTTGGGGTGTGCAACTGGCGACCATGTGCATCTGGCGCACGGATACTGTAGTGCAGCCTCTGTAGACGCCGCGGTAGCTATAGAGCGACCACCACGTTTCTAGCGCTTAGTACGTAACAGAGGTACTGCTAGATCTTTGCGCTTTCTATTCTAGGTAGTTCAAGACGCTCTTTTGGTAGCTTAGGCTTCAATTCGGGCTGCTCGAGCAGCTGCTTTTTCCGCTCTCTCCTTCTCCCTCATTACCTTGGCTGCCTCTCTCGCCACACGTCTCTCTTCCGCCTCCTGTTGACGGAGCAGCTTAGCAGCAGCTTGAAGCTCCTTCTTGTTAGCTTTTGCAAGCTGCTGCTCGTGCTCTTCCTGCTGTTTCACTCTCTCACGAGCACGTGCTTCTCGGATCTTCCGTGGCGACCAGAAAACAGCACCACTGTAGTACTCCTATCTCTGCTGTAGGTTAAGAGGCTTACTATATTTCTTATACCTCTTCTTAGTAGTAATAGCCTCTTTTACTCTATTAAGTTTATAGTAGAGTAGCTAGTTCTAGATAGAGAGGTAATAGAATTTAAGATTTAGCTTCTTTAACTCTACTAACTAGCTGTCGGCTATAGTAGTATAGACTAACTAGTTTATCTTTCTCTAGTCAGAGTTAGAGAGACTCGACGGTGAGCTCCGGTCATCTTCTGGCGGCGTGTGGGTAAATCTCTTGAGTATACGCTCTAGCTCTAGCTCTATAGGCTATATACTAGTAGCTTCAAACGACTTAAGTATTGTCTCTGTCTTAAACGATGACTGCTAAGCACTCCAGAATAGTGAGAAGAAGTCTCCTTTCTTAACTAAGAGCAGCCCCTGGCTCTTGTGGAGGTGGTCTGATATTACAAGCAACAACAGGTTGAATCCTTCGGACAAGGAAGACGAAGCTGGAGGCCAGCTGTCGTACGAACGAAGGATAGTGATCAGCGGGGGCCCCGCAGGTCACGTGATGTGCCATCCCGCCAAGAAGGGCCATCCCGCCAAGGAGGGGATAGCAGGCAACAAAGGAATAGACTGCCATCACAACTATCCTGCAGAACGACAGTATTAAGAGATAGATAGGATAGTAATAGATATAGTAATAAGGATATAAAGATAGAAAAGTTTTATTATTTCTCTTATTATAGTTAACTCTTATAAGTTTATCCTTTACTTAGATTATTACTTAGTTATTCTATTATTTATAGAATTAGATTATTATTACCCTAAATACCTACTATCCCACTTAGTCGCCAGACAAACCGCACGTAGCTATACACATAGCTCGCCTGCCCTAACCCGGATCAGGTTCAGAGAAGTATAGCGCACCCCCGTGTAACATAGTGTTATCTTGCTATAGTAGAGTTTACGTACGTAGCTATATATCTAGTTTTAATAATATAGCTTATAGATTATATTGATATAATCTAGCGCCTTAAAACTCTATATAAGTTTTCTCTCTTATAAATGCCTTCTTAAAAGCTACTTTAAAGGCTAGTAAGAAGGTCTGTTTGTTAATGTGGTGGATGCGATCGCGTGCTAAGGCTGAGATCTCATCGCCGTACGCGCGCTTTAACGGCGAGAAGCAGGCAACGTCAAGCGGCTGCAGGAGGTGCGACGAATGTGGAGGCATACAGAGGGCGATAATCTTCTTCTCCTTGCAGCGTTCCTGGAATTCCACAGAGCAGTGGCTATCATGGCCGTCAATAATAAGCAGTCTATACGCTCTAATAGACGGCGCATGCGAGTCGAAGTATTTAAGCCAGGCAAGCGCGAGATTGTTATTTATCTAGCTAGTAGGGCTAATTTAGATTACCTAGTCGCTTAAGAGGTTATAGAACTAGTTAGAGATAAGAATTTTACTAGTAAAGATAAGAAAGAGTAGAATGCGCTTCCCTATCGCCCTAATAGCTTATATAAATATAACCTACGTATAATTACTAGGCTAGAGTTTCTTTACTTTTCTAGATTTCTCTATACCTATTACTATAAGTTATAATAATATCTTACTTATTAAGAAGCTAGACTTATTAAAGTTATATATATTATTATCTATAATACTATACCTCGCCTTTATATTCTAAACTAGCGTGAACTAGGGCTCAATAATTGCTGGGTCCTCGCAGAGAGCTCGCTGGCGATCGTATAGACGGCTCTAGCGCGTACGCAGCTCAGGTGTACGTCGTATAAAGTTACCAACCCAGTTCTTGCCAACAGGCTTGCCTGCGCGCTCTCTCAGCAGTCTATCAGCCATATCTCGCACGTCTGCCTTCGAGACAGGCAGACCGCGTGTAGAGTATTCAAGTATAGTCTGTAGAATCACCTCCTCTTCTAGCTTTAAAAGGCGCTTTGTATTCGGCTCGCAGTCGCGTCTAGAGGGTTTCCCGTCGCGTCTCTGTCGTATCGTACGCTCAGGCACTTTGTAGATCGCCTCAGCGCGTCGCAGGCTTGTAATCTGGTCGCACTTAATGTCAGAGAGGGCAAGCTGCACGTCAGCTTCAGTATAAGCCTTGAGAGGTTGTGGTTGTTGAGACATTACGTGTTGTTGCTACGTACGCGTTTTGGTGGGGGAAGTGCGGCGCTCGGTTGGGTGCGGCGCTCGCTTGTGAACTACGTTATAGTAGTAGATAATAAGCCTTTAATATTAATTATATTTAATTTTAAAATCTAAGAATTAGTACTTAATTCCTAACTTTTAAGTTATTCTATTAACCTATATATTATATTAGTATGTATTATCTATTAAAACTCTATACTTAAGAACTAACTCTAGACTATCTAAGAATAATCTTTATAATTTAAATACCCTTAATATAAGTGATATAGCTACAGATACTCTAAGCGCTTTCTATACTAGAGGAAATACTATATATAGTAATAAGTCTAACTTATATAATAGCGACTATAATAAGCTTAAAGCTTAGCTACTCTAGGTTAACTAGTATTTCTATCTTAAAAGAGATAAGATTAAGAATCACGACAGGGTCGTGTGGGCTACCACTTTCTTCCGCAGCGACGCTAAAAAGTGGGCTAACTTAATTATCTGCCGTTATATGGACGATTCTATCACAGACGCTAATAATACCGCCCTAGTCGAAGACTAGGACGCCTTTAAGACTAGGACGCCTTTAAGACTAAACTCTAACAGAACTTCTTAATATTTAAATAATTAGTAATTGTAGAATAGAAAATCTAAAGGCTTGAATAAACTAAAGCCGCTATAGACTATACGATAGAGTTCTAGTGATACGCTATAGCTACTAACTAGGAGAATAACGCTTTAATGCGGATATACTAATAAGGTTTTAAGCTAATAATACGCAAAGAACTTATATAAAGTAGAACTAGTGTTACTATAATTAAGAGACTTCTAAATAAAGCTATTAAACTTAATAATAAGTTATACGCGTTATAGACTAAGAAAAAACTATTTAATATAGGAACGTTAGCTCTAGGAGGAATAAATAACTAATAGAGATACACACCTTAATGTTTATACCTTAACTAGGGGCGTTAGCGAAGCTATAGGCCTAAAGTCCTAAGTGTATATAGTAAGAGTAACTATAAGCCTATATACCTTAATAATATTATTAAAGGACTAAGTAAGTAAAAGTTTTAGCATAATAAGAGTAAGAAGAAAATTACTTACTACGCCTGTAGTAAAGAAGGCTACATAGTATAGGACTATCGCAGTAAGAATAAAGTTATGCGACAAGTTAACGTACTAAGGAAAGCTGACGATAGTTAAGACGAAGTATAGAACGTGATTACGCGACCCGCTATTACATGCTAGCTATCTAGTAAGAATAAGATTCTTAATAGACTTAAGAACATAACCCTTACTATAGAAGAAGATCTAGGCTACTCACTCGCGTTAGATAAGGAGTATAAGACCCTAAAAGAAGATTAGACAAAGCTACGCACTAAGTAAGAAAAAATAATGATATTTAAGGAAAAATACTAACTAAGTACCCCCTATATAAGCTTACTAGAGACAGAGGCGCTATCTTAATAAATTAACAGCCTACTCTACTATCTTAATAAAGAATTAGTAGACTACGCTATAGAAACTGTAAATATCTTATAAACTATATAGTAATACTTCTATAATCTTACTTACAAAGTAGACTAAACGTAAAGAAGTTTTTCTCTAAAGAATAAGAAGTTTGTGCTAATATCCTTAGAACTCTAATAGATAAAGCTAGTATTAGATATATAAGATAAATCTATAGTTAAGCCTTTAAATAAAGATATCTAAGAAGTTATATAATCTACTTAATATGCGATATAGGAAAACCTACTAGTAGGAGTAGAAAGATAGATAACTAAGTTCGCAGAATAAGAGATATATAAGTATTAGAATAATAAGCTAATATAGGCATAGAAAGCAGAATAGTAATAGCTACAAGACTAGCTAAGAGAGAAACGCAAGGTTAACTAGATAAGCTAAGATACTACTATATAGTACTAGTATAACCTACGCAACTTACAACACGCTAAACTATTATAGATATTCTATACCTATAAATACTGCCTAACCTACTACTTAGAAAAATAGGGAACCGCATAGTCTCTAAGGAGAGTGTAAGGATTCCCTAAGTGTAAAGAATAATAGTTTGAGTGTAAGAAAGACGTATGCCTGAAGCATCTATAGAATAAGCGAGAGAACGCTTGCTTTCTTAGACGAGAAATACTCTAAGACGTTATCTAGATATAAACCGTGTATAAGACACGATACGCTAACGACTCCTAGAATAAATATAAGGAGTATAACTAGTAGATCTACTTAAGTAAAGTATATAATAAGTACTAGGATATAAAGGAGTTCTATAGATTTAGAACTAAGTCTTTTTTAGACTAGTAAATAGCTAAATAAGTTTAGCTAAGAAGATAAATACTATAGACTCCCTAGGGCTTGTTAAGCTATTAGTTTAGCTTAATAGAGTAGAGATATAAGTATTAGTAGATTTAGGACTAGAGGTAAACTTCGTTTTAGCGCACATAGTAGACTAAGTAGGACTTTAACTACTATAAAAATAAGAGCTATACTAAATCTAGGTTACTAATAGACAACTAATACTAAATAAAGTAAGATTACCTATAAGGTTACTAAGGTAACGCTCTACATCTAAGGCCACTAAGAAAAAATAAACCTAGATATCCTTAGACTAGCTACGTACAATATCATATTAGGACTTTCTTAGTTATAAGAATATAACCTGCGGATTAACTAGAAATTAAAGATATTCTTATTTAAGTACTATAGACTAGACATTGTTAGAATGCAAAGTAAGCTTAAGTAAGCGCTAGTACTCTTTTAGTTAGAGGATATTACTTTACGTTCTTGTACACGTAATCTATGACTCATAGATTACGTATATCCAGGTTATCTATTAGTAAGATAGAATATTCTAGATAACCTAGTATTTGTATATAACAAGGAGTAGACAGCCCTGATAGCTCGGTGTCTAACTCCCCCTTTTATATCTAATAGATATATTTATAACTCTAGTTCCTATCTTCCGCTATTACTAATACTATTACTAATAGTATCAGTAATCCTCCTCCGCCACCTTTTCTACATTATAAGCCTCCTCTTTAGCGCGTTTTTAGAGATTTAGGATCGCGAGGTTATAATTAGTATAGGAATGCTTGTATACCTCTACCTCTAAGAGCTCCTAATAAAGACGAGCGATAGCTTTCTTAGCGCGAGTAAGCTTTAGCTTCTTCTTATACTTATTCTACTAAACTTTCTTCTACTCTTTCTTAGAAATAAAGAGACTTTATTCTGCTTTTATAGAAATATAACTAGTATAATAACTAGACTTAGTATCTATAAAGTAATTAAGATTTTTCTTCTCGCAACGCTTATACTAAAATATTATTTTAAGACTGTCCTCTTTTATATAATAAGTATAGGAGCGACGTTTAAAAGTTAAAGTTTGCGCGCAATTGCGACAAGTTAAAGAGATCTTAGGCATAGTTAGGAAGGCTTAGGAACAACAAAACTAGCGCGGGCACGCCGCCGCCATATATGCGACCTACCTCCTCAGCACGGGAAAATAATAACCTAGGGTATTAGGACGATCACCTAAAGAGGGAGGATAATATTATAAATAATAGTAGGTTAAGTCCTTTAGTTAAGAGAAGCGATACTAGAGGCTAGTTATCGCATAAGACGAAAGATAATAATTAGCGAGAGGCACGCAGATTACGTGATATGCTACCCCGCTAAGGCTTACTATCTAGAATAGCAGATTACCTTAGGATAGTAGGACATCCTAACTATCTCTAAGTATTAGGATAGATAGGATAGTAATAGACATAGTAATAAGAATATAAGGATAGAAAGATTTTATTATTTCTCTTATTATAGTTTACTCTTATAAGTTTATCTCTTATCTAGATTATTACTTAGTTATTCTATTATTTATAGAATTAGATTGTTATTACCTGAATACCTACTATCCCACTTAGTCGCTAGACAAACCGCACGTAGCTATACCAATAGCTCGCCTGCCCTAACCCGGACCAGGTATAGAGAAGTATAGCATACCCCCCGTGTAATATGACGCTAAGACAAAGTGGCCGGCTCACTAGTAGAACACGTTATATTTTATTTACACTTAAACTACTATTCTTTATATTTTAGAAATCTCTATACTCTTCTTATAGACTATATAGATCCCTATTTCTCTAAATAGTAGGTTAGGTAGTATTTATAGGTATAGAAAATCTATAATAGTTTAGCGTATGCGAGGTTATATAGATTATACTAGCACTATACCGTAATATCTATACCTATTTAATTAATTCTGCATTTTCCTTCTAGCAAGTTCTGTAGCTATTACTATTCTACTTCCTATGCCTATACTAGCTTATCACTCTAATACTTGCGCATTCTTTATTCTAGGAATTTAGTTGTCTATCTATCTACTCCTACTAGTAGATTTTCTTATATCGTGGATTTATCCTATACGCGTAGTGCTTATTTAATTTATTAGAGATCTAAAGGTATTAGTAAGAACTTCTTAACCTCTATAGGAATATTTTCCTAATCTTAATTAATACTAACGTAGTTTATAAGTAAGCGCCCTACATAAGTAAGCGCCCTAACTAATTTTACACTAAAAAATTAATAATCTATAGCTTAATAACTCTATAACAGCTTAATAAAAGAAATTAAAACTTTAATATAATATCTCTTTATATATAAGCTTTCTATAACTATAATATCTAAGCTCTAGCTTATCTAATTCACGAGATATAGAAAAGTAGAGCAAAATAATCCCTATAATTAAGTTTTCTTTTAATAACTTTTTTATAACTTAAGTAAGAGCTTATTTATCTTAGAACTAGAAAGAATATAGAGGTGCAGCTTAATAATTAAATTTTTAGAAGATTCTACCTTATAGTTATAGAGATATTAAGCCTTAGATTACTAGTTTTTTAGTGTAAAATCAGCTAGGGCGCTCACTTAGGTGGGGCGCTCACTTATGAACCACATTATAGGCTAGATCGTAGAAGTATTATTATATAATTTATAGGATATTTAGAGTCTCTATAGCATAGTCTAGAGATTATTTATTAAGGTAGCTAAGTAGGCTATTAATCTGCAGAGATAACTACTCTATTTCTAGTAGGCTTACGTACGGCGTGGTTAGTCGATATTTTTCCTTAAACGTTATTGTCTTTTCTTGCTTAGTATGTAACTTAGTCTAATCTTCTTCTAGAGTCTTATACTCCTTATCTAATATAAGTAAATTTTCTAGGCCTTCTTCTATAGTAAGGGTTAGATTCTCTAGTCTATTAAGAATCCTATTCTTACTAGCTAGCTTATATATAATAGCGAGTCGCGTAATTACGTTCTATAAGGGGCAGTTATAGACAATAGTAATTGCTTCACACTGCAAGAGAATAGTGGAGGATGGCTCTGTATTACTACACTAGGTAGGGTAGTAGAAGAGAATAATTCTTGCCCGTCTTCCTCTGCGCAAAGCGCAGATTAAGAGCAGGCACCTTAGCCAAGGCGCGAGTATAAGAAGCAAACATGTTAGAACTAAATCCTTCTAACTACAGGCCTTTAGCCTAGGTGTTACACATTCTATACTTTATCTTAAATATTATTAGCTTTCCTTAGTATATTAACTTATCGCATAATCTTATTCTTACTATAATAGTCTTATTCTATATAGCTCTCTTCGCAATAGGCATAGTAAATTATTTTCTTCTTACTCTTATTATACTAAAACTATTGCTTACCTAGTCCCTTAGTAATATTATTAAGATATATAGACTTATAGTTATTCTTACTATATATACCTAGGACTCTAGGCTTATAATTTCGCTAACGTCCCTAGTTAGGGTACAAATATTAAGGTATATACCTCTATTAGCTATTTATTCCTCCTAAAGCTTATATTCTCTTATTAAATAGTTTTTTCTCTATCTATAACTTATAAAACTTAACGTGTTCTACTAGTAAGCTAGCCACTTTGTCTTAGCGTCACAAATACTACGTATAAAGTATAATACAATCTTAAAATAAGCCTAACTTATTATATTAAGAAAGTAAAACTGATCTTACCTTTTAAGTTTACACTTTAGGCTAGTTTTAGACCCTATAACGCGCTACTACTATCTTTAGCGTATAATATTAGCGGCTCTCTAATTAGCTTTATAGAATTATAAATTAACGTTAAATATAACCTAGAATCTAGAAGCTTACTTTAATAGAGGAGCAAACTATTATATAATATATCCTTAACCTAAACGCGCGAGAATTTGCCCCTTAGCTTTATAAAGTAATAGATATAGCTAATAAGCTATTAGCTATATATAGTAGGACACCTATTAGAAAGAACTAGCTTAAACAGTTTATATCTTATATAGAGGAGCTTAAGATAGCTTTTAATTAAGTAAAGGATTACTAGAGAATACTCTAGGAAGACCTAGATGTTACACGGGGGGGTATGCTATACTTCTCTGGACCTGATCCGGGTTAGGGCAGGCGAGCTATGCGTATAGCTACGTGCGGTTTGTCTGGCGACTAAGTGGGATAATAGGTATTCGGGGTAATAACAATCTAATTCTATAAATAATAGAATAACTAGCTTATAATCTAGATAAAAGATAAAACTATAAGAGTTAACTATAATAAAAGAAATAATAAAACTTTTCTATCTTTATATTCTTATTGCCGTGTCTATTACTATCCTGTCTATCCTAATACTTAGAGATAGTTAGGATGTCCTACTATCCTAAAGTACTCTGCTATCCTAGATAGCAAGCCTTAGCAGGATAGCATATCACGTAATCTGCGTGCCCCTCGCTAATTATTATCCTTTGTCTCGTGCGACAACTAGCCTCTAGCATCGCTTCTCTTAACTAAAGGATTTAACCTACTATTATTTATAATATTATCCTCCCTCTTAGGGTGATTGTCCTAATACCCTAGGTTATCGTTTTCCTGTGCCGAGGAGGTAGGTCGCATATATGGCGGCGGCGTGCCCGCGCCGGTTTTGTTGTTCCTAAGCCTTCCTAACCATGCCCAAGATCCCTTCGACTCGTCGCAATCGCGCGCAAACTTCAACTTCTGAACGTCGCTCCTATGCTAATTGTGTAAAAGAGGAGAGTCTCGAAATAACGTTCTAGTATAAGCGTTGTGAGAAGAAGAATCTTTGTTACTTTGTAGATATAGAGTCTAGTTATTATACTAGTTATATTTCTATAAAGGCGGAATATAGTCTCTTCGTTTTTAAGGAAGAGTAGGAGAAAGTTTAGCAGAATAAGCGTAAGAAGAAGCTGAAGCTTGCTCGTGCTAAGGAAGCTATAGCTTATCTTTGTCGGGAGCTCTTAGAGGTGGAGGCATAAAAGTATTCTTATACTAATTATAATCTTGCGATCCTAAATCTCTAAGAACGCGCTAAAGAGGAGGCTAATAAGAGTTCTACCCTAGGTACAGGCTTCTTTAATAAATTAACGCTATTTAAACTACTAACTAATCTAGGCTAGTTATAGGCTAACGTCTTTAATTTTTCTTTTAATTACTCCTTCTTTTTCGCGGAAATAGTCCTAATTTCTTTAGAAACTTCTAGTAGTACTCCTATACTAGTAACTTATAGTTTGTTAAGTTTCTTTTAGGTTCCTAAGTATTATAGCTTTTAGGCTATCCCTTCTACTTAACTAAGTACTTCTACTAACCTCTAAACTTTTGCAGGTTCTTAACTTCTTTAACTTTATATTTGTTATCTTTAAGCTCTATATCTATTGCTAGCTTAGCGTTTAGGGGTGCTAGTTTTAGTAGTTTCTTATAGAAGATAGGGTAGATACGCATATCTAGTAGTAACTAGAGTTTATAGTTTACTAGGCCTACTACCTCTAGAACTTTAAATAGTCCTATTTAGAGATTATCTAATTTTCTATATAGTCTCTTAACTTTTAAATTCTATCTTAATAAGAGAACTTTATCCCCTTTCTTAAAAATTAGTCCCTTAATTCTTTACCTATTTGCGCTCTAGAATATCGTAAGGTTCCTCTAAACTATATTCTTACTTAGTTCTTTATAGAGTTCTCGCATAAGGCGGGCTTTATTATCTGCGCTTACTATAATACTTTCTATATCTTTTAGATCTCAATAAGCAACTAGCTTATATCTGGAATTAGCGTAGTGCGGCGAGTGCTTTATAGTCGCTAATCTTATACTATTATAGGCTAATTATGCTATTAGTAAGAGTTTAACCTAGTTATCTTATAGCTTATTAGCGTACATCCTTAGATACTATTCTAGTGTCTAGTTTATTTATTCTGTCTAGCTATCTATTTTAGGGTAAAAGCTAGTTAATAGCTTCTTCTTTATACTTAATTTTACTAGGAATATATTCTAATACTTAGATATAAATAGTTTATTATAATTAGTAATAAACTCTTTAAGTATCCCGTACTCTAATACTAGTGCTTTAGAGACCTTATACGCGCATTTATCTACTATAATAGTTTCTTTAGTAGGTACTAACTTTGCTCTCTTAGTTAATTAACACACAATTACTAGAATTATATCACAGAGTCTTCCTAATTCTAGTTCTAACGATTTTAGGAGCTTTATAATAAAGTCTATCGTTACGCTGGTCTATAGTCGTTCTAGCGGCTGTAAGGGTTGCAGCAGGCTATAGGGCTTATGTCTCTTAGGCTTATTCTAATGATATGCCAAATAGTTGCCTAGGATATTCTGCACCTACGCTCGCAAGCGTGGTATAGCGAACACCTTTATTAGTCTCCTAACTATCTCGTCTACACTTGCATATCTGTATTCTAGAGATTTATGTAGTTCCTTGATAAGGTCGCTCCTTATGTGTGGAGGTATGTATATCTGTTCCTTGTCGGTTATACTTTAGTACTCCTTTATGTCGTTATATAGGTTATCGTGATCTGTATCGTCATGATCTACTTCCTAGCTGGCTGCTCTTAGCTGCCACTGTTTCTGTAGCGTTTCTACCTGCTCGGCCACCTTGGCTACTCTAGCCAGTTCCGGCTGGTTGTACTTGAGACTGCCGTTGGGCATCTCCTTAAGCACAGCGTTATATGGCTCTTTATAACCTTCTTCTCGTAGATTAGATCTTCGGCTTAGAGCGTCTACTACTCTATTAAGCGATCTAGCTTAGTGAGTGATCTTAAAGTCGAACTAAGAGAGTATCTTAGCCTATTAGACTTATCTTTTATTAAGCTTCTTAGTTATTATAAAGCTTATTAGGTTCTAGTAATTAGAAAATATTTTAATCTAGTCTAGGAGTCCTAATAGGTATACTTTTTATTATTTAAAGGTATTAACTACTCTAAGTAGTTCCTTATTGTAAATATTGTAGTTAAGTTCTGCTCTAGAGAACTTCCTGGAATGGTAGAATACTGGTCTCTATTTCCTATCGTCGCACAGCTGTGATAATACAGCGCCGAGTGCGTAATCTGACGCGTTGGTCTCGACTCGCGTTTTTCGTCTAGGGTCGTACATTTTAAGTATAGGGGCCTCGAGGAATACCTACTTAATTTAATTAAAAGCCTCTTAGTGTTCCTTTTCTTATTTAAACTTTACTTCTTTTTTTATAATCTCTATAAGAGGTGTTATAATCTAAAAGTAGTTTCTAATAAACTTTCTATAAAAGTTTGTAAATCCTAGAAAGAATTATATATCTTTAACTATTTTAGAAATTAGCTATTCCTATATAGTCTAGATCTTCTTTAGATTTATTTTTATACTTTTTATTAAGATAATAAACCTTAGAAATTCTATTTCCTGCGTATAGAATTTACACTTTTTAGGTTATAGGTATAGCTTATATTCTTTAAGCTTCTATAGTACCTTTTTCACGTGTTCTATATGTTCTTTGAGTGGTCCTTTAGAATACACTAGTATATCGTCCAAGTACGCTGTCGCGAAGATGCCTAAATACTCGTAGAGTGCCTTATTAATAACTGCCTAAAAGGTTGCTGGCGCGTTTGTTAATCTAAACGGCATAACTATATACTCGTATAGTCTATATTTCGTTTTAAAGGCTATTTTCTACTCGTGTCCTTTAGCTATTTAAATATAGTAAAATCCTTCCTAAATATTAAATTTTATAAACTACTTAGCTCCTTAGAGTTAATCTATAAGCTCTGTTATTAGTAGTAAGAGGTAGCGATTCTTTATCGTATCGCTATTCACCCTTCTGTAGTCTACGCAGAGCCGCCACTTTCTGTTAGCCTTCTTCACGAATAATATTGGAGAAGCTATAGGGCTACTGCTCTCGCGGATAAATTTCTTCTTTAGGTTTTTCCTAAGATACTCGCGCAACTCTAGCTTATACTTAGGCGCGATTAGGTATATTAGTCCTAGGACGAGCTTAGCTCCTTCTTAGATATAGATCTTATAATTCTACTTTTAGTAATCTACTAACTTAGTTACTTTTATTTCTTTAAATAGTTCTTAAAACTTATTCGTGTCGTACTTCTTTAGTATTCGTAGTAGTACTAGTCCTTCCTTTATAATCGCGACTTACTATACCTATATAACTCCTACTTTCTAAGAGTCCTTCTTATAGATTTTGTCTATCTTACAAGGCGAGATCTTACTAATCCTCCCTTTCCGGGTGAGCTCTAGATTATCGGGCGTATCTCTTCTACGTACTCTAGCAACCCTACGCGCAGGTTCTTAGCTAAGTATCGTCTTCTATAGCTAATCGATAGCTAGGTTATACTTAATTAACTAATTATAGCTAATTAATATGTCTTCTTCTCTAAGATCTATAATGTTAATAGTCGTCTAGTCCCTAATCTCTACTACATCTAGTGACACTAATTAGGTCTCTAGTCTTATTATGCCGCCCCCATATTCTATAGGGCTATCGTCGGCCAATACCGCTCGTACCGGCTGTTTCTTAGCCTGGTAGGGTATATTACATCTTTCCACCGCTTGTGGCGAGATGATTGTCCATACAGCTCCGCTATCGACGAACGCTGTGAGTTTGTGTCCGTGTACTGAAACTTCCGTTCTCAACTTGAGATTATGTGGACTCGTGTTTCGTACATTGTGAAGGGTCGTTTTAGGACTGCCTACACCAGCGTGACCCTGTCCCTAGTAGCATCCTAGTTTTTTAACTGCTTACTTTTCCTTTTCTAGGGAAAGTAGCCTGCGCCGTACTTGGCGTCATAATGGATAGTGCATCTATCATCGTAGCAGAAGCTCCAGTGAATGTTCTGGTGAGGAATCGATTCTGGTCTCTAGATTCGTGGCTTCGGCGCCTGCTTCCTTGCTTTGTGAATCGGGCATTCTGCTGCCTCACAAATCTTTAATAATAGGGTACTGTGGTGAGGGTCGTCTACCCTGCGAGCATTCTCTATTTGTTATTAATAGAAAGGGCATCCGTATTAGCAGTGCTTCTATAGAAGCTTCTAATAGGCCTCTTCCTTTCCTAGCTCGTGGATATAGCATCTATTCCTCTAGCAGAATAATGCATATAAGCGTAAGTAAGGTATGTCCTCCGCATACTACTTGTCTTTTTTAGACTAATTTCTATTCTTACTTGCGTCTTCCTAGGCTTAGTTCTTTCTTTTAGCCTCTTAGGGTTTCTTAGGTTTATAGAGATAGTAATTATCTACTAGGTATTTATCTACCTCTAGCTGCGGGTGGTAGCACTAGTCTTAGTCTATCCTATTATTCTCCTTATCTTTTTTATAGAATTTGTATTCTAGTTTATAGTTATACTAGTATAAGTTCTTATATTTATTAGTATCTTCTACTTCGCTAGCTTCTTAGTCCTTAACCTTAGCTATTAGTTCCTTAAAATAAGATTATTTGTCGAATACTTATTATATTACTTTCTTAGCTCTTAGGCTAGTAATAGCAATTTATCCTTTATAAGTATATTTATTAGCTAGGTGCGTATCCTATCTACACACCTAATATTGCTAGTCCTATAGATATTATCGTGCGACGACTATAGGTACTTTTAGATTAGTTAATTAAACTTTATCCTATATTGTTATTTCTCGTACTTTAACCACTTAGGGGAGAAGCTTATAGTTAGCGTTATCTAATAGCTAAGCCTCCTTATATAGCTCTATATCGCTAATATCGCTATTAGTA